>BMAW01023919.1:1123683-1307647 GCA_019974015.1 Nephila pilipes | reverse complement strand
ATACAGAGAGACATATATACATAACTTTAAATTACAATATATATATATATATATATATATATATATATATATATATATACATAAATTTCAAATTCAAAATAATATATAATTTATAATGGCTTTAAACGATAATACTTCTTTTGATCTCATTGCTAAATAGTTGTGGTTCTGAATTACCTCATGAGTCCTTCACTAGTATTTTAGTTTCGCATCCAAACTTAAATTATGTATAATTTTACACCTTTGAAAAAATATTTATATACCTTTTGGTCCATCTGTAAATAAAAATTTAATTTTAAAAAAATCTTTAGTTTTATTTATTATGCATTAAATCGAATTATTCTTCCCTTCTTTTCGTGCTATCTATTTCTCCAAACAAATATCCTTTTTCCACACCTGGTGCGTAGTAGACATAAAATTAAAAGAACCTCTGGAGAAACGAGCTAATGCGACTCCCTCCCCTTCCCGCGTATAAAAACGTAAAATCGCTTCAAAGTTGCGGCGATGCTTTGTTGATCTTTTTCTCCCAAATGTGTACCAAAGATGGATAGAACGCACTCTTCCCACCCCTTCATCTTTACCTTTCGTCCTCTTCATTTCTGTTTGGCGAGTGGCAACAATAAATCCGGAAAAGGTGTCTAACATTCTATGCTCGGCATACAGATTGCCACATTACTTACGCTAACCTCGGTTACAGTCACAGTGAAACTTCTCCCCCATCAGCATACATATTATTGCATAGGAACGCGGCACATAAATTCCAGGGACTTATTTACACCCGGGGTGTCGAAGGATCACTCAAAATGGAAGCAATTTCGATTTCTCGCGCTATCACTCGCGGTTACAGTGATCGAAACAGATTTTTTTTCCCCCACGAATCTCTTTCTCTCTCTCTCTCGGTCGCCAGGTGTTCAAAAGGAATGTTTTCGAATACCCTGCCGTATTTATTTGTTCTTGTTTATTCTACAGATGGAATGGGTTTATACAGTTACAGTTAGTGAAAGAGCTTCTCTCCCCGCCCCCGCACTCGAATTCCTCCCGACTAGTTCGTTACAAGGACGCGAGGGGACAGTTTTCTGAAGCGGAATCAATTTCAAACAGATTTTGTAAATAAAAAAGAACGTAATAATAAAATGTTTGTGTTTTGGAATGTTTTGAGCCGCCTTCCATCCTGGGGAGTGTCAGATATTGGAGAACGACAAAAGAAATTCAATTTTCATCACCACCAAACAAGAATCAAATAAGTTTCGAAAAAGAAGCTTTTTTTATTTAAGTGCCGCGTATGTGATATTGAAACACCATCAAAAATTGCGGATGAATGACGCACTTGAAATATGATTTTTTTCCCTTCATTTTATTACATAGAATTTTCAAGCTAATATGTACATATACGAGTACATATCCGTATTTCTTAAATTCAAGCTACGTGCAAAGGAACTTTTAGGATTGTTCGAATTTTTCAAACTCGACGAAACATTTTTTAGTAATTTCGTAGCAAATTGTCGATACAATAAGTACTTTCAAAATCGTATTAGAGATTTTGCCGGATGATCGAGCGTTCATATAGTTTTAACAGAGATGCCACGGATAAATCCCTCTAGATACAAAAAATTTTGTGATTAAAACGTATATTCAATCTCTTTACGCTCATTCTGAACCTGCGTAGACTTCATAAATACCTCACAAAGTATTTCATCATTCTAGCAGCAGCAAAATTAAATTCAAACATTTATTCAAAAGAACCTTCTTGTATTGGCAAAAGGAAAATATAGTACAAAAGATTTTTGACTGAATATTAACGCGTCTCTCTTAGAAGCAACATAAGGTATGTTACTGACGAACTTCATCATTTTGAACTTCGGTCGAGTGATGAGGAAGATATCTGATCTGGAATCCCCCTCTCCAAACTTCCACACCATAACAACGGGGGGAGGAGACTTGATACGGGTGAGGGAGAGAGAGTGAGGTTCTCTGCACAAAACAAGTTTATATGTGATAGAAGAAAAGGAGAGGGTCAAAAAATTAAAGAAGGCTCGTCAGGATATCTCTGTGTTAGCCAAGGATAGTAAACCCCATGGGGAAGAAAAAGATCGTCAAGGCTCCTCAGGGCTAAGATTCCCGTTCTTACCTAAAGAAGGTAAGTCCCTGAGAAGGAAAGGAGCACTTGGAACCTCGAGAGATTGAACATGCATCAGTCCTACTACACTGTGCTCCTCAGGGGCTTACTTTTTTCAGGTAGGCACAGAAATCGGGACTCTGAGGGGGGGGGGTCTCCTCTCCCCTGAGATTTATCAACTTTGCTAAAAAAATTGACGCGCTCCGGGACATCCTAAAAATTTTTCTCAATTTTCAACCCTCCATCTTGTTCACTAATTTTTCCTTTCACTTCCATCTTCCCCACGCCCAGATCACAATTACTCATGGTACGGGGCAGCGGAGCCAAATTTGACTCTTGCACAATAATCCTCAACTTTCCTTCATTCATTCATCTGCTACACGGTGGGTCTTCGGTGGAATCAATATTGAAACCACGACTTGATGGACTCAGAGCCGACCACGTTTGTATTACAAATGTGGATCGGTTACTAACTCGCTTCGTAAGCCATAGATAATAATGGAAAATTCTAATGATCTCAATAACAAAAACATTGGATCAGAATCGGAGACAAGACGTCTAAAACTATCTATATATATGAGTCAAATATCAGCTATTCGATTATCACTGAATCTTTTTGCACTAATATCATGTGTACTATTTTCTCGCTAATCTTCCATCTCCACTCAGTATATTTAAACGCGCGTCCTTTCTCTCATTCATTTTTATTCACCACACCTTCATATATATATATATATATATATATATATATATATATATACTAATTAACATAAATAGACAATTTATTTACAAGGCATGGTTCTCAAATTAAATAACGTCATAAAATAACCCAAAAGGTTAGTTGAAAAGGGAAAAACACGGGAACTGTTTACAACTTGACCGTGGCTCATAATCATTCGACAGCAGTTCTTGCGCAGTTATCTACTAACTCTTCGAAATTAAATGCTTTTTACATTCGGATCACAATAATGCAACACGTATTGGAGCAGAGTTTAATACTTTCATAAACTGTGATCAATAATTCTAATAATACTAAAGAAATACTGATTTTTTTTATAGACCTAAATAAATTCTTTAAATTGTCTATCGGATTTCTACGGTCCGAGGGGTTATTGCAAAGTTTTAATTATTACTAAGAAATAACCGAGAAATTTAAATAAAATTTATTCCGCATATTAATTGTTCTTTGTGAACATAATGTTACGAATTACGGATGTTCCTGTTGATTCGTTTGGTTTCGGGAAGCCGTAGATTGAAGTCATCCACAGAGTGAGGAATTCAATCTGCCGAGATCCAGAATGACGTCCTTCGAAAGGTCAAGAAACGTCACAAGAAATGTCTAACTCTGGAGGGTGACTATGAGGAGCAGAATAATACGTAAAATCTAAATTTTTATTTCTCGATTCTTTTTAGTAATATTTAAAAAAAAAAAAAAACCGCTATGATACTACTTGTTACTTCAATCTTCGGGTTTCTGAAACCAAACAAATCTATATTCATGGTTGTAATTTACAGCATCATGTACATAAGTATCCATTAACACGTAGAAACAATTTTATCCAGATATCTCCGTCATTTCTTAGTATTAATCAAAACTTCCCCCTTCGTATATAAACGATAGTTAGTATCAAAAATGAAATTAAAAGTTTTCTTTTTATGTTATGACTTTGAGTCAGTGTTAAGCCTAAACGAATTCAAATGACGCGAGAAAGGTGGACAGAGCGATACAATGGACTATTCTGAGGTTATAAAGACCACCCCTCTCGCCCTCCAGAACTCGAAAGGGCCGTTTAGTGGCGCGTGTAACTCATTTCACCCAAAACAGGGAATGAAGGGTGACAAGTGATTGAGTCGCTGCTCTCCGAGGAGAGGGAAAAGAGCAACGCGGGACCAACTTGAAGAGCTAATCCAATAGCGATGTCAGTGAATGAACGCGTCAGAGGATGACCTGTCGCGGAGAAAAGTGTATAACAGCAAGGTGAGGGAGAGATTGACTTTTTCCCCATAATGAATGCATTCGTCCCGTTTCGAAGCAGTTTCCCCCTTCTGTTCTCAGTTGCTTACCTCTCCTTTTGATGGGGCGGTTCTCAATGAAATGGATTGATATAATCGAGCTCAGAAGCAACACGAGGCCAAAATATCCATACTTCAGTGTTATGTTTAACTGTAGTAAAAAAAAGAGCTGTATTTTTGCATAAATATTTGTTTACTGAAAAGGTAAATTAAGTTATCTTTATTTTTGTTCAAACTAGAGTGAACAGAGAGCGTTACGCGCCACACTTCTTATATCAAAGTCAGATAGACTTCCTTTTTGTTCAGAGTACAACCGAGAGAGGATCTACAGAAGTTTAAATCAGTGAATTTATTTATATTATACTCTATTTTTGGCCTGTCTGACAGGTATGCGAAATTTTCTAACTTGCAAATAAGTGTGAAAATGAATAATTCTAGTTCACATAACGTTAGTGACTTTCTTGTTGCTGAATTTCATTTGCTAAATCTTCAGTAGGAGGTTGGTATCTCGCACAATTGCTAGCAAGTCCTACTAGCTTCATCTGCGAATCGGTTTCTTTTATTGGTTTCAGTGTTATATAACGCTGAAACAATCGGAAAAGTATGTAGTGGAAAAAATTGTTCGTAAAGCTACCGCTATATATTTCAGGGCGCTAAAAGTGTCCAGTAATCTAGTTCCAAACACTCCAAATTTCCTGCTCACAGAAGCAATCTTTTTCTTCTTCAAGCGATTTCTTTCCAAATTCTCAAGTTTTGACCTCAAATCGAGAAACACTTGAGCCCAGATGCTCTCGTGAAATGATGCATTGCATCTCCAAGTTATCAAATTTTATCCATTTGAATACAATTAATTCCAAAGTACTGATGGTCACTATAACCGCATTAATTGTCTGTTCCATGCTCGTTGTCTGTTCCGCGTTTACCATTCTTGGGCACAACTGTCTATCAACAATGTCCAAAATGTCTTGTTCGCCCTCACTTTAATGTAATAAAGGCAGTCAAAAAGTATCCGTATTGATACGGGAAATGAGTAACTCACAAAAGTTCGTTTTTCCTTTTTCTTTGAAGTTCTTCACATCCCAAAGAAGCGTTGACATAACTATTCCGGCCGTCTTTGCCTAAAACTCATTGGCTTGATGGTTGCTCAGATACCGGTGAAAAAGGAAGAATCCAAGTCTCATCGAGGATGACAACTCAACGCGGCATCAATAAAATTTTGAAGAGGCGAAAAATTGATGCCAAATTAAAACTAACCAACGAATCATTGTCAAATTTGTTTTTGTGCCGTTTTACAGATGGTAGAACACAATAGTAACACCAAATTGCCTTAGCAACACCATCTTTCGTCATAAACAGGTATTTTTGAACCACCCCCGTAGATAAGGATTTATTTCAATAAACGTTCGATAGGCTTTCAAAAACGGGTCAAGTCTTAATGAATCCTTCTCAAAACACTGGAATGACTGCTCAATCAGTGTTTCTTCTTCAAATATCCACGCTACGTCACATGAATACTTAGCCTAGTTTAGCTTAAGCAACCCGTAATTGGAATCAAATCTTGTACTAGATCCTCTCCCTGAGGCCTCGGTAAGCGTATAGTCATAGTCGATTATTGGTGTTAGAGCTCATGATTAGTGTTGTTTCAATAGACCCGTAGATTCGAGACTTAATGGAGCGGAATTGATGAACTTCAATATGTCGGAGCTTAAAGTTATCGCGTTAGGGTGGTGTGGAAGTTGAGAGAGAAGAGCTGCAGCTCGAATATCGTAGTCGTCACTGGACCGTAGCTCACAATCACCTGTCCGTTGCCAATGAACCTCTGAGTAAGAGAGTCTGTATTTTTATTTTGAGTTTATGTACTTCTTTTGACGTACAATTAAAGTTTCCAAATGCAGAGGGTGGAAACTTGCGATTTTCGGTTTCAAACCCCTGTAGGTAAGGACAATCCCCTCGAGTCATTTGGTAAACGTCCTCGTGTTGCATCCAAGTGCGATGTCAATGAGCAATCAATCAATCAAAACAACTTTCAGGAGGCAAATCCCTTCGTAATCCCTCCGCTATAGCGAATCCTTAAATTACAGGCGTGGAATCGAATTCATGGAGCATTTGATTCGAATATTGATCATGTGTAACCGTAACTTCTTTACGCAAAATAGATTTTCACAACCAAAAAATCTTAATCGCGAATTTACCGTGTGTGGCGAATAGCAACAATGCAGAGAAAAGCGTTTCAATTTTTGGCTGCATATTTTATCTGGCTAAATATTTTGTTGCAACTTGGATCTGTAGAGTTCAGTAGACCGATAAAATTCTTTTGGAATGCTGCTGGAATGTAGAATCGAATGGCCATCGGACAATTGTTATTACACATTTCTTACCGAAGTAAAAATGAACCATCATTCTGACGTCAGTCCTCATTATTTGTGAATGTAATAAAATTTTACTTAAGTTAGCATTTTTTTTTTTTTTTCTTTTTTTAAAAAAATCTTTAATTAAAGAAAAAAAAATAATAGCGAGTGATTATGTGTAATTCAGAAAAACGTATTCAATCCAAAAGTAACTTTTGAGGAGTATGTTTTTACATATATTTATGTTTTTACATATATTTTACATTACTTTTTTAATGTGCTATTTTTTCTCATACCCTTTCTACATCAATAAAAAGTAATTCAAGTCATCAAATGCCCTTGAAACGCATCGATGACCTCAGAATTCTAACCCACACAAATATTACTTTTTTTCCCTGCTTATCGTAATGATTAGCCTTAAGCGGGGGTTATTATTTTAAAAGATACAAACATTTTTGTGCACGTTTAACATATTGCTTTTTATACAATCACTTTTTGTGATAAGCTTTACAGGAATAAAAATTTTAATTCGTAAACTGAAAAGAAAAGCTTGTCTCTCTAAGTTAAAACAATAGCCTCCAGCGGTTTCTAAAAGTCCGATTCCAAATTAAAAGATCTCAAGGATGATTAGAATCTTTTTTCCACTTTCTTTTAGCAAATGAAAACTGTTTTAATGATTTTTCTGTGGGTTTTTTTTTTTTTTTTTTTTTTTTTTTTTTCAATTCTACGCCATATCTGTTGAATACACGAAATTAAAAAATTAGTTATGCTCACCACTTTAACAAAAGGTGACCAATGCCTCCTTTTTAATTTATCACTAATAATTATGTATTAAAAAGAAACGATTGTTAGTTATGTATCGAAAATAAATGACATAATTACGTTTTAATTTTTATTAATTTAATTAATTATGTTTTAAACGTAAATCAATAAACAAAACGACATTTTGACAAAAGATGACTGATTAGTTATTTTTTAATGTATCATTAATAACTATGAATTAAGAATAAACAGTTTCATGTATTATAAAAAAAGTATGTATGAATTATAATTCATTTAATTATGTGTTAAAGCAGATCAGATAAAAGACGACTTTTTTGAAGAAAGATGACAGATCCATCATTCTTAAATTATCATTAATAATTATGTATTAAAAATAAAACGAAAAATGGATACGCTGTGTCACAGAATTTCTCTTCACTCGGCATTACGGGTTTCTCTGCCCTCTGACTTATACAAGGAAACACACCCACCCCTTAAGAAATGCCCACCACACCCAAAGGACACCTCCATTTTCCGTCATCGCTCATTAACCAACCATTTTCGTCTTTTCACATTTTAAATTTTAATAACAGTGGACCAGTATCTTCCCTTGAGATATTAGTAAGAGTTTTTCTCACGAGTGTACCACTTGATTTGATTTTAATTTCGATACAAAATAATATCATAAGTATATAATATTTTTAAATTTATTTTATTTAACTATATAATGTTGGTTAGATTCAAAATTTTCACTACGTTCAATTGTATAGGATTTGAAATCTTTTTCGTAATTTATTGAAGTCATTGTCGCAGGAAAAAGCACTACAAAATTAATCTCTAAAATTTCAAATGATTTTAGGGATCGATTTCCGTTTCGATTGAAGGTAGCCCAAACGAGATTTTAATGAAAAACTATGTGATCAGCGTAAACTTAATATTGCTACAATACTGGTAAAAGCGGACATCTGAAAATATTCTTGTCAATACATAAGTTACTTAAGTTCCTGTCTTATTTCCTGTAGATCAGGGGCCCCCAAACTTTTTTGATCATCGACCCCCCAAAATTTTTGAATTCTCTTATCGACCCCCTCTATAAAAAGAATTACAAAAGAAAAAAACTTAACTATTTCTTAAAAAAATTAATTTATTTAAAAAATAATTACATTTAATTTCTCTTTTGATTTTGACAGTAACAAATTTTTATATAAATCGATGAGAAGGATGTGCTGGATGAGTCTTGACTAGATTAGCAATATTTGGTTCAAAACTTGTTAAGTTCAGTCTTTCTTGACCTCGGAATTCCATATTCCATTTATTTCTCTTTTTCGTTAAAATAGAATTAACATGACTGAAGCCAGATTCAACCATACATGAGCTTGGGAATGCAATTAAAAAGGGACATGCCGTGTTACAAATTTTGGATATTTTTGCGGTGTGTGCACTGCGAAAAACAGGTATTCAAAATCGAGTAGAACGTACTCTCTTTTGAATATATCACATACTCAAAATGGCTCAGATCCCAACGTACTCATATTTGAGTCTCGCACATACTCATTTTTGTACGTACTCAAAATGGAAACTTCATATACGCATTTTTGAATATAATCTTGTATCAATTATGAGTGTGGAATAGAAAAATGAGTGTCATGTATTTATTTGTGAATCTGTTACTGCATCAAATATGAGAATCAAACAATCCAGTGAGTATGTTTTGAATTCATCTTTGATACCATTGTTGTATCGAAAATGAATTTTAAACAGAAAAATATGCATCAATTTAAATTTTAAGGGAATTAAATAAGCGCTCCTTTATTTGCAAGTGTCATTTTCTTCATCTTATATATTAATTAACATACACTTTATGAAGTTTTTGTTACAAAACTTCCGATTCAAAATTCTTTCATTTACTGTGTGTAATAAAACTGTTACTTTTAGATACAAAAATGCTACTGCTATGTGATCATAAACTGTAATTTGAACTTATACCTCAAATTTAAATCAATTCGAGTGGTTTAATAAATCTTTAATTAACGAAAATCGATTCGATTCAAGAGTTAAATTCTTTTCAAAACAAATATGTAAGGAATCTGAGCTATTAGTTACAGAAGCAATTCAGTTCATTAAGAATTATATTTATGTTTTAGAAGCAATATATAGTTTGTTTCCTATACGTGCAGAAAATGGAGTTTTATTTAAAGTTCAGTCACTTAATAATTAGTTATTAGAAATATCTTGGAAACATTATGATGAATATTAGATTTTTCATTATAAAAAACTTACATTTTTACATGTACATTGTTTACATGTGTACAGCATTTTTTTTCCCCATCTAATATATATTTACTTTTGAATTAACATCATAACTAAGCTAATACCTAAAATTAATGATTCGCTGTACACAGAAAAAAATAAAACCGTATCATATTTTTGAAACATTTATTCTGACATAGATATCGGGTATTTAAAAACAAAACATTCACAATTTTGAAACAAGAATATTAAAAAAAATTAACATTTTAACTCCTGCAGATGAAGGCATGTCGCTTTAAAAATCACTTATAAACACTGTTATCTAATCCATGCTATATTCCAACTCTATCCCCATTCGTACAACATATCTTATATTTTATTGTAGCTTACAATGAGGTATTTAAAATATAGGAAATTCTCATATGTAAAGGTAAACAGATTTTTTACTTCTTTCAAATCAACAACATTTTGTCAAATTACTAAATATGAGTGAAAATACTTCTAGAAGCAATATATAGTTCTGTTAAAATTCTATACATGCAGAAAATTGAGTTTTATCGAAAGCTTAGTCTTTTAATAATAAGTTATTCATATATATATATATATATATATATATATATATATATATGAATTTACATTATAACAAATCTAATACCTAAAATTAATGATTCGCTGTACACAGAAAAAATAAAACCGTATCATATTTTTGAAAAATTTATTCTGAATATCATACACATAGATATCAGGCATTTAAAAACAAAACATTCAAAATTTTCAAAGAATATTAAAAAAAGAGTAAAATGTTTTAACTTCTACAGATGAAGGCATGTCGTTTCAAAAACCACTTATAAAAACACTGATATCTAATCTATACTATAGTCTAACTCCATTCAAAAAAATAAGTTGCGTTTTAATGTAGCGTACAATGAGAAGTTCTAATATGTAAAGGTAAAAAGATTTCTTATTTCTTTCAAAACAACAACATTTTGTCAGGTTACCAACTACGAGTGAAAATGCTTTTCAAACAATGCTGTTTCAAATAAATATGCCCATTAATCAATTAAAAAACGTTAATAGTATCAAATTATATATATGTAATGATATCACTTAAATTTAATTTAGGTTTTTAATTTTTTTTCCTATACCTTAATCCTTCTAATTGAAGTTCATCTTATTTTCTGAGACACAAATAATTTTGAACTTCTAATTTATGTGATCACGTGCAAAAATCAGCTCAGATCTGGTCTTTCCCGGTTTCACATTCGTAGGGCGATTTCCCTATAGACATTTTGTCTGCAGCTAAAATACCCAAAGATCCCTAGATCTAATACCACGCGATGTGGAGAATTCCTTGTAATTAAAATCCAAACAAGGAAAGTTTCACTCTCTTCCACTTTAGCCACGAAGGCGAAACGACGCATCTGGTATCCTCAAATTTTCATGATGTAACTATTAACGCTCTTCTGACGAAACCACGGAAGCGAATGGACGTAAATTGCGCTGTGTCCATCGCTCTCACCTTGTAACAGTCTCTCTCTCTCTCTCTCTCTCGTATTATATTAATATAAGATTCTGAAATACTTAAGGACTCTTTATTCTGTTAATAAAAAAATTAGTTTTCTTAAATAAATTACAAAACTATAGCAAAAACAAATTTAGCAAATTTAAAATGTAAAACTTAAAACTATTAAAAATTGCTATTGCTATCGAAATAATAAATTGTAAATGCATAACATAATTCAATAAAAGCAAGACAAAGTTAAAATAAATAGATTAAACTGTAACTTAAAACAGAAGAAAATTTTAAAACAAATAATATCTTTAAATTGCTGTAAGTATAATATTAAACAAAAATATACGAGAATATATAATAAACATGAGCACATAATATATTAATAATAAATTACCCAATTTTAGCAATATTCAGTATGTAATAATAAAACATATTACATGTTAATATATCTATATTTAATATGTAATAATAAAACAGTAATTTAAATGTGTTCAAATAAAATAATGGTCTTAATACGAAACATCACCAAATTTTACAAAGCATAAATCAAGGAAAAAGAAGAAAAAGACAGTTAATTCAAAAATGGAGATACTCAAATAATGGTTAAGATACTTTGAGATAAAATGTATTTCAAATCAAATTATTTAGCACGAACCATTTTCTAAACATTAATAGGCTCTTTATCTATCATTATTTAGGATTGTTGAAAATGATTCATCCGAATTCAAAATGCTATATTTTCAGAAATAAATGACACAGAATGATAAGTAATATATGAATACAAACAGAAAAAACGCGTTGTTGTTTTTTTATATATAAGTGTTCGAAATAACTTCCTTTAGTTACACGTAATGTCTATTCGATATGTAAATTCCCTTCAAACATGTTGTAAAGTGTCAGCGGTAATGGATTGTACAGCAGCAGAAATGTGTGCGTTTTTCACATAAATTTGTGGGTAATGGCGGCGCAAACAGTTTATCTTTTCAAACCTCCAAAGGAAGAAATCGGACGGGGCTTTATCAAGCGACTTAGGTGGGTGGCTGTGTAACATCATCGAGTCATCTGGTCCATTGCGACCAATCCGACTGCAAGGTAGCTCCTTGAAAGCTTCTAAAACATCTTTCGTGAAATAGCTTCGCGAAGAACATACGAGGGCCACCTATTATTCCCAGTATAAAATTTCCAAAGTTTTCCTTTGTATTCATGTATTACTTAACGTTCTGTGTGCTTTATTTAAGAAAATATGGAATTTTGAAATCGGATGAATGTATAACTAATTCTTTGACTTTTAATTTCATAGAAAACTATTTGTATGTTTCTCAAAGAGATTTTGTAATCAATGCACAAAATTCTTCAGCAAAAACTTTAAACCGTTTCACCACTAATAATCTATATGAAAAATATATATTTCAAGTATTTTTTAAAAACGTACAAAGATGAGTAAGAAATTGACTAAGAATTAAAGATTTATTTAGAAATTTCAAAGTATTATATTTTGATCTATGATTGCATTGCTTATGTAGTTACGTTCAAAGGAAAAGTTTCGCTGCAGATTAGTCCTGTGGCTCTTGTAAAAAAAAAAATTCCCTTTTTTTTTTTTTTTTTTTTTTTTTTTTTTTTTTTTTTTTTTTTGCAATTTCTTTGTAGTTTTCGTGAATCCATATAATTTCCACTTTCCTCCCCAAATCTAGACTTCTGTATTTATTTAAATGCTAAAAAAAGTGCATCCAAAAGATTTATGTGGCGCTAGAAGCAACACGAGGGCTATCGGTGACGGACCTCGAAATTTTGAGCATCAGTCAAATGACGAGGACGACACTTGTGAGCTAGCACTTCCCTCTACAAACTTCCACATCACGCTAAGAAAGGACTTAGGGACTCGACAGATTAAACGGGCTTCTGCCACGTTTACAGGGAGGGTCTTCAGCGGCATCAAGGCTAGAACCCATGAAAGCCGACGGCCGCGAGTCTGCTACGACCATTAGGGTACCGCGATTACAAGGCATCTGAAAGAGCAAACAATAATGAAAGTTTCCACGGAATAACATTTTCTTCTCGAATTTTTTTTAAAAAAAATTTAAATATTTTTAAAGACCAGAAAATTCACAATCGAATAAGAAAAAAACACATAATTTTTTTTAAAAAAAAAAAAAATAGAGGGAAGTTTAATTTTGCGGAAACTTTCATTATTTTTGAATATGCTTCCCACCCCCCAATTACTGCATTCAAAAAAAAATAAAATAGTTTGCCGAAAGTGTATATATATTCCGGAAGATTAACATTGCTTTCACGAAATCAAAATAGTTGATAGACGGGAGACTTAAGTCAATTTTTTTTAATTATATCTGAATATTGCATACAGCGAGGTACAATTTCAAAAGACTCCATATGTATGAGAACTAGAAATCAAAACATACTGCTTTGAAACAATCTGCTTAAAGCTAATTTCGCATCATTCCATTTCAATAAATAAATTTTCGATTAATAAAAAATAGGGGGCGGGGAATTATATAACCAAAATAAAGACCATCAATGGGTACTCGTACTTCAAAGAAAGTAATATATTAATCCTGTCTTTATTTTACTAACGTCGCTTTGATTGATTACTTATTGGCAACGAACTGAGGAGCAACACGTGAACTATCGGTGATGGACCTCGTAGTTTTGAGCCTTGATAAAATTATGAAGACAACACTTGAGCTGGCATCCCCACTCCAGATTTCCTCACCATGCCACGGGAGGAATTGGAGCAGATTTAACATGCATCAGCGCCTCTACAATGCGAGTCTTCGGTGGCATCACGACTCGGCAAAACAAAGCCGACTTGGAATTCACGACTATGAACCCCTAGGATACCGTGGCCACATTTACTGACGTCACGTGAGTGAGTGAAAGCAGAGTTTTATGACCCAAGAGCTAAATATGGTTATAATGCTCAAACAATATCGTATCTATAGTCCAGACATTAGAAAAAGTGGAAGAAAGGTAACAATAGGCTAATAAGATCGAAAATAAAAAAAAAAGATCACTAGGGTATTCCGGGTGCACGTCACTTGTGTTTATTAATCTCAGTAAACCCCACGGGAAAGAAAAAGATCATTTGGGTACCAAGGAGTCGGGACACCCGTACTTCCGCAGAAAATGTAAACCCCAGAGTTGTTGATTAGCGTCACACCACAACCAGTTGTTAACGATGGAGCTTGCTGCTACGGATCGTTACCAATGAAGAGAACGATGATTGAGCCATTTTCCCCACTTCTACGGTTTTGATGTTCAGTTACGCTGATCAATTATTAACGTACTCTTAGAAGCAACCACGGGAAATTGATGATGAACTTCGTAATTTTGAACCAAGTTCGAGCGTCGAGGACGACACCTGAGTTAGCATTCTTCTCTCCAGTGTCTGAGTGGGATGGTGACGATTAATGGCGCAAGAAGCAAATGTAGTTATGCTGCACAAAACAAGGTGAAAGTGTAATTTAGACATTCGAAAAAAAAAGGAAAAAGGAAAAATTTATTGACAAGTTAGAGAGTAAAAAGAAAAAAGAAAGATCGCTAGGATATCCCGGAGGTGAGTCATCCGTGTTATCCATCCCTCCAAACTTCCACACCCCAACATGGGAGGACATGGGGCCTCGACAGATTTAAAGTGTGTCGTTGCGAAAGTGTATGACATTGCGAAAGTTAAATGACATCAGCTTTCGAACTGATGACCATGAGTTCGCAACCATGACCACTAGGCTATCGAGACACGCGGCAAATGTGAATCTACGTAATAGAAATGCATTAACCTGGACTAAACAGAAAACCAAAATTGTTAAATAAGTATCACAGCTACGACGAAAGGGGCATTATGGGAGTGAAAGAGCGGCCTTTGCTGTTCTAAATCCCGTACCGCAAACAATCAGAAAACAAAGAGGTACTGTGTGCGTGTATGTATTGTACCAAAAAAGCTTTTGCCGCAAAAAGAATTTCCAATTTATTTTCGATGTGATGTTATTTGAATAAGAAATAATTAATTTAGTTTTAATAAAATGCAAAACTGCGTATTTATGCAGATAAGACGAATTATAAATTTTCCTCAAAGTTTTACAGTTTTAGTACACATTTGTCCTTTAAGACGACCCCCAAACTATCAACGATGTATGAGAAAGAGAGAGAGAGAGAAATTTAGTTTTCTTGCGTCTGACAGCACTGCCTGTAAAAGTAAGTCCGAATCTCAAACTCGCCCGTATCGCTACTAACCTCCAACAAATTCTTCAAAAAATGTGGGATTTCTAATGCTTTGGAGGGCACTGAAGACAATTTTTTATGGGATACTGACGAGTTGAGAATCTGTTTGCCTTTCAAGAAGAATATGACGATTTCGCAGGATTCTAAATACGTTAAAGAGAGTTTTGTTTTATAATGGTTTTAATTTATGTAAATTTCAATCTAAGTTCTATAAAATCACCCCAGATTTTGTGGACCATTTTAAGATCGAACTTTCGTCTTATCTGCAGAAACGTACGGTATTTACTGATTATAATTTATTCTGTTTCATTTCAATACGCACATTTAAAAAACAAACTTGTTCTCAAGAAAATTGAAAAAGTAACTGTATTGTTTGGAAAAAAAACCTTAAAAGATTCGATCCATCGATGAATCTGCATAAACACGAACTTTCCTTAAACCTTTTATTAATAAACATTGGAATTGAAAAGACGGGAAGCGCACATCCATTTAATTCGAAATTTGCAGGATGTTAAATGTAAACGACCATTGTTTGATTTCACGAGAGCTTCAGGATTATTTTCATATTCTACGCATTTTTATGAGTCTCGTCAGACCAATTATTTCATCATACCTCTGCTCTGAGCAACAAATCTTTCAGCTCCCGTCCACCGGCCATTTTGATTTTGTGAACGCAATGTTAATACTGTGGAATTTCTGCTTTCTTCCTCAAATCTATATTATTTTTCAATTCGAGTGGAATAGAGTGCATCCGAAAGAGCAAAAAATAACAAATAATTATGCGAAATTACGTTTTCCCTTCGATTTTAAAAAATATTTAACGTCTATTTTAATTATTCGCTTGTCCGTTTTTCTGCTTTTAAAAAATATTTTCAAAATTGGGGGGGGGGGATGTAATTCAGCAGAAACCTTCGTAATATTTTGTTCATATGGATGCATCTTTTTATTTGCATTCAAATAGATAAAATAGTTCTAGATTTGAGGACGATCCCATAGGATTTACATTACGTTCACGAGATCAAAATGGCTGGTAGACGGGAGCCTTAATTTCATCGTACAAAATATTACAAAATTGTCAATGTCATCTTTATCAGAAATAAATAAAGTTAGAATTATGACATTCACTCGCGGAAAAGTTAAACGTATCCATACCTTTTCTTGGAACGTCCTCGTGCAGTTTCTTTGTTTCTGAAAGAGAATTATTAGAACACGCAAACGTTCTATTGGTTCGACATCCAAGCCACTGCGATACTCATTTTTTATATGTATTCAACGACGGAAAGTTTTTTCACAGAAACAGGTAGAAGTACATTTCTGACTTTTTCTATCAATTCTGTCTATGTAAGTCGGGGGAAAAAAAGAAATTTACGGCAGCAAAAGAAATTAGATGAAATGTATTTCCTCTGTGTACAAGACATTACCCTGTTTTCCTTAAAAGACTGGATTTTAAGAAATCAAAATATAGTTTGATGAATTTAAGTATTTTTCTCCAAAGCATTAGAAGACATATCTTTCTCCTTTACTTTTGGAATTGATGGAATGTTTTATGAATGTCGCACTTAAAAGCAACACGAGGGTAAAGGACGACATCATTTTGAACCTTGGTTGAATGGCCAGGACGATACCTGAGCTGGCTTCCTTATTCCAAACTTCCACGCCAAGCCATCGGGAGGCGTTCGAGGCTAGAGGCATGCATTAGCCCCGTTACACGACGAGTATTTACTGGAATCAGAACTCTATTGAAACAACTCTGGTCATGAGCTAGTGATCCTCCAGTCATCGCAGTTGCACGGTATTTGGTATATGAGAAGGATACGCCGTGTGTTAGTTTTCTAAATTGTGGGGCTGGCGAAGAAATAAAAAATTAATAAGAAATTAAAGTTATGTATATATTGCGTTCGCGAGCATTTACGGAAAAGTTTTATTTCGTTATTTATTGTATATCATTCCATTTGGCGAAATCTTTGTTTAACCGCGACTCACAAAAAAATTTTGTGATTGTACAAGGTGTGAAAAAAAATACTACACATGGAATCTAAGGTCAGGCGAATCCGACATCTTGCACAAAAGTGATGTAAATCAACGATATTAGAGGGAAATTAACATTCATTCGTACTCAATGTGATATGAATCAGAATCATTTATCTGGTGTTGTTGTAAAAGCCCCATTAAACTATGTTGATTTCACCACATCACGAGCAATATCAAACAATCGAGCAGCCGGCTGAACATCACTGGATCGTCGAGACGTCAGGTGATTTGCGTCATCCCCAGTGGGTCGACTAATAACACGGCATTCAATCACTTTTGACACTTAAAATATAACGATATTCAAATATTCGCACGTATTAATACGATCGAGGCCAAAGAGTCCACGTGATTTGCAAACACAAGATGCTACGTAGATTACAAAAATAATACCCTACAAAATGAAAAATGTTCCGAGTTCAGTTGCCACGCGAACATTTCGCGTCTTTTTTATAAGCTTTCATTTAACTTGCTTTGTCCAATGTATGCATGTATATAAATAAAATGAGCCTTTGCAGTTCAAATTTTGTACTCACATTTTAATCCACTTCTTATCATCCGATCGAGCTGAAGCTTCCCATGCACGTATGACTACGAGGACAATACAATACTGCGAAATGTTGAAGCAGTGACGGACTTAGGACGGGGGCCTCGCACTTAACAACTTCGAATTCAGTTGAAATTTTACGCACAAGTATAGCTCACATAATTGCTTTTTTGAAGCTGAAATTCCCAGATTAAAAAGAATGCAATGAATGGGGAGAAAACACTTTTCAAATCAAGTTTTTGTTTAAATATGGGCTAAAAGATTTGAAAACATTTTTATTGTACAATAAGACATAATTTATAAGAGTTTGAGGCACTAATACTTAGTAACTATAGAACTTAACATATATGTCATGATTTAAGTATCTCTCTTTTAATCGAGTTAATTAAGTTCTTATGAATTATATATTATATTAAATTTTAAAAGTTATTTTTATAACTTTTAGTCTATCTTTAAATAAAAGCTTGAATTAAATATATTTTTACATATATCTATATATATTCCTTTCGTAGGACACAATTGTTTCATCACGTCAAAACTCTTTTTTTGTGCTTACTCAATACATAGAATACTCAATCTCAATTCATAACATCCAGATACTCATTTCCATATATGATCTCTAACCGTCAAATCTCGATACAGGTTGAACTGGCATCTATATATTTTCCTTCCAAAATATCTTGTTATATCTGCACAGTTGTTTATCATTTTGATTGACATAGCAGTTATTTATAGTGAAAGTACTGTAACTGCATAGATTAATTTAATGTTCTTCAAATCTTTTCACAAGAATTGATTATGCTGTATAATATGATTTAAATTATTTCACCTATGTTATAATTTTAATAATAATAACTTGCATTTGAGCGATGATTTCTGTTGACGTAATAAAAGCCAATTATAATTAAATGGATTAATATGCTCATTTTATCATTCTATATATTTTCTGTGTGACAAATGTTAACTGTTAGCCTTTCTCTCCTTTCAAGCCACAGATGGCTAAAATGGAGTTAAGCAAATATATCAAAATAGGTGCTTCCAATTTTACCATCGCTCAAAATATCTTTATATGGAATCTAAATCGTTATTTATTCTTTCTTCGGAACTGCCCCCATCCCCGCAGTACTTCTTGCAGGGTATACAGCCAAAATTATTTACAGAAACTCCTCACCAGTACCAGCGATTGGGGTCACCCCCTCCTCACTTTTACTTTAGAAAAAAAATTAAATATTTATTCCATTTTAGCCGCCTAAAACTATGAATTATAAATAAAACATGTGTGTAAAGTCTGTTGTCTTATCCCCGAATTACTTTTCCTTTCGTCACTTTCGTTATTAAAAAAAATTACGTAGTGGAAATATGCACAAATCAGTGCCGTGTTTTGCGGCCCATTCGTAAGATTCATGCGTCACAGGAAATACGGAGCAGGTGTGAAGCGAGGAAAGGTAGCGAAGGTGGATGAATGTGTGGAAGTACACGCCAGACGTAAGCGGATACACTTAAAATTGTTTTAAAATAGAAACACTAAACGTATGACTCTGAGAAGCTTATTTTACATATTGTATCGATTTCTATAATGTAGTGAATTGTATTGCTTTGAACAACCGTTTCAATGCTATGGAGTAAAGGCAATCTCAAAGGGCTTTTTTTTTTTTTTTTTAAATATTTTCCTATATATATTTTTCCAAGTGCAATGGGGTATAAAACAAGGCCTCTTGAGAAAACTCAATGTTTCGGTTTTGGCAAATTATTATGTTTAAATATTTATATTAAATGGGCGAAACTATTTTTAATGAAACTATCATTGATAATTCTTTATTCCTCGAAATACTTCTGTTTAATTTTAATACATGTGTAATGTTGCTCCTTTAATAAAAGTTATATTGTATAATATTAATCAAAATTTCAAAAATATTACACACTAGTATTAAAATGAAACCACAGTACAATTGGTATAAACTATCAACTTTTATTTATCTGACCAAATTCACTCAGAAAGCGACGAAAATTTACCAATTTGTGGTTAAATATTTAAATTCTCTCTCTCTCTCTTTCTCTCTCTCTCTCTCTCTCTCTCTCTCTCTCTCTGTGTGTGTGTGTGTGTGTGTGTGTGTGTGTTCCCCCTCTTACACTCCCCGAGCCCACAACCCACAGTTATCATGAAATAAATTACAGTTAATTGGACGCATTCGGAGTAGGAAGGCTAATTAACGAAACACTAATGTTATACATTGGGAAAATTGGCAAAGAATTTTGTTCTTCTCAGTCACAATCAGATGTCCATTTGAAAACTTGAATCAGTGCCTCATCTGACATTGGAAAACGTCAAACTTTTACGTTACGCAAAAGTCACGTCATTTTTCAACCAGACTTTTCTTGTATCAATAATATTTCAAATAGACATAAGCGTGTCGTTAATCAGCTCAGATTATAAAATTCTAAAAATGATCGAAATAAATCACAATTTTAAATTGTATTTTTCAATATTTTCGACTATAACAAGCGTAACTTGTTCTATCGGTTTTAGTTTTTAAGGCGTTAAAAAGGTCTCCTAAAGTTAGAAAGAAAGATTGTAATTATTAAGAAAAACTACGAAATTATCTCGTTACATTACAAAAACACGGCTCTTGATTTGATTGATTTCAAAATGCATATATGTAATGATTTCATTTTAATATAATTCATTTTCTTAATTTATCTTATACTTTAATTAACGCAGTAAAGAGTTCAAGTTTATTTCCTGATACCATTCCATTAAATCTTTTAATTTATGCAATCACGAGATTTTTAAATCTATTCGGTTCGTCATTTCCCCTCGTTCTAAAAAAGAAGAGATAATTCTTACTAGAAAATAAGTCTACACATAAAATACCTAAAAATCCCTACAAGTTCGTTAGTGGTTCCCCTTACATCCGGACAAGATCTTCATTAAAGACATCTGGACTCGTGAGAAAGGGCAAACAACATTTCTGTTTCTCACGAACATTGACCTTATAGAGTCCGACTCGCCTTTGAACCAAGAACACCCCCATATCTGATTATTAGTTTAGCAGGTATCAATTTCTGCGCCTGTTGGAGTGCTCCGGACCAGTAACTAGTTTACTACTTTCAGTTATCCAACCAAACGAAAGGATTATGCCCCGTGTTTTTTGAAGAGGTGTGGTTATTTTTATGCAACCTAAAATTTCCAAAGAGAAGAGACATTCAGATCTGTCCCAAACGTTCGACTAGAACGTCGAGTCTGAGGACATTGCTAGCGTGCGACATAAAACCAAAATGTTACTTTGGAATTGCAATTACAAGTGCGACGAGCACTTTACCTTGTTAATATCATCCATAGTATTTTAAATTAAATTGTAATAAAAATAGTGTAAATAGGTATCTAGGTATCATATATTTTATTTCAACCTAAAGCAACCAGCCAGCCAAAAATACAACCCGTGGGTTAATTTTGTTTTTGTTTGAAAAAATTACAACAACATGTTTCTTATCTTGATGTATGGGCTAAAGACATTTCCATATTTCGTAATCTGTGGCTGCAGCAGCCGAGTAGCCACGGCCGAGAATTCTCGGACGACGTTGTTTCCGTCGAGTTGTAGATTTCGAGCCCTGATGCCACTAAAGACCCCCCGTGCAGCGAGACTGATGCATGTTAAATCTGACGAGGTTCTCCAAGTTCTCCCATTGGCACGGTGTGGAAGTTTGGAGAAGGAGATGCCAGCTCAGGTGTCGTCCTCGTCACTCGACCGAGGTTCAAAATGAAGAGATCCTTCCCCCATAGCCATCATGTTACTTCTAAGTGCTACGTTAATAAAACAAACAATATTTAATAATCCATTTGCCTGTACAATCGAGGAACTTTCTGTCAAACTTTCAGTCAAAAGTGATTGATCTGCAAAATGATGATATGCTAGAAATGACGTTTAAAGAAATGGATCTAACCCAAAATCCCATAAGTATCTTTAGGAAAAAACATGAGGCCCATTATAAACACATGCTCGGGAGTTCTTATCTGGGAGTACTCGCCAATATGATAGGATATTTTGTAAAATGAATTATGAAAAATCGCAATGTAGATCATTATTAATGAAGGACCACTGGCAAGCAACTTTACTGACAGGAAATACAATTCTCTCTCAGTTTAGTTTAGTTTAGTTTAGTTTTTATTAACGTCGCAATAGAAGCAACACGAGGGCGACGGACCTCGTAATTTTAAGCCACAGTCAAGTGACGAGGACGACACCTGAGCTGGCAACCCCCCCTCTCTTAACATCCACACCACTCCAACGGGAGGACTTTGGGCCCCGAACAGATTTAACGTGCATCAGCCCCGTCTACACGGCGGGTCTTTGGCGGCCAAGGATCGAACGAAAACCGCCGGCGGTCAGTCCACGACCTTGACCACTAGGCTACCGCGGCCCACAATTCTCTCTCAATAATCTGGCAGATATTGGACCAGAGCATCGCCGAATGAACGGAAACTCCTGATTATTCGAAAATCGCTAATGATAAAGTATTTTAAATAGTAAAAGCTATGTATTATTATACAAAACTTATTACAGTTCACGCGGAACAAGTACCAAACACACAAAATAACTGAAGTTTCAAAAAAAAAATACTATATCGTATTGATAGCTCACATTGTTCCATTGAAGTACATCTGAAGTAGACTTACATCTGAAGTAGAATCTCTAAAATAATGCCTGTAAGGCTTCTCTGTCTGTGTACTCCAGAAGGAGGAAATATTATACGAGAAAAACAATTACATTCATCGCAAGAACACAAAACTTAAAACAGTTCTGTAATACCTTTATTAATAACTAAAAATATTTCGTTCTTTTCTTTGAGTTAAGATATGTATATAAATAATATGTTAAATATCAATTGCTATGAAAAAAAAATTCAACTACTTTTGTTGTTGTTGCTCAGATGCGGCTAGGTAAGCATCTGAACTACCAGATGCTTACCTGGCCACCGAACCTAAAAATGTTGTAACATGACTTTATCCGAAAACAATTTTCCGACCTCTGATCTAGAGCGATGTAAATATTGTTATATGTAGTACATATAATGATATTCATCTCGCTCTAGATCAGGCCTGTCCAACCAAAAGACTTTGCGAGCCACTTTGGAAGCACATTTTATTCCAACGGGTCACATTATATATTTGCATGCGTGTGATGAATTATCGTCTTTTTAATTTTGACTTTTTTAAAGCCAATTTAAATTTTCACGATAAAAACATTTACTATTTCCCCCTCTCGAGGCACGGGAAGCGTCTATACGTCCCAAGCCCCATTAGATAAATCAAAAACATTCTGCGATAAATTAAGGAAAATCATATTTTACTCGAATTAAATGTATTTGTTCGAAATAGATTCTAACAACTGAGCTGTAGTTTCTTCACAATTATTGGAGCTGAATTATTAGCGATCAAAAGACGCTGAGCCGTCAGTCGATCTGGATCCGTACGCTTCCGAGTCAGATATATCAGAGGTCCTGTAAACAGACTGGCTGCAGCCTTTTCGCGTGATCCAAGTGTCCCATTCCCTCCCCGCAACTAGTGATGAATACCCGCGCTCTTTAGTAGGGGTGCTGCATTCAGTGTCCCCAGTGACGCAAGACGAACCGCGCGCTTTTTGAAATGAACTCAGCTTTGTAGTTTCTGACCAAAAAATTGTGAAGAAGTTGAGTCAGTGCATTGAGGTGTTCCCATAGCAATGGTATAGGATACGAAATATTCGTGGTGGAATGTTCCTCGGTATTTCATGTACATTAAGAGTTTAAATTTGTGTTCAGACGACCCAATTCCATGGCCTGACTAGGCCTGCTCTAGAACAACACGAGGATTATAAGTCAAATGCCCGTTAATTGTGAGCGACGATCCAATGGTGAGTTCGTTTCTCACTCTCCTAACATCCACACAATGTCATGAAAGGATTTTAGGACCCAATTTGATTCAACAACTCCCATAGCTTCTGACGATGGGTTTTCATGTAACTAGGCTTCACCGGCCGAGAAGTTTGACACATTAAGCACAACTGAAGCTCGTGCTTTAAAAAAAAAGAGGGGGGGGAGTGAAATGCCAACTCGGGAGTCATCCGCTCAGTGAACGAGAATAACGATTGTCCGTTTTCATCCGCTCTTTGCGCAGCGAAAAGAGTCGGGGAAAGAGGATGAAACCGATTGATTGTTTGCTAACGTCGCACTTAGAAGCAACACCTAGGGCTATCGGCGACGGTTCTCGTCATTCTGAACCTCGATCCACTGGCGAAGGTCAAAATTCAGGAATCCTCTCCAAACTTCCACACTACGCTAACAGGAGGACTTGGGACTCGACCAGAAGTCTTGCATCTACCCCGCTGCACGGTGGATCAGAACTCAGACCAACGACACGACGAAAACGACTCCGGTCGCGAACTCGCGACCGTAAGCACGAGGTCCCCGCGGTCACATCAAATCGATAGAATCTGGATCGGAGTCGAGCATCTTCTTCTGATAGGAATCTGACTCGTTTTTTGATTGCGGTCACAGGGAAATGACCTCGCAGCCTCTTACCTGCTCCGACACCGGCAAGGTCAGCGAGTCCAATTCGTTTAATATGAATCTCGTTAGATAGAAGCACTTTTTTTTTTTTTTTTTTTTTTATTTTTAATCCATCACAATCTGGGTTTTTTTTTTTTTTCCCTTTTACCGTGATTTAAGTTGCTGATTACTTAATGTGTTGATATCCTTCTTGCAGCCAATTCTGTGACGTCGGGCTGTTCGAGATTTTCTCTTCGCTAACCTCGGGGATATTTTTTGATAACGTGTGTGCATGTGTGTGTGAATGGCGTAAAATTACAATTTCCTCCCAACCAAAACGAAACGTGATTAGATAAATTTGATGAAGATAAGAAGTGTCGGAATTGATTGGAGATATTGAGATATGTATGAAATAGAACTGAAAGGAAAGAGAAGAGATATAGAAGTTAACGACAAGCCGATGTTTGTAAATTGGATTGACGCATCGTTTATGTTGGAAATGAATCTACTATAATCTAGAAGCGCTTAGATCGGAATAAGTGGTATTAAGTAAGGAATTTGTTATTTGAACATAAACCAGGATCAACTGAGTTAAGAAGAGGGGAGGGTTCAAGAGAGAGCGACTTTAGTATTTTCTCCGTTAATAAAATATTTTGCCCTGCTCTTACTTGCCTTCACTTGGAGTTTTGAATTTATTAACTATTTTAATAAGACTTTAAAATTGCTACGGGTTAAATAATGAAGAAAATGCATCACAACTCCTTTATTATGTTCCACCATTCCATTTTCATTTAACATTTCGAATGCACTTTGCTTCAGAAAGAAATCGAAAATAAGACAATCCTTTACAATTTGCCTTTAAAATAAAACGTAAATGAAAGATTAACGTGATTATTAAGCCAAGTACGGTGCCCCACGTAATTATATCTGTTATTTTTTTCCTCGATGTTGTTTATTTACTTGATAAAGGAATAAAATTTGTCAAATTTTTACAACAGAATGAAATTCAATCGGAACATTTATTTAATAAAGGTTAGTTGATGGATCGATTGCTTATAGTTTATTAACGTCGCTCTTTGAAGATTTTTTAGTATTCCTTTCATAAATATCCTACTAACAAGGCCGCGATAGCCTTGCAGTTAGGGTCGCGGACGGTTTTGTGTCGTTGAGTTGCGGATGCGATACCTCTAAAGACCCACCTGATCGATGCATGTTAAATCTGTCGAGGCTCCATGTCTTTCCAATAGTGTGATGTGGAAGTTCATATAGGGAGCTGCCAGCATAGGTGTCAACCTCGTCACTTGACCGAGGCTCAGAATGACGTCGCCATAAGCCCTAGTGTTGCTTCTAAGTGCGACGTTAAAAAGCAATCAATCTGAAAAACTGCTTTTTTAAAGCTAATAAGTTCTAGATTATGAAAATAAGTAGTAAATATGAAATTGTAGTTGAGCCATTTTTAAACGATATTTTGTGTCTAAAATGTTTTTTTGAAAAAACCATAAAACTGAAAATATTAATTTATATTTTTTTAAAAAAAAAATCTTCAAAAAAATCTAATGATAAATCACCTAACGTCACGGTTAATTTTAAAACTGAAAATAAAATTGGTTTAATAAAGGAAAGAATTTTGTGATGTAAATACGTTTTAATGTGAATTTGGAAATAACTTGATGAAAACGCACAAAAAAAATTAAGTAAAGCGAAAAGAAATTCATAAATAATTTACTAATTCTTTTGCTATAAGCAAACTTTCAGAAACATCTTTCTAAATTGCGTTAATTGCTAGAAAAAAAAATGTGTGACTATTTATAAAAACTACTTTTGTGACACATTTGGCTAATAGTTTGTTATAAAGCATAGCAGAAACATCAAATTCAAGTCAGTGATTATTGAGTTGGAATATGTGTAAAACTCTGTAATAAATGTTTTCCCTGTTTCCATATTATTATATTTTTTCCACACTCTTTATTACTTTGAATCAGTTTGTGTATGCTTTACTTTGGCACAAATCTTTTTATCAATTTTTCACCCATTTCCCGATAAGCTTCAATCCGACTTGAAATTTTGCACACAAACTCAGATGGGACTATAATACAAGATTCGATCATAAATCAGCAAATAAAAACTAAATAAAAATGTTTGCAAATTTTTCTTGTTCTTTTTAATATATACAACAAAAATATAAAAAATATTTATATATATATATATATATATATATATATAACCATGTCATAAGACCTAATAATCTAAAAAAATTACAATATAAACGCCAGTGCTGCCATAATATTGCATGATAATATATAAAAAAAAAATTATAAATCCAAAAATTAGAAAAATAAACAAAAATTGCATGAAATTAGGGAAATTTAAAAAAAAAGACAAAAATCTTTTGAAAATGCAAAAATAGAGAATAATATATTAAATGTTGTAACCGGCTTTATATTATTAAGATGAGTTATTCTAGAATTATATATATATATAGGCCTAACTATCCCCAACAACAAAACATATTATTAGATAATGTTTGTTACACCAAAAATATAAATTTGAAAATTTCGGAAACTTTAAATTCCGAATGAAAAAAAAAACATAAATGAAGCGAAAAAATCTTTAAAAAACCAAAAGCTAAAAAATGAAGAACTAAAAATAAAAAACTTAAGAATTTATTATCCATTTTTATGTTTTCAAAAAAAAAATAATTCTTTAAAATTTTTCAATTTTTTGTAATTTTGTTTATTTTCCTAATCTTCTAATTTATATTTTTATAAACTTTTTTCTGTTGCAAAAGAGTAAAAAGAAAGCTAAAAAGTAAAAAATAATTTTTCTTCGGCTAGTTAGAATTTAAAGAAAAATATAGCAAAAGAAGTTTATCACTATAATTTTTTTAAAAAAAAGAGATTTTTCTATCTTGCTGAAAATTTTTGATTAAAACTGAAGAGTTGTCCAACTGTCTAACTACCTAAGTTACATTTGCGCACAACGCTTGAGTTTTTAGCCGAACATTTCCAACCGAATTGAAAAATTTTCTCTTTTATTTATGACGATGATAAATTATCATTTAATTTCTTTGTGACCGAAGAAAAAATATTTTTATTTTTGTAGTTCTCTTTTTACTCTTTTGCCTAATAGAACTGTTGGGTTATTATTATTTTTTTCCCTCGGCGAATTATTTGTCGAGAAATAAAATGGCAACATTTTACTTTAGCAACTGGAATTTCATAACGAGCCGATTATTTTGTTTTTGGTTAAAAACATGGACATCTTAATGTTTTTACCTTCTTACAAAAAAGAAAAAAAAGGAACAGCTACTCGAATCCGAAAATATAAAAAGCATGTGTGAGATGACACATTTACCTTCGCATTTTTACCTACGTTTGCACAAATTACAATAACGGCTGCTTCTCTCGTCAAGAAAAAATTTCGAACTGAAAAAGAAGAAAAAAAGCACTAGAATTTACTATACCGAATCGATAGTGCAACCAAATGAGATCTAAACCCTCCATAACCAAATTTCAGGAAAATAAAAATAAAAAGGCTTATGAAAAAAGAAGTCACTGAGCCTTTTACAAATTCCTTTAGGCATATTGAAATTAAATTCCCCTTCTAAATTAATTGCTGCTGTAATTATTCGGTAACAACTCAGAAATAATTTTCGTACGAGTACAACAAAAACATTTTAATTGTTGTCATAAAAACTATTCGAAGTTCTATCAATCTTTTTTCATGCTAATAGGAACACTGCAAATAAAATTTATGCGAAAAATAATATGAAACCCTATCCCAACGGTCCCGGGTAATAGTTCTTCGGCTAATTGCAACTTATCTATTGCAATCAACTGACAGGAGCAATTAAACTAATTTTGCGTAAGCTAATAGAACAAAAATAAAGATTGTTGTATCTATATTTAATTAAATTATCCCTAATTATAATTTAAGTTAATAAATTAATATATAAATTCGAATACAAATATTCGAAAAGTTCGAATGGAGAACTCCGAAAATAATCATTTACTAAAAACACGAGCATTTATCTTTAAACGATTTCTTAAAAGAATGTAAAGCTTCCAAGGTTTCTGCAACGTTCGGTAATTCGTTATTTTGCATCATTATGTTAGTCCGTTTAAAGAACATAAGGTTTTTGGAACATATAAAAGTTTTTTTTTTTATCCGAGATCCGCAACCGGTGTTATCAGATCCCGATTACAATAAAAAATTATTATTGTAATTATTATTTTGTTGCAAAATTAAAATAAAATAAAAATTTTCTAGAATCGTGGTTGTGATTGCACTAAAGAGGTTTTGCGCAACAATTCTATTTAATAGTATCTAATAAAATTAATAACAGAGATGTATGTAAATCGCGGCACTTTTTTCAACTGCCAGGCATGAATTTCAAAAAATAATATTTAAAAATCCTGGAATTCGATAATTTGCATAATATTACTCCACAAGCATTTTTCTCCACTTTAAATTTACATGTTTTATCTTTCCCGAAAGCATTCGAAGAGAATTTTAATGAATCATTTTCGGGAAACACACGAACTATGATGAGAACATTTCATGACTACGTAAGTAGAATAAATTCTAAAGAACTTTTCTTTCCCCTTCATATATTTGAAGAGAAGCGAAAAAATTAATTGAATGTTTAGTTCCGAAAGAAAAATTCGTCTTTTCGAGTATATGAATTTTTAAGTTTTGAACCATTTTTTTTGTTAAAATATAATTATATCCGTTCCAAAAATGCATAACAAATTGAAATTCCAAGGGAAAAAAAGCACGCTTACCGACAATGAGTAAACAGACGACAATTAGAACACAGTGGGCCATCCCTGTGAAACTTATATCTCTCCATGCATTCCTTCCGCAGGCGATCATTTGCGCTTCCCTCCACTCGCGCTCCACCCCTGGCCCCTCCCCTTCTGGAGACGGCGGCGCCATCTGGGGAGCGCCCTTGAAAGCGGCGCGAATCAGGAAGTGCGTATTATTATCAATAGTCGGACAAGTGTGCTTAATATGTTTTCAAGTAATTGTTCTGTCTCCACCCCCCTTTGCGGCTGATAATGATTTCCCGTCAGCTGTTGAATATCTTTGGCTGCCGACATTTGGCGAGAATAAGAAAAAAACCGTTCATTGATTGAAAGCGCAGAAATGTTAACCAAGCGCGCCCTGGAACAAAAGGAGTTGATCCTTCTTCGCAGAGCGACGCTAAATGTCTTCACCTCCTGATGAGGATGTCTTGTCGCTACATGAGATTCGGGATTTTTTTTTTTAATGCGAGCACTTAAACACCACTTATCTCATTACGAAGATTTATCCGACAGGACTTTCGGCCAGACGGACACTACTGCTCTACGCACCCCGAATTGACTGCTAAAAAGGAAAAGTTCGCTTCATAACAATCATCGAAACGACGAGAAATCATTTCTCAAAACATATCGCATTGCTTTCCTCCTCAGAGGAGGGGTGGGTTAACCTTTTTTAGAAAGAGTAACACCAAAAATTTTTTACGACAAGCAATTGTGATTGTTTATTAACGTCGTACTGAGAAGCAACACGAGGGATGTTGATGATGGACGTCGTCATTTTGAGCCTCGCTAAAATGGCGAGGACGACACCTGAGCTGGCACCTCCCTCTCCAAAATTCCACACCACGCTAACGGTAGGCCTTGGGACTTCGACCAGATTCAACGTACATCAGCCTCGCTACACGGCGGGTCTTCATGTGGAAACAAGACTCGAACCCACGACACAACGAAAACAAGGTCAGCTGTGACCATTCGGCGGACTTGGTCGAAACTTTGAAGACAAGAACGATTCTTATAGAACATAAAAAACATTTCAATTTGTTTATAAGGAAGAGATATTTTTGCACTGAATATTTTTACACACATCCTAAAACGAAAATATCTACATTTTTTAATAAACGTATTATAGAACTAGTTCGAATTTGTATTAATACAATGAATTTAATTGGTCACGGATTGAATCTGGTCGACGGGGTTTCGGTCCAGTCGAAGTTTCGAGTCCTGAGGCCACTAAAGAGATACTCTATAGCGAGGACAATGCATGTTGAAAATTGGTCAAGACTAAATCATCTTGTTGGCGTGGCGTGAAAGTTTGGAGAGGAAGATACCAGCTCGGGTGTCGTCCTCGTCACTTGAAATTGAAAATGAAATTCCGCGATATGGAAAGAATAATGAAGAAACGTTTTCAGAAAATGTGATCGACACACACAATAATCCCGTTTGTAAATTCTCTTATTTTTCTCCTCGTATTTTTCGCGAAAAATAATTAAAATTTGGGACCTACCTTCTAAGGAAATGAACGTAGTTAAGTATCTCCGAAATTAAGGATCCTTCCATCAAATAACCAGGGTATCAATGGCACGAGTGTCTGTTGTTCGCTGTAGCCGAGTGATCAAGAGTTCATTGTTTCCTTCGAGTCGTGAGTTCGAGTCCTGGGGCCGCGAATCGATTTCTGCCGCGGGCGTGATTTAGAATTTCGGAGTGAGAGGTTTCACCTCAGGTGTCATCCTCGTCGCTTGATCGAGGTTCGAAAATACGAGATCCGCCGATAATAGCTCTTGTGTTGTTTCTATGTGAGACGTGAATTAACAATCAGTCGATCAAACAAAAAACAGAATTCTGACTTATGAACTGCTGTAACGCACCTGAACCAGAGCGAAAAATAAATAAATAAACCCACATAAAATATTTCGAATATCTTAAAAGCTGAAAATTTAGCCGAAGAAGTCGGCGTAAGAAAAGAGAAGAAAAAAAATTGAGTTGACTACACCACGTCATCATGTTTGGACAACAAGAAGAAATTTTTTGTGTAAAAGTTTAGACTAACCGATACAAGATAGCCCTCGTGTTGCTTCTCAGTTCGAAGTTATTAAACAACCACTATCACTGTCTCAAACGATACAAGATCCAAAACAAAAAATATGAAATAGTGTTTTATTATTAGAAGAAGAATTAATTTAGTTTTCATTAACGTCGCACTTGAAGCAACACGAGGGCTATTGGCAACGGATCTCGTCATTTTGAAACTCGGTCAAGAACTGAGGGCAACACCTGAGCTGGCATCCCCTCTTCTAACTTCCACACCACGCCATTGAGAGGACTTTGGGCCCCGACAGATTTAACGTGCATCAGCCCCGGCTACATGGAGGGTCTTTAGCGGCCATGGAACGAACCAGCGACTGAACAAAAACCGCGGTCCACGAATCCGAAGCCATGACCAGTAGGCTACCGCGGCCATTAGAAGGAGAAACTTGGACCAAATTTCAGAACAGTTTTAAGAATTTTGCTAATGCAGCTACCGGCAAGAGAACTTTTTCTAAATTAAAAATAATAAATTTTATTTTGGATATACATGTCTACTCAAAATCCTCTTAATGAGTTGGCAGCGCTGGCTATCGAACATGAATTGAGTAATAAATTACTTATGAAAGAATTTACTCAAGAACTTCGAATGATTGTTTTAATATAGGCTTTTTTTAAACTTTGTAAATTATTCTATTTTGTATCTCACTCTACTAATAATGTTCTGAAAGTATATTTAAATTATCTCCGAAAATAGTAGGAACTAGTTTTAGTTCATAAGTTCGTTGTCGTTGGAGTTCGTTAAAAAATATACATTTTGTTTTTCAATAAAAACAATTTTCTACAAATCTATATCAGAATCATTGTCTTAGTTCAATTACATGTCATTTTTCTGGTTAGCATAGTTCTTTAATAATTCTGGTGTTTTTTCAATGCTTTAGAAGCTTGAGAGTGGCATTTTTTTATTTTCCCTTCTGCGTCAGGAATGCAACGGCCGTTAAAATACAACGCTCTCGGAGAATTGAACACTATTGCTGTACGCATCCCGAAATTATTACTGAAGAGGAAAATTCTATTCAATAGCTCATCAAGATCACCCAAATGCCGAGGTGGCTGGTGGTTTTTGTCAAGTCGCGGGTCTGAACTTTGATGCCACTAAAGACGCTCCTTGTAGCCAGGGCTGACGCACGTTAAATCTGTCGGGGCCCAAAGTCCTCTTTCTGGCATGGCACACGTACTGTGGTTCCAATACACATACATACGCCAATATATGCACGCATACTCCAATATACGTCAGCATACCGAGGCATCATACTTACATTTATTCCAATATATGCACACGTACTGTGGTTCTAATATACACACGTATTGTGGCTTCTATATGCACGCATACTCCAATATACGTCCACATACTGAGGCATCAATACTTACACATACTCCAATATATGAATACATACTGTAGTTTTTATACGCATACATACTGAGGCTTCTATACGACTACGTGCGCCTATATACGCACCCGTACTGAAGTTCCAATGCGCACACCAATATACGACCCCATAATAGTGTGGCTTCCAGAATTCGCAGCTCTGCTACTCGTTCGTGTCTAAAGGGTATTGAGAATAAAGCTATAAAGTATCCGTACGTAATTTTAACTCGAATTCATCTTGCTTAAGGGATCGCACAATCCTTAAACTTCTTTAAAAATTCCGATTTTCAGAAGAAATAAAAATGTATGTAATAAACTATAGATTTACCTGAATACTTTAAAATAGACTTCGTGAAAGTACTCTAATTATTTCCCGAGACGTAAGTAAAAATGTGCATCCTTATTACTGATCATTTTAACGGGGCAGAACACTTTCCAAGCTCCTTTTCTCAAAATAGAATTTTTCACCATTTCGTGCTGACTATTTTGAACAACATTTAAGATAACCTCACGAAACTATATAGTTATATTACCATTTTATTATGCATCATTTGAGCTAAGATTATTCTGTTTCGCACATATTTTCATACTTTTTCAGGGGTAGGTATATATATTAAAATATGAAATAATAGTATGAAACATTTTGATACCAGTTTTCGAAAGGCCTGAAATAATTGAAAACTGAAATGTTTTCAGCTTAATTATATTTTTAAGCCTTTATTTGTTTTATAAAACAAAAAATATACATTCTGAAGCAAAAAAAATTTTGGATTGTGCGTGCAATTAAAAAAAAAAAAAAAGAATCTATATCACGAAGTATTATTTTACAAATGATATAAAACTTCATTAATATTTGTATATTTAAAATTTATTAAACATACAAATATTAATGAAGACTGACTTTATTTTGAATGCATAAGTGCAAACTTCAAGTGGGATGTAGCAATAGATCATCGTTTTTATCCTGCCATCTGTTAAGAGTCATGTCTCCGAAAGATATCCATTCAGATAATAAAATGATACAGATTCGCTCAATGAAAACTTTTGAAAACATCATTAATTTTTTTTTTCCTTTTCATTCATAACTGAATTATTCTGTTGTTCAGTATGCTTTGAGTAGTGTATACCAATTCTGGCTTGATCAGCGTTAAAAAAAAAACTATGAAAATTTAGTTTTATACAAAATAAGAACACTTGTAAGGATTTTTTTGTCTTCATTTATTTACGCTTTTCTTTGTTTTAATTTCATAGACGTTTAATGCTCCTTTATTTTAGAATTTTACTCGATATTTATAACAATACCGAGAGAAGATCAAAAAGCACATGTTTTTGACCGAAGATGGCTTTACCAAGGAAAGTTGGTGTTACCATTATGAGCTGTCGTCTACTGAACGGCGCCAAAACAAATTTTACGCTAATTCATACCTTAGCTTTGATTCGGTTGTCAATTGCTGTTGGAAATAATTTATGTGGATACCGCCAGGAGGCGCTTTGTCTCGTGTAAGTGAGAGCGCACGGGTTCCTGGAGTACATTTGGATCTTGACCGCGTAAGGCGGGTTATTTTCTTGTTTTTGATGTAATTTCTCCTGACCGCAAATATGGGCTATTTGGAAGCCTTATATAGATTATAAACAGTATAATTATTTGTGTATGCGTGATTGGCACGTAGAGACTATAAATAAATGTGTTTAACAAGAATTGCTCTCTCTATTTTGCTTGGTGGATCATTGTTTTCCAATAATTACCGCCAGATTTACCACGTGACACCGTCGACGAGACCATCATTATGCACCGGAAACAATCAAAAGAGTGGGCTACCTCCAATGAATCGTCTCCAAAAAAGGGGGGGGGGAGGGATGGCGACGATTTTTTTGGATGCGAAGGGCGTCATTGGCACGGAAAAAAAGAAAAAACGATCCCTGGACAATACTACCCCGTTCTTAACACGGTATCTTTTGAACTGCTCTTGAACTTAGGGGTATCGTTAGGGTTTACTATAAGAAAAAATGATTGAGATATCTGAACAGAATGTATGTAATATTAATGGTTCCTTACGTACATAATGTAGCGAATAACTGCTATCCACGTCGATTTGTTTGGTTTCAGAAAGCCTTTGATTGAAGTCACCCACAGAATCGTAAGGTCTTTTACAAAGAAATAACCGAGATATCTGCATCAAATTTATTCTGCGTGTAAACTGATCCTTATATGTACGCAATGTTGTCGATTGCAGCTATTCGCGTTTATTTGTTTGGTTCCAGGAGGCTGTCATTTAAAATCACCCGCAGTGTGGTTCAATCCACTGAGTTCTACAGTCTTCGAAAGGTCGAGGAACGCTGGGAGAAATGTATGATAGTGGATGAGGATGACTACATAGAGGAGTCTTAAGAACAATAAATAAAAATTGTTCCTGCCTCGATTACTTTCAGTAATAATTAAAACTGTGTGAAACATCGGGATAATAATTAAAACCTCACGATACTGCGGGCGACTTCAATCTACGGCACCGAATGAATCAACATTAAAAGCTGCACTCGACAACATTATGTATGAGGGGGGGGGGTTCAAAAAAGTACTCGTATATGAAGACAGATGGCATCATTAAGGCAAATTGTTGTTACCAATGGGTGCTATTTGAAACAAATTTTGACATTAATTTATATGTTAGTTTTGATTTAATAGTCATTTACAGTCAAATTAATAATCGATTGGTGCCTCGTTGAGTTGTCACTATAGGTGAGACCTGGATTCATCATTACGCACAGAAAATCAAGCAAAAATCTAAACGTTGGGTTGCTTCTGGTGAATATTTTCCAAAAAAGGCGAAGATGGCCTCATCGGCTGGAAAAGTTATGAAGAAGAATTTTTGAGGTGCGAAAGGCATGTCATGATCACGAATGCGAGTAACTGAGACTCAGACAGCTGTCTAGGAAATCATGATGCTTATTAAAAACAAACCCTTTTCGATGCTACGAGCGCCCTTTCTTGTATTTTCAGGGGGCCGCGGTAGCCTAGTGGTCAAGGTCGCGGACTAGCGGCCGCCGGTTTTTGTTCAGTCGCGGGTTCGATCCTTGGCCGCCAAAGACCCGCCGTGTAGCCGGGGCTGATGCACGTTAAATCTGTTCGGGGCCCAAAGTCCTCCCGTTAGCGTGGTGTGGATGTTAGGAGAGGGGGGTGCCAGCTCGGGTGTCGTCCTCGCACTTGACCGTGGTTCAAAATTACGAGGTCCGTCGCCAATAGCCCTCGCGTTGCTTCTAGTGCGACGTTAATAAAAACTAAACTAAACTAAATTCTTGTATTTTCAAATGACTTATTGAATGATCCTTATACATCAATTTATATGCGGAATAAATATGATCCAAATTACTTAGTGTTATTTCTTAGTAATAATTAAGACCTTACGATATCCCCCTTGTATGTAATCGGTTAAATAAAATATGATTCGTACACGAATACTTGCTCCGCTTTTAACTTGCTTCGAAAAAAATGCATTTGTAATTTGAAATACAATTTTCGCGGGCCACCACCGCTCTAGAATTGCAATCTAACAGGTATGGAATATCAAATTCTACTTAACTACGAGTGCAGAATGACATTTAACAGTTACAGGGCATTAACTTTTGGAATGACTTTAACTAGTTCTTTCTTTTCCCGGAACACGGGATTTTCGGGCAAGTTTCCATATCCAGAAATAGTATTCTCGCAGACTCCCAACTGCATCAGAGTTCTAAAAATGAGGATATGCAGAATAAGAATTTAATTCTCTTATTGTCATTCGAGCACACGCGTTTTTCTGTCTCAGATGATTCCAATTTGAAACGCCTGAGCGTATCGTTTGATATTAAAGGTTTTGAAATGCGAGTTTTAAAAGATAGGAAATTCGGAAACAGTTCGGAAGCTGTCTGCAAGAAAAAATATTTTTCACAAATTTGCTTTATACTACGCGTACAATATCCTCAGTTAGTGAGAATCTAAATTATTTCGAGTCGGCTTGTTCTTTGTGTTTGCAATAAAAGCCTAAAACTTGATCGCCTGGGCTACAATTAAACGAAAGCGATAATTAAAAGAGAAACGAGGGGTCACGATTATGCCAATATGAAGATACTTACGAACAAAATTTTGAAATTATATTTTCGAAGTTTATAAAATATAAAAACATAACTTTCATAGTGCGCTGTTGGGTTGGGAAATGTACGAATACCACGTGATAGATTACAGTAAGTAAGCAAGGACAAAATCTGAGCGAAACATTTGTTTATAAGGCGACGAATTTTTTTCAATCAATTAAGATAGAGATAAAAACAAAGATTCTTTCAAACACTGTAGAAAGACGGCGATCGAAATCTTAAAAATTGGTGTAAAAGTCGATTTCATATAGAATAGAAAAAAGGTTGATGGGAGAGGTTTTTCCCACCAAGTCAGATAAATTTTAAAACGGATTAATTTATAAAAAAAAAAAAAAAAAAAAAACGTGATAGGACGATGAGATGAAACACTTGTCGACAAGGTGTTAAAATGTGAGCGGGAAAAAGGCTTCTCGGGGCTCCTTTCGGGCTTTGTTGGAAATAATTCATACGGAAACCGCCAGGAGGCGTCTGTCTCGTCTAAGAGAGAGTGCACGGGTCCATGGTAAATTTTCAGCGTACGTTTTAGTTCTTGACCGCGGGTTGTCGTTGTTGTGGATGTAATTTGTCTCCCTGACCGCGGATTAAGTCAAAGTAAGGATTGTTCGGAAGCCTTGTATATTTGTAAATAGCGTAAATATTTGATTGTGTGGCGCGTAGAGACTGTAAATAAATGCGGTAGAAAAGTAATGCTCTCCTTCTCTTCCTTGTTGGATTATTGTTACAGTCAATGCGTTATGTAAATTCCCGCCAAACACGTTACAAAGTCTCGGTAGTAATGGATGCAGCAGAAATCCTTCCCGTTCACATAAATTTGTGGATAATGATGGTGCATACATTTTATTTTTTACAAATCCCCAAAGAAAGAAAGGTCCTTATTACGTGACTAGCAGTGCAAATTATCTCACCCTTGCGACCCATTCAACTGCGTAGTAGCTCCATGGAAACTTCAAAAACAGCTTTCGTGAAATAGCTCCGCGAAGAACGCGTGAGGATCACCTATTGTTCACAATACCAAACTTCCAGTTTTCCTTTGTATTCATGCATTACTTATCCTTCTGTGTCGTTCATCTTTGAAAACATGGAATCGGAGGAATTATTTCGAATAGCCCTGTATCTTGTGAGACTAAACTTCGGAATCTACACTTGCCCTGGATTAATTGTAGATCGTTGTTTGAAAAAGATTTAAAAGTTAAGATCAGCTGTAGAATGAAAATATTTGGTCTTGAAAGGTTAATATTTTAGGAAAATAAAATTTTAGACTTATCATTGAGAAAGTAAATTATTGTTGCTCGGTAATCTCTTTTCTTAATACAAGATTCAGACACTACTGTATTCCGTTAAAGAGAAAAACCGTCTCCGTTTGTAAGAGAAATACATTTTAAAATTGCGGAATAAAAAAAAAATTATCGCAGGCAGGTGTCTTGGGGAGCAGGATCGGTTGTCTAATCGGACAAGCGGCAGACTTTAACTTGAATTTGGATGAAGAGCGATGCTAGTCCAAGCGAACATTTTCTGGTTGACCGATAGGAGAGGTTCCTTTCAGGCAGGATCCGCTAATCCTAGGATTGTCCAGGTTTGTTTATATTAATGCCGCACTAGGAGCAATACGAGTGTTATTGGAGACGGACCTCATAATTTCAAACTTCGGTCAAATGACGAGGACGACACCTGAGTTGGCACCCCCATCCTCTCCTAACTTCCACTCCACGCCAACAGGAGGACTTTGAGCCTCGACAGATTTTACGTGCATCAATCTCGAATACAACGGCGAGTCTTTAGTAGCATCAAAGCACGAACCCACCACACGGCGAAAATCGCCGACCGCGACCATGACCATTAGGCTACCATGAACACTAGGCACTTTGATTGTCCAGAAGGGCGCATCGTGAACGGATGGAGTTCTTGAGCCATTGACCAATGGTCCCATGGTTTATTGAACTTTCTGACGTGAACGTTTCATATTAAAGGTGGCCGGAGGAGCTTGAGGCCATCCGAATTATGTTCCAGCATGTAAGAAAGTGAATGCCCTTTTCGCTGGTTTAGTTTATATTTTAATCTTGGATTTTATCTCATGTTGTGTTTTAGAATAATAACTGCTTTTTTAAACAGTAAAATAATGTTTAGCAGAAGTGCTTGAGTTTTATTTTAGTTATTTTAGTAATCATTTTGTGATAATGATCTCTTTTCACAGATTCTTTTAATTCAATAAATATCAAAATATTTGATCTTCTGCATGAATGCTCTGAAAACTTGTTTATTAGCTACTGTTCTCATCAAAAATTCTTTGAAAATAATACTGTACTGTGGATGAGTGAATGTAAATTTTACTGGCGCAAGAGCCAGATATGGCTATGCTGCACCAAACAAGATTTAACTGTGGTCTTGAAGTCAAGAAATTGAAAAAAAAGACAAAAATTGGTTGATAAGAAGGAGCGTCGAAAATAGAGAAGGATCACTAGGGTAACCCGGGAGCGCGTCACCCGAGTTTACCAAAGACAGTAAACCCCATAGGAAAGAAAAAGATCAATAGGGTGCCTCGGGTACTGTACTGTGGGTCTATCTTGAGTATATTCCAGAGATTTCTATGTATGCGCAAATCCGGTATTTTCAAAGCGAAAGCGAGCCAACTTGAAATCCGCTCTTCGCATTTAATTGCTTATTTACATCGCACTTAAACGTAATTGGCAACGGTAATTTTGAACGAGAACGACACCTGAGCGGGCAACTCCCTCTGCAGATCGATCAAATGGGAGGACATGTCGTTCCACGACAACGCACATCCTTCCCACTACACGGCAGGTCTTTAGCAGCATCAAGATCTTCACATTAGGCTCCAGTTGTAGGACTTGCCTTGTTGTGGAGCTAAAGACGGCATGCTTACTGTCGTGCCGATTTAATTGATTTTAAATTGAATCGGCATGCTTACTGTCGTGCCGATTTAATTGATTTTAAATTGAATAGTTTGATAGCCGAAAGAGGGACTGTGAGTTGCAGGTCCAAAGAGTGCGCCTCGAATGCTCCGCAAGCAGGCGGCAAATTTAGTGACACAAAATTAAGTCGATATGCTGAAAAGTGGAAATTACTTATATAAGGACAAATGGAAATTACTTGTCTAATAGAGCGAACACAATAGACTAACATATTATTATAACCTTTATAGTAAAAAAAACTATCCTATAAATTTCCTCCTAATGAATATTCTCTTCCTCTCTTGTTATCGTAAAACCGTGGCAAGTCAACGTTCCTCTTTGAATCGGAGGTTTCAGAATGAAATATATTTTTGGCTCCCTCCATTTCGGTGGCTTCGTGCGAAAGAAAGTCTTTCAAAATTAAAACTTATAAAAAGTTATTCAAGAATATCTTTTTGCCAAGAATAGCTATTAGATAGGGCAATTATTTCAATCGAAAATTAGATTTGTGAAGCCAATGATTATAGTGAAATAATCAACGCGTTTGCGTCTGGAAAAGCTAGACGCATATTATTTCTTTTAATGTTTTTTTTTCTTTGTTGTTTGCTACAAAGTATTTAATTATAACAATATTTTTTTTTATAATCAAGTTTCTTTATTGCTAACTTAACTTGTTTGTTTTATGTATTTTTAAAAATAAAATTCATTAAATTTAACGTTATTATTTTTGTTTTTGTTGTATAGAAAATACTCTTTGTATTTTGCATAACATCAATAAATTTCAGCTCACATATTTAACGCTGTTTAAAATTATATAGGGGCGCTAAGAAAAAAAACTTGCACTCAGGCCCCAAGGGAAAAAAAAGGCCCAGCTAGCTGCAGAGGATTCATTGCCGATCGTGCAGGAGTAGTCAGAAATTTTCCAAAGCTGAGAGTGAGGAATCCTATTGGTCAGTAGAAAAGTTTCCTAGTTGCGTGCGGAAAGATCGGACGCTCTCCCGTTGCAGCTACTAAAACTTGTGTGTGACAGACACCTTACGGTAAAAAAGTAAAGGATAAAAATTCGTTTAAATTGGATGAAGTAGAATTTTTCATGATCTATGGAGAGAGTGAATGTAAAGGTTATTGGCGCAAGAGCAAGAAGTGATTATGCTGCTCCAATCAGGACTGAACTGTCGTCTTGACGTGAAAAATTGGGGGGAAAAAAGACAAAAATTGGTTGTCAAGGTGGGTCGAAAATCATAAGTCTATGTAAGATTCAATAGAGAGAGTAAAATACAGATCAAGTGTCTGGAGTGAGATTTGAGCTCTCTTTAGATAACCAAAACTTAAGGAAACTTGGAGATTCTAAAATTTCTTCAAATTTTGCAGTTCAAAAATAGGGACAGCTTTGCTGATGCCGTATCTGTATTATTTATCATAATTTAATAAAAAGAACGTTGGTAAATTGAATTTTAAAATTGTAAATACGTGCGGGAATGCATAGGGAAGAAAATAACTGCAATTACATTTTTTTTCAAAACGAGGTTTTTATAGGATTCTGGTACACTTATCTCAAAACCTGTGTGGCCGCAGTAGCCTAGTGGTCATGGTTTCGTGACCGGCGGTTTTCGTTCAATCGTGGGTTCGACCCCTGACTACCAAAGACCCGCCGTGTAGCCGAGGCTGATGCACGTTAAATCTGTCGGGGCCCAAAGTCCTCCCGTTGGTGTGGAAGTTAGGAGAGGGGGCTTCCAGCTCAGGTGTCATCCTCGTCACTACACCGAGGTCGATTTCCTTCGAAATTACGAGGTCCATCGCCAATAGCCCTCGTGTTGCTTCTAGTGCGAATTTAATAAAAACTAAACTAAAAATTCTCAAAACCTATTTCATCCCTAGTGCTGATATTTTCCACATTATGAAATAAGGCTATTTTCTACACAATATACTTAATTTTTTTTTTCCGAAATTTTAGATATTGCAAAATGCAAAGATAATTTGAATCATGAAATTTAAGTAAATTTTATTAAATTCAAATTTTGTAATTATATGTTAATGTTAAACTATATGTTTTGAAGTACTCTGGAGATTTCCAAAATTATAAATGCAGTGGATTTCATACACAATGGACTTAAAAGTAAGTACATGACTTACAAATATAAATACAGCTACTGATTATTATTTGTTCATATAGAATTATTTTGCAAGTAAAGGTGATTTTCTTTTCATAAACAAATAAGAAGATATGACTTCCATTGCTTAAATTGTAGAAAAATAAGGGTTATTTAAATTTGGCATAAATTACGCTCTTTTTTTTTTATGTCCAAAAACATCACAGATACCTTAAATCTAGCGCCTCGGACCGTTTCGACATAGAGATCACTATGGCAATAAAAGGTTCAGGCAAAACTTCTAGGTATAACACATGGATCAATAAGTCCCGAGACTAATATTGAAAACAACATTTTTTTTGCAAAATTTTTTTTTATTCATCAACATAATCACCTTTTAGGGTGATACAATCGTTCCAACGCTTTTCCAATTTTTCAATACCATGTTTATAAAAAAAATTATCTTTCGCTTCAAAATAAGCTTCAGTTTCAGCGATGACCTCCTCATTTGAGCCAAATCTTTTCCCCTGGAGCATTTTTTTAAGATCAGCAAAGAGCCAGTAGTCACTGGGAGCTAAATCTGGCGAGTATGGGGGTGGGGAAGCAGATCAAAGCCCAATTCGTTCAATTTTGCCATTGTTTTCATCGACTTGTGGCAGGGTGCATTGTCTTGGTGAAAAAGGATTTTTTTTCTCTGCATGTGCGGTCGTTTTTTTGCGATTTCCTCCTTCAAACGCACCAGCAAGTCAATATAATAATCACTGTTGATCGATTTACCTTTTTCGAGGTAGTCAATGAAAATCACGCCATGCGTATCCCAAAAAACTGACGCCATGACTTTGCCAGCTGACTGCTGCGTTTTCGGACGCTTCGGACGGCTTTCGCCAGCTGTGCGCCACTCAGATGACTGCCGCTTCGACTCTGGAGTGTAGTGATGTATCCATGTTTCGTCCATGGTCACGTAACGACGCAAGAAATCTTTTTTGTTGCGAGTAAATAGCGATAAACAGCTTTCTGAATCATCGACTCGTTGCTGTTTTTGTTCCATCGAAAGCAATAGCGGCACCCACTTGGAAAAAACCTTTTTCACTTCACTTCAAAAAACCTTTTTCAGTAAATACACTTCCATATGATATCTATGTCATCTCAGCAATCTCACGGAGCTTCACTTTACGATCTTTCATTATAATTTTTGTCACTTCACTCACATTTTCCGGTGTAACGGCTTCCACAGGTCTACCCGAGCGTTCCGCGTCATTTGTGTCGGTACGACCACGTTTAAACTCGGCAAACCACCGACAAATCGTTGCTTTTGATGGATAAGAGTCCGGGTAACATTTTTCAATCCATTGTTTCGCTTGCACGGTGTTTTTACCCATTAAAAAACAATGTTTTATCAGAACACGAAACTCGGTTTTTTCCATTTTTTAAACAAACTACAAAACGACTTTACTCCAACCTCGATAACTCAGCTGTTTCTGGTCCGATCGACTTAAAATTTTGACACGTTTCAAGCAAAGGTTAGTACTCTAGAAAGACCTGGTTACTGGTTTACTACGAGCGCCATCTCTGGGTTAGTCTCGGAACATATTGATCCATGTGTTATGTATTTCACCTCCCTCTCAGAGAGGTATAGCCTATATCACTTCATAGTCTCTCGAAAATCGATGAGATATTACTTTTTCTGTTGGCAGGGTGTGGAAGTTAGAAGAGGAGGGGGGTGTCAGCTAGGGTGTCGCCCTCGTCGCTTGACCGAGGATCAAAATGACGAGGTCTGTTACCAATATCTCTCGTGTTGCTTCTAGTGTGACGTTAATGAAATAAAACCAAAGACTGCTGTGAGATACAATAATGAAATCTTCCAGCTTAATCCACTTTTCCAAGGATGCAATTGATCTTGTTTCTTTTTACGGATGACAACGCTCGTCTACATCCGGATAGACGGGTCGGCCGGATTTCCAGACCTTCACCATAAGAGGGGGTGTATATCGTTAAGTATTAATTACTAATAAGAAATGACCCAGATATCTGGATCAAATTTATTTTGCATACTAATTGATCCTCGCGTACATAATGTTGTTAATTAAACTTATTAATGGCGACTGCACAAAGCCGTAAGATGGAAATAACCCACAGTAACATAAAGTTTTAATTATTATCCCAGGATTTCATTAAGTTAAATTGTTTTTAAAATTAATTGTGATAGAAACTTTTTTTCTTTTATTTATTTATTATTCTGAAACTTCTTCATTATAGTCAGCCACCCAAGTTATATATTTCAACCAATGTTCCTCGACCTTTCGAATGCCATCAAAGTAAGACTGGGCAAATTGAACTCCATCCATAGAACAATACAGAAGATTTGATTAATCTACGCCTTCCTGAAACAAAACAAATCCACATGAATAGCTATAATTTATAGCTTTATGTACTTATGTATCCACTTATATGCAGAATAGATTTTATCCAGATATCACAGTCATTTATTAGTAATCATTGAAAATTAATAAGACCCCCACCCCACCCTATTAACCCATTTTTTGTTCCATCTTGTAACTCTCCCTTTTAGACTTTCCAGTGATGATGAATTGTGCACACAAACATGCTGTGTGTACCATGACTGTTATAGTTGGTTTTTGCATTATATCAATCTCTGTGTACATATGTTATTCCTTTAAAATATACTAAGTATTTCTGGAGATGATCCATTGAAACGGAAAATTCTTTCTTAATTTCAACAACAATGAACATATTTACTAAATTCATACAATTCCTTTTTTTCTTTAATGTGTATCAATATTTTAGTTTCAGTAATCAATGAATTTACCTTAGAATAATATTTCCATACCTTGATGAAGCAGAGATTCGATTTAAATATATGTATTGAAATTTTTCCTATATCCAAAATAATATAACATAATTATTTGTATATATTTTAAAATAGCTTTATTGCTTCATATTCATAACTGTTGTCATATCGCGGTAATCTCTTGGAATTACGTGTTGCCGATATGACGTCATCCCACGCATCTGGCAATGGAATCGGGGATTTGCATTCGACGGTATTTTTCAGTCACGTCATACAAAGTTATTTTTCATTAAATGCCGATTCTTAACTGTCGAGTTGACGGTGTCGAATGCAGATTCCGGATATATATAAGGAGATCTTAGTTAGATGAGAACGGGGGATGGCCAAATGAAATCTTAGATGCTGAATGAGATGTTCTTGGATGCTGGAAGAGATCTTATGATGGTGAATGAGACTTCGGCTGTGATTGATGAGACCATCATTATGATTCTGTAGCTTTCAGCTTAATAAGTGATGTTATTAATTAGTCTTCATCAAGTAAATAAAATTAGTCTTTTAAAATATTAGAGTTTGTCTTTCTCTGCTTGTGGCATTAATTATCAAAGGCCAACTCAGGTAGGCCAACAATAACTTCTACTTCTTTTCTCTCCTTAAATAGTTCGAACAAATTGCAAATGTAAAATATTCTTTAAACTGAGAAAATGTAACATTTTATTTTTATGAATGAATCTGTAGGGCAATTATTTTGAAAATCGTATATTCTTTCCTAAAAATAAATAAACTCACATTATTCATTCATTAAAAAGAGAGTTATAAAAAACATATACATAAGATAGAATAATAGCAAAAGAAGTTTTTAACCCGTTTTTTCCGGAAATATTACTACAGAAACATACTTCTCCATATTTATAATTCCATCCTTCAGTAAATTTAAAAATCAACCACACTCTATTTAAATACATGACTTAATATTGATCATATTTCCTATAATTTATTATTTATATAAAATTTCACTCAATAAACCTTCCCAAAGATTTTCCATTTTTTTTTTCTCGTGTTTTTCAACATCAATATTTCAAAAAATTGCCTTGTATTCATTTAGTTGTAAATAATATAGTGAAATCACAAAGAACTTTGAATTAAAAACTAATTTATTAATGAAAAATGGTACTTTTCTGACACTTCCCTTTAATTTCTAAAACTCTTAATCTCTATATTTAGAATATAATGAATATTTATACTAATAATCAAATCTAAGACACGTATCATTAGAATTATCAAAATATTTCATAAAAACAATTATACAAATAAACATTTTAAAGTTTTCTTTTATTAGTCAGAAAAAGAGTTCAATGTTATATTGTTGTTGGATGAAGACCATTTATATAAAGAGCAAGCATTCGAGGAAAGACTTCAGGGTTATATTTTGTAATAAGATTTATCTCTGATACTTCCTCATATAAATTAAGTGGTGTGTCCACCCACACTTGGTTCTTGATGCCATCATTGTGATCCAGCTCCAGTGTATTTAATTGATAAGCAAGGAAATTAAAGGATTTGATATCCATGTAAACACATTGCACACTTATGGGTTCTGGCAATACTTTAATATCCACCTGAAAGAAAATACATAAAATTCATAACATATCAAGTAAACCTCAGCCCCTAAAACATTCCAACCACAAATTTAAAAAATATATTTGTAATATATTTATGATATCACTATGCAATACATAATATTATACATTACTACATCGCTATACAATATTATACAGAGCACATGCCAAAACAGAAAGGGATGTCCTGTGATTGGCATAGAAAACAAGTTCATGATGAAAAGATGTGTTATCCTTTTTCATCGACATTTACTTTACTATTTTACGCTCCGTCAAGTGTCTTTCTGTAGTAGCATTGCATTTAAGTTTCATTTCAGTGCCATTCAAACAGAATTGAATATTTTCCTCATGTCTTTCAACATAAATAAATTTCAAAACAATGAGACTCCATTTGCAGTCCAAACTATATTTTTAATAAAAATTAAGCCACAGCCTACTACCTTATTTAAAAAAATCAATTCCAAACTGTAAAAATGCTGGTGTTATTATTGAAAATCTCCATCCAGTATCAGTAAAAGTACAGATGCAAGCATCGTGACTAATGGTCGTTGATTTCACCCAATGCATTGTGGATGCATAGAGATGTAATACATCATTTAATAATCAACTTGTATTTTCTGAAAGAATTTGTTTACCTTAACACGCATTTACAATTAAAACTACAAATCTCATTTTTCTTTTCTATGCATTTCTACAAAGGAAGTAACAAGTTTCACATTTGTAAATTTTAACAGAATTGAAAATAATAAGTAATTCTTGTCATTAAAATAAATTAAAAATTTATTGCTTTCCATTTAAAAAAAAACAAGCAGCATTTGCATTTCTATTCGTGTTCTAATTAAGTACATACCTATTAAATACCTTGAAAAAAAATTTACAACTCCTGAAAACTATCACAGCCTTTATATATTTCAAAAATGTACAAGCGATTTATTATCTTAGGAAAATAAAATACAGGTTTAAACTGCCAATGTTTTCATAAATAAACTAAAATTTAATGGTTTTGAAGAATGTTTATAAAATTATTTAGCAGTAAGCATTATCAAAAAAGTTTTCTATTTGTGCATATTAACTGAGAATGCCTTTATTTTTAATGTCATTCCAGAAATAAATATTTATTAAATTTATTTCTCTTTTAAAAAGTATTATAACACATTTGATGAATAAGAGGTATCAAGAAATTTTGTAGGCTTACACAAAAGTGTACGATAAATTATATAATGGCATTTATTTTAAGTTAAGAAATGAAAATGCAAGAATGGAATTTCTCGCAATTAACAAGAATAGTATAAATAAACTATTTATGTAATTACATATTTATAAAATATGCTATTATTTTTAAGAATAATTTAAATTAAAATAATACTGAAAAATTTAATTCCTTCTTATCACATACTTGATTTTATTCCTTTTATTTAACTCATTTTCTCCCATAAAATTTTTCTTTATATATAATTAAAAATATAATTATAAGATCTACTTACACCATATTTCATTTGAGCCTCTTTAGCAGCAAAAGAAAAACAAGCTGCTATAGCTCGAGCTAGAGTTTGTTTCGGAAACCAAAAACCAAATGATTTTTGAGCCATAAATAATGTATGAATATGTCTATTATTGAACCTTGTAATTGCTGAAAATAAAAGAATAAAATTTTTAAAAACATTAATACATCTTAAATTAATTTCATAACTATTATCAAGAGATAAACACAAAATTACTTTTTTCCTCCCTGCTAGATACACAAGAAAATCTCTTACTTATAGTCACACATATTTGTCTTCCTTTGAAAATCACACACAATTCTTATAAAATAACTATGTTAATATATTTTTATAAAAATCTTGAATAAAAACAATTAAATTTTTAAAAACTTGAACATAAAGTCAACTTTTCATAAATTTGAATTAATAGCATAAAAACTGAATACACAAGATAACCAAAAATTAAAAAATTCAAAATTGAGAAATTAGATACAAGTATTCTTTATGGTTCGTGGAAAAACTGGTATTTATATTGTTTTCAATCATATTTTTTCGCAAATTTTTAAGGACAAAAAAGGCATTGCCTGTGTCATTTGGATGTATTTCTTTCATTTAATATTCTTAGCTAATATTGAGTACAACTATTATTATTAAACATCAAAAACTCTTCATCAATATGGGAACTACAAAACTAGTACTCTATTATTGACCAAAACTAAATGTTAACAAAAATAAAATAATTATTGCTAATGATGTTAAAATTATTTATTACATTCAAGATTTAATTGTATAATCTAAATTATATTGATTTAAATGTATCCATACATAGTCCTCTGGAAGTAGAAAAAATAATAATTTGATTAAATTTCTAAAAAAGGGGTAAATTGCACATATTTCACGATCATGATTCTCTTTCTTGTATATGCAATATTTCGATTACCATTGCAAACCTCATTAGAACTTTTCAAATATTAATATCTACATACAATTTTATTCTACTAATTAACTTTTATTTTTTTCATTTTGGAAAAAAAAATCTTCAAATATAATTACAATTTTCAAACTATTAAACTTCTTTGACAAGAAAAATGATTAATGATTAAAGTGTAGCAAAACAGGTCAAGTTTCCCAGATTCATAAATTGCATAAATCCTATATAGTTTTGTCTCTATAAACGAAATTTAAATACAGCAAATAAGTTTAAGGTATACCAAAAATATTAATCATTGATGGTCAGTTGTAAAATTGACTAGATAACATTTTAGCAAATAATGTAATAAATTATTACTGTGTATTCTCATTTTGCTCTTACTTAATTCTTCCTTTTTTTTTAACAAAATATATGCATAAAAATGCAATTTAATAATAAATGCACATGAAAAAGCAAACAAAACTTCGATAGTAAAAAAATTATAGTTTCTAACAAGGACTTACTTAAACAATTAAGAATGCTTTAAAAATTGTTTAACTACATATATACTAACATGAACAAGGTGGCTTTTCTTCAAACTTGTCCAAATCTAATGTAGGCTTTATTGGGAAAATATTTGGTACATCCTGCTTTTCTGTTTCAGCAACTTCACTTGGAAGAGCAAATTTCTTCAAAGGTTTATCCGAAGTTACCAATACATCACATGGCATCTGAAATGTTATACTTGCGCCATCTGGAAAATAATTGAATTTCAGAATATTTACTTCGATTTTATATGCAAACATACATAAACTCATATAATATTATCAATACACAATTATATATATATATATATATATATATATATATATAGGGAAAAATTTTAATTAATCCACAGAATATTTTTTAGTATTAAAATAAGAGTGCCAATTCTCATATAAGATGAAATGCATGAGGGTGCTTCAATATTTAAACGAATAAACATTTTTAGCCAAGGAAACACTTAATACAGGCAATTAAAACTTTCATATGTTTTATGTTGCATCTTTGTGAAGAGTGTTATTTAGCAATTTGATTTATATCTATGTAAACATAACCTCTGAATTCTTACTTATGATGGTGTGCCTGCTTGAAGAAAATACTTTTGAAAAACAATGTTCTGTGATCTAATTTTTACTTTTGGAAAGTGTAAGACCATAAGAAATACTTTCTTGAACTAATGAAGAATATAGTATTAGTTGCATGAATATTGCAAGTTATTATATAAGGGTGGAACACACAGTTTAAATTTTTTTACAAAAGCTTCACCAATGAGTCAATTGCCCATAACCTGATTATGAATAGCTTTTCTACTTACACATATTGAGAAGCAAGTCAATTACATGTTGGATAGGAGATGTCAGGAGAAAGGATGGTTTTTTTCCTACAAAACAATGCTCAACCTCATATGGCAAAACTGACCCTCGAAGCTATTGGCAAAATGGGTTGAGAGCTTCTACCCCATCCTTCTTATAGTCATGGCCTTGCCCCTTCAAATTTTTACATGTTTGATCGATGAAAGAAGCTTTGTGTGACATCAAATTCAACAACAATGAAGGAGTAAGAAAAAAGTACAAAACTGGCTTTGAGATCCAAGGTAAGAAATTATTTTGCTAAAAGGATAATAAGACTCCCAAAAAATGGAACAAATGCACAGAAGTTAATGGAGTTACGTGAAAAAAGCAAATAAAAAATTGCATTAATTTAATGAGCCCTTTTTGCCGTAAAACTATACGTTTAAATAATGAATGGTCCTCATATATACACATCTGTATGCTTTACAGAATCTTCAAAATATACCAAGGGCATTGATAACTGGTATCTGTTTTATTGTTGTAGGTAAAAGGAACAAAAAAAGTTAACTATAGAGTTAAAATAAAAAGTGTTCATAATAATTTTTATCGAAAAATAAAAATAAACCAAAAAAAAATTACTAGTTAATTCAAAGCCATCCCCCCCCCCAAAAAAAAAATGTTACTAGTAAAATTGTTTATAATACTTACAATTTTTTTAATGTAAAAATCCAGAATTTTTATCACCTGTCAAATTTAAAAAAAGACTTCATTTTTTAAAACTTTTTTCAAACATATTATAACTATTAAACAATAATTCTTGTTTTAATTTGTAATTGATTAAGACAAAGATATTTTTATTTAATCTATAATTACAAATCTGAGTTTTTTTCAATAAAGCACTCACTAGATAATTTTTGAAAAGTTGTGTTCAAAATCATGGAATATTTAACTCTTCTTCCATGAGTATTTTTTATTATATTTTTTAATAACACTCAAAAAATTGCATACAAAAAACAGTAACATACAAACCAACTGTTCATACAATGAGACAAATTTGTGACACATGATAAGAGGGGAAAAAATAGATTTGAATATCAATAACCATTAATAAACAATTCATTACATTCATGAATTCAAACATTTGCACAATACATTGAAGCAATTTAATACAAGAAGTACAAATAAAACAGCCCAAAAAAATCTTTAAATAAAGAAGAGTTCATACTTCGTTCAATGTTTAAATCACAAAATGCATTCATCACTTTATCTCGATACAAGCAGGCTGGATACTTCCCAATTGCACCATCACACAAGAAGATCAATTTCTCTAAGAGACCAGATCTACAGACAAGAAGAATCATTTAAAAGAAATGTAGGTATTTAAATTGGGGCAAAATATTTTTTAAACAGATTACTCAAAGTTACCCATTTTAATATTTTTAAGCACAGATTGATGAGATTACAAATTACAACCATAGCTTTAATTCTTGCCCTTCAGTATTTTTTACTATATGCAAAAAAATAGTTATTCTAATAAAAAAAAATCATTAAATTTATAATATCCATTTGAAGGTATCAATAACCTATTTCATACTTAAGCAATTAGAAATCATCATACCAAGCAATGCACAGAACTACAAAAACTTCAATGGTTTGATATTGCTTTGGCATGAAATATAAATACAAACTATAAATTTCATTCACACAAAATGAACAATTCTAAAAAATTGGCTCAAATAATTCTACAAGCAAATTATGTACTAGTGAGAAATATTAATACTAAAAAGCATATTTTTGTCAAACTAATAAATTTGAAAATAACAGCAATACAAAAAAAATACCCCAAAAAGCTTTCATTATAAAACAATTTGGTACTTTTCCATTTTGCCATGCAGACTTTATTAGCGACAACACACAGAATACACATATTCCGTTTGGCATCACTTGTATCATTTTTGGCAACTTTAACATTCGTGCAGGTGAAATGGAAAAGTACCAACAATTTATATATTATATATTAATTTATTATGTATTATATCAATATATATATATACATTATTTTTCATAATATAAAAATTAAGAATTATAATAATATTATCTATAAAAAGAATGTATTTTGAATGTTTACAATACTTTATTAAATAATAAAATTTACATACACTTTTTTCTTATGTCGAGTACCATATGCTCTCTTAAAATTATAACCTGGATTCTTAATATCTACTTTCTTAGGTAATTTAAACTGATCTCCATCCCATACTTGTGCTTGTAAAAGACTAGTTTGGACTAATTTGTCTTGGTTTGGTAAGGATTCTACACCAATCAAAGACTGTAGATGAGATGGTAAACCTTGATAAGATATCGTTTTTGTCAATGCTAAAGTTTGATTTTCACCTAAAATGAGGAGGAAATAACAAAATTAGATATAGAAAGAAAAAAATGAGAAAATTCAACAATATTGAGTTTTGAAAGCCAACTCTTGGTATTTCTTTAAAATTCATGTATATAAATACTAACCTTTCTTACACAATTCATTCATTAATTTCATAAGAAGAATTTACAAATGTAACAACTCAACCAAAAAAAAAACCTCAGTTTGAATTAATGTCTAAAATACATATATAAATTCAGTCATATACATATCTAAAATAAACATACAAAAATGGTTCATGAATAGAGGAAAATAATTTTTCAAAATTCTTATTTACCCTAAATTTACAATTTTAAAGTAATTTTAGAATATTTTAATACTTCCTATTCTTATTATCTAGATTAGCCACATATTTGTTCAAATAAAAGACATGTATTACTATGCATTGCAGATGTAATGCTAAGTACTACAAAGACACTATATAAAACTTTTGGTACTTTTCTATTTCACCGGAGACTTTATTCGACCAAGTACACTTTATAGGCGACAACACATAGTATACACATATTCAGTTTGGTGTCAGTTGTATCATTTTTGGTGACTTTATCACTAGTGCCAGCGAAATGGAAAAGTATTAATTTTTCAATTGTAAAGAAGGATACATAAAATTTCAAAAAAGCCTTTGATTAATAAAAATAGGAAATAGTTTTCTCTCTATAATACAAATATTCTCAATACGCTTGAACAATTTTTATTTTTTTAAAAAATATTTTTGTCAACTGTACAAAAATAACATTTTAAAAATAAAATGCAAAAGAGGGTTTTTTCATGCAAAAAAAAAAAAATTCAACAAAAATTTAAAGCAAAATAATTATCTTTATAGTTTCAAACAATAAAATTACATAAAGTTGACATATTTAAAATTACAACTTCAAAATGATAATTATGAGCATTTTGTTTAAATTATAATGCAATGAATTGTATTTCCTCAGGGTAGAAATGAATTGGAAAAAAAATAAGATTTGTTTTACAATTATAATATCTTGAAAGAGTAATTAATACATATACATAATTTAGTGAAGATTTCCTTTATCTAATATAAATTTTATACTTAAGACATCAACACATTTTTGTAAGTAATTTAGATTTAAACAAGTTTACATGGTCTGTTAATGAAGTAATGAGACTGGTTGAAAAAAGGATATTAATTTATAATTTATGGTAAATCTATTTTTAGATTCCTTCGATGTATTCATCAATAGCACTCCTACATTGACCAATTCTTATTTTCCATAGGTCAAATGCATGTTGCAGTTCATTTTTGGATTATGGATTTAATAGCCATGGCATTTGCTTTTTAACACATTCCAATGATTCAAAACCGATTCCTTTTAGCATACATATTATTTTTGGTTAAAGGAAAAAGTCACAGGTAGCTCATTCAGGGGAATATGGAAGATGTTCTAGTATTTCAAGCCTTTTTCATCTGAACACTGCTTCACAGAGAGTGTTATTTGTGATGGAGCATTGCCTTGATGCAGAATAAAATCATTTTACCAAAATTCTGGTCCTTTCTTTCTACGACTCTTTCTCTCAATTAATTCAAAACTTATTCATAGTAATGTTGATTCCTGGATTTTTGCCAAATACCTCAAGCAAAAAAATTACAACATTTTATAATAGATGTTAAATAAATAGGAAGAACAAATACTAATTATGTCACAAGCAAAATAATAATAATAATAATAATACAGTATATTTCTTTTCTTTTTTTCAATATTTAATAAAACAACATAATTTTCACTACAATATAGTACCTTCACCATTCCCATGTTTGCATGATTTATTTCAAACATTTATATATGACACCGACAGAATTTTTGATCAAAAAAGTAACTGAAAAATAAATACAACTTTCAAAAATACGTTAGTTTTAAAAAGATGTACATTCCACTTATAGAGCAATTTACATATTTTTCAGTAAAGATAAAACCAGACATAAAAAAATATTTTTTATTACTATTTATAATCTAATTTTCAAATAAATATCCAAATGAATTTCTTTTTCTTTTCTAAAATAATAAAGAGCCTTGAAATATCATAAAACATATTAAAAATTAAAATAAATAACTTGATGCAAAATATTTCATTAAATTCATTCCAAGGCCATATCAGTAATATTCTACATGTCTAGTCATAAACATTATACACTCATTTTATTCCCCGAGATAAACTTAAAAATTAACAGTTTTCAGCAATTAACATTTTGATATTAATGGGATGACTATTTCTCAATGGGGCATTTTTTTTACAGTAGCAGAAAGATAATTATCACACATTAAATTAAAATACGAATTTTCACTTTCAGTACCAAGCTACCTATATTGAATGCAACATTCTTAATAACAGAGGGAAAAAATTGAAAAATGAAATAAAAGAAAAAAATTTCATGCACATTGTGCAAAATACTTTGGCGTTTCCTCAAGATATCTGGGTTTAAATTTAATATATATATATACCCAATACAATATAAACTAAGAAAATGAAATCAATCCAATTAGTTTTGTCATCACTCACTTTCAGATACCTTAATTTTACCATGCATCACAAAATAATACGTTCCTTGATCAAAAACACTAGGAGGTATTGGTAAAGGCACAAAAGACTTTTTAGCAGGAGGAAATCTAAAAGAAATCAATACGTTACAAAAAAACAATTTGAGATAAAAAAAAAAAACATGATTGTAATAAATTTACACAATTGTAATTTACAAATAGATTTTAAATTTATACCAGTAGAAAGATTAACAATAAAATTTGAAATTGAATATAAAGTAATTACTAAAATTAGGGCCCCAGAAATCTCGTGAAACCAAATCTTTACACAAATGTTACAACAATAATTATAGTATGTAGTTCAACAGCTGCTTTTTGTCTTAATACCAAATTTTTGAAAACAAAATGAATTTCAATGATCAAATCAATATGAAATTAAAAGTAGAAAAACCAACTATTTACATTTACACAATAATTAAATGAAAGTTATCCAAAAATACCTTTTTGTTTCAAGCAATATTTCTTTGGCATCTTTTATAAAAACACCCATTTCTTGTAATTCCTCAGGAATTTTCAACTCTGGAGTTTGTAATTTACTTTGCCTTTTCCATATTCTTTGAAAGTGCCTGTGATAATTTACTTTGTACAAAATAGCAGAAAAACGCATTTCGATTTGCGTTTGATTTTCTTTATTTTTTTTTTTTTTTTTAATTTTTGAAAATATTTGAACGAAAACTTAAAACATTTTCCCTTGTTCCAGAAGCAATTTTATAGAATTGTTTATATTTTTCTTGAATATAGTTGCCATGTGGCTTTAACTAATCTCACAGCCAAATGTGAAGAATTTGAAATAAATAAATAAAAAGTTCTACACAAAATTTTGCCAAGAACACATTCCGGCCCCCAAGGGGCGCTTTTTTTTTAAATATATATATAATAATTATTAAATTACTCAATTCAACATAAGAATTAAAGTAAATGATAAAATATCGAGAAATAGACAATAGTAGAAGAAACCTTGATGTTCGACGAAAAAACTCGCGTTCAGATGGGATTTTTTTTTTTCTATTTTTGAATTTTCGGATTTTTTAAAACGTCTTTTTTCAAAGCCATTGTGATTGAAGCACAAAGGGGTGAAAGTGATAGAAAAACGTTTTTTGCTATTTATGTATTAGCCATCTTATCATTTGCTGGATTTAGGGTTTTTTTTTTTTTTTTTTTTTCTTTTTTGCATTTTGTTTTTACTCCTGGGAAAGAGGTACCAGTGATAAAAAAAAATTTTTTTTTCTTCCTTATCAATTGGAATTTGGTAAGTTCATCAAACTTGTTATCATTCTTCCGTCATTTTTGACGGAGACTCAAGCCGAGTCATTTCAGGTTTAAAATCCCGAATATAGATGAACAAGGAGAAATAACAAATAAAAACATGACGGATCTAAGAGAAATAAATATTTTAAAGGCTTTAAAATTGATAAGGAACTTGTATTAAGATTCAGGAACTGGAAATATTCTGACATTTCAGTAATATTAGAAATCAAACAACAAGCATCTCCCATATCCAAATAAAATCTGCAGCTTTTACACGTTGAATTGAAAAGAAAAATCTCTAGACATGCTGATATTAATAACATGTCATTCATACGCATTAGAAAAATAAAGTTTAGCACTAATGATCCTGTTTCTGCTGCCCAAATGGAAGAACTCTTTCCATTGCAAGATTAAGATTATCGGTTAAAATCAGCATTATATGGGAAGGATTCACATTCCGCTTTCTTCTGCTTGAAATACCAACAGATATACCTATGGCAGATTTGACTTCTCAACTACAATTGAGTAACAATATCGAAATTGTTGAAATAAGACGCTTTATTAAAACCGACAGTCATCAAGAAGTTTCTCCTATTTTAATTACTATTCTTGGTACAAGTCTACCACAGACAGTATTAAACTTTGGTATGTAAATCACCACATTCAAAATTTCATAGACAAACCCAGTCAGTGTAATAAATGCTTTAGTTGTTGTTTTTCTTTTCATCCCTCCAGATTTTGCCACAAATCCTCAATTTGTATTAACTGTGGACTGTCCCATACTGGTCAGTGTACCAATGCTTTAAACTGCATTAATTGTAAACAGGATCAACCTGCCAATTCACTTCTTTACTCCTTTTACACTAAAGAAAAACAGATCTCAGAATTAAAATGTACTCATCATTTACCTACGGGTTAGGCAAGGTGAAAGTTCCGCGAAACCCATTCTGAAAATTATTCATCAGCATTAAAAACTGCAGCACTAGATACTAAAATACAAGACTTTGAAAAATAGTTAGAAAATATGGATACAAGTTTTCAAACAGCCCTAGAGAACAAGACAGTCGCCTTATTAGAAATCATCCAAAAATTATGGAAACAATGTTTTCACATCCATGCAGTATTTTGAAAATATAAAAAGGATCTGTATCTCCATCCAAGAAAAAAAACCCGGATCAGTGTTATAAAACTTTTATGCTCCCGTTCCGGGTGTATTCCTTCAAAAAGGAGGTGCATCGAATAACATAGAAATGGGATAATTAGTACATGGTCACACATAAAACACTTAAAAGATAAATTCTGGAATAAGATCCACCTCTGCATTTCTCTTATTGGCAGACACTCATCACTTTCACTCAAAAATAAAGTCCTACTCTATAGGCAGATTTTACGCCCAGTTAATACCTACGCCTCCCCTTTGGGAAGGGGGGCAGCCACAACCCACCTAAAGCACATACAAACGTTACAAAACAAAATATTTAAAATAATGAGAAACGCTCAATGGTACGTCAGAAATGCCGTAATTCACAATGACCTGCAAATTGAACTCATTGATAATTTTATCACCAAGCTTTCGAGAAGTATAATCATATCCATAGAAAATCATGCAAATCCCCTGATCAAAGCTCAAACTATATTCACGAATATAAATAATAAGCAAAACTTTGCATACAAAACCACCAAATGGCTACAGCCACTTAAATCTCCGTAATACCTCACAACAATAACCCCAAATCTTCATTGACATTGATCTCTACAAACGAACAAAATAGCACTTCCCGAAGAGGAAGCGGGAATGGTTGCAGCAATCGCTGCAAACAGTCTTACAGTTGACCTCCTCCCCCCAACCTAATAACGTAATCATATAGCCTATTTAACGTTAAATAATTTTCTAAATGTTTTTTTAAACTTTTCATAAATACTGAGCAGAAGCTTAATTAGATGCCAAACTCACTAGCGCTCGTTTGGCATCTAATTTAGTATTACATGGTCTTTTATTTTGTTTTTAAAAAAATTATTTTCTTTTCGGGAGATGAATACCTCCCTTTAAGATGTATATTCTTCCTATCCTCAAGAGGAAGTTTAAAAAAAAATTTGCAACGAACTTTTCCTTACTTTTTTTTTCTATAATGGAACTGTAGAAGAATACAGAACAAGTCCATCTGATTCCACATCCCTCCTTTTTCTCGGAAGATGTTTCCCCGAGGCACACTAGTGATCTTTTTCTTTCCCGTGGGGTTTAATTTCTGTGGTAAACACGGGTTGAGCAACCCCAGGTTACCCTAGCGATTCTACTCTATTTTTAACCTTACTCCTTGTCAACCAATTTTTTTTTTTTTTTTTTTTCACGTCTAAACCACAGTTAAATCTGGTTTGGAGAAGACAATATCTGGCTCTTGCGCCATAACCTTTACATTCACTCCCTCTCAGGCAGATATTTGTATTTTGCAAGAAACTTTGCTAAAACCAGATTATAGATTGCATATTCCAGGAAAGATTACATTCAGACAAGACTGACTTGACAGACCAGGAGAAGCACTACTTATAGTAGTTCAGATGAATATCTCTGCTTGTCATATTCCAATTCCATTACCACAATCGCCAGACATCGAAATGTTAGTTGTTCATGTCACTATAAATAACTTCTCTTTTTATATCATTAATTTATAAACGTTTCGAGGACTTAATATATTTTTAATAAAATCCTATTCAGAATCTTTGACTGGTCCGATCTTCAATTTTGGTGACTTTAACCTTCATCATCTAATGGGGGGAGGGAGAATTCTAATCTCACATCGCAATACAATATTGATTTTGTAGAATGGCTAACCACTACCACATTTATTCTTCTTAATATCCAGTTCAAACTCACAGTAGTGCTGTAGGTGCTGCTGCCCTAATTGATCTTACTCTTTGCTATCATGATTAAGTTATGCTCCGTCAACCTTTTTGGATGTACCAATCCTTATGTCTTAAACAGTTCATTCAATAGTGATCACTACTTTATCATTACAAAATTTAATTTTCATAGCCCTCATCAACGAAATGTAAAGAGAATGAACCGGCAAATAGTGATGAAACAATTAGAATCTGTATTAAGCAGGATAAAGAAAAACAATGTCAATCTCTTGGATACTGTTGCTGGTATAATTTCAAATAATACTCTAGAAATTAAAATTTCCAATAAATATTTTCTACCTTGGTGGAACTGTGCATGCAACAATTTCTACAAACTCAAGAAGTATTTCAGAAGAAAGGCCATACATAATATTTCTCCTCATCTATGGATTCAATACAAGAAATATTCAAGCAGATTCCGATTTCATATTAAAAAAGCCAAGAAAATGTACTGGTACAAAATACGTAATAATGTTACTAATTCCAATAATCTTTTTTAATATATTGAAAAAATTATCAACTATGAATATTCTTCAAGTTCATAATAGATTTATCACTTATTCACAAACCCAATCCAACCTATTTGCAGATTTTTTTTTCCAATCTAAAAATACTCCTCACGAACCAATTCCTTTGGATTTTCTCGCCAAAGATATCAATCTTCTTAATAAGCCGTTCCACATCTCAGAATTAAGTAGAGCTATACAAACTTCCAAAAATACTACTCCAGGTGCAGACAAATGATCCCTGATACTATCCTAAAAAGATTAAATCAGAGAGAAAAAACAGTCGTTCTGAAATATTTTCAACAATTATTTGATAACTCAATACTCCCACAATCATGGAAACATACCATTCTTCCAATTCCCAAAACACGAAAAAGATAAAACGAAAAACTCATCCCACAGACCCATAGTTTTAACATCGGTTTTCTCTAAAACGTTTGAAAGAATTCTAACCGGTCGCATAACTCACTATCTGACAATTTATCAAAAACTTCATCCTCAACATTGTGGTTTTATTCCTTTTAAGGACAGTAGAACTGCAGATTACCTTATTCATAAAACGATAACGCATGCAAAGTTGGGAAAGAAATATTACGGAGGAATTAACCTTGGTGGAAAGAGTGCTAATGATTCTGTATATACAGATGGTCTCCTTTAGTCTACAAATAGGTATAATGGGGAAAATAGCTCTTTGAATTCATGAATTTCTCTCGTATAGATCTTTTCAAATTCGATGGAAGAACGTTCTATCTAAAGAAAAAATTCTTTTCAAGGGACTTTCCCAGAACAGTGTTTTATCCCCAATTTTATTTAACATCCACATGTATGATTTTTTTGAAACAGTGGAATCTGGAGTGGAATGTTCAATTTATGCTAATAATATTTTTATTTATTGTTCCCATCAATCACTTGATATCATATGTCGTAAACTACAAAATATCTTGGAAAGAATTAATCAGTGGCGCAAATATTGGAACTTAAATTTAAGCCCTAACAAAAGTACAATTTCAGAACTTTCAAACAAAAGGATTCGAACAATTCCTAATCTATTGTTGGCTGGTTACCCTCTCTCTTGGCTCTCCTCTTCATCAAATACTTAGGAGTATATTTCTCCAAAAATACCACTATCATGAATCAAATGAAAAATATAGCTCTATCAAATTAATACTCTTAAAGGTATGGCCCACAAACACCATAGGCCATGAACTGTTAATCTTATCCAGTTAATCAACAATAATATCTGCAGTTCTTTTTTCTACACTTGCCACATCATAAATAAATGGTCGGATCATCAACTAAAACCTTTCAATATTATTCAAACCAAAGCTCTAAGAATTGCTCTAGGTTTTCCTCAATTTACCCCTAATAACGTTCTTTTGAAATTGGCTGGACAAGAATTGCTCTCGGAATAATAAATTAGACGGTTGGCACAAAATTTTCTCATTGTTCAAATATCAAATGGAAAATATTCTCCAATGCAACTCAATAACTAGGGTTCACTAAATCTTGCAATAATGGAAGATAATAAAAATTATGTTGATGATATCCTTGGAAATTCGAATACAGCTGGAGAACAAATAATCTCAATCCCAAGATTAATCCATTTTATCGACCTTACATGTTTGATTTGTACAAATGCATTCTGCTTTCAAAACAAAAACTTACTAATCCATATAATTAATAGCTCTTTTAATGAATTATTAGAACACACATTCCAGGAATTTTTTTGTAATTAGTACAGATGCATCTAAAAACCCAAACATTACTTTCATAGAAAGTGTGACACGAACTATTTCATTTTCTTATAAAACAAATCCAATGAACTCCCTCTTCACGGCTGAAGCTCTAGAGATTTGCCAAGCTTTGGATAAATTGACAGAAATTCATAATTATCTGCTCATTTTATCAGATAATTATTCAGTTTTATCTGCATTACAAAATTTTTCTATCAAATCCTCTAAAGTGCTTCATCGACAGGCCAGTAAAATTCTCATTATATTTGCATTTGGTATTTCTATGGATTCCGGATCACTCAGAAAATTTTTGGAATGAGCAAGCGCATAAAATCGCAAGATCAGTAACGAAATTTGACGTAAATATCAACTGGGTAGCCTCACAAGAAATCCATGCTTACAATTATCATAATAGACTAGAAAAAATAACGGAATCTTTTACTTTGAAATTTTGGGGAACATATCAACCACTGATATTATTTCTAATTGGGTAACGAAAAGAAGAGAGAAAATTCGAGGAATCTGGTGTTTCAGCAAAATAATTACCCCTGGTCTTTTAAATAAATTCAATTTGCAAGATAATGAATACGTAGTTTGTTCTACTTGTAATAGGATCAATGGTCTGGAACACATTCGATTAACTTGCGTAAAATATACCTCCCACAGAAAGGAACTCTAAAACATTCTTCAATTATATTAGATTCCCGTTGCACACATTATCACCTTCAGAGAACTTTTACAGAAAGTAGTGTCGAATAAAAAGAATTTTAGAGCTTTTTTTCAGAGCATGAAATACTTTGATATTTATTGAACTGAAATAATTTTTTTCAGAGAGGAATAAGGATCTATGTTACCCTACATCCCTTATCAATCAAAAAATTAAAAAGAAATGGACAATGATAAACTGTTTCGATATTAAAGTTAAAGCAAACGATAAATTATTAAATTGGATATACTTAAGCTAAATGTAATTAAAATGAATCAAATGATAAAAAATTGAAAAGCGATCTGGTACACATCAAAAGTGATTCAGCTAAAACAATAGTCCCTTGGGTGGTTAATATATATTTTTAAAAATTAAAGAATGAAAGAAATGATTACATGTTAACCTAAGAGGATTTTATTTCATGTTGAAGTATGGGAATTTTCATTCTTTCAGATGAATTGCTCTTTAGTTCACCCATTCTCTAGATTCATGGAAAGGCACTTCAAATGAATGTTTATTAGAATACAGGTACAGTAAAGAATCTCTGGTAAACATCATTATACGAGTTTTTCTTATGCATTTACTTATTTGAAGTAAATAAATTTATAATGAAATAAATACTTGAAATAAATTTTTCTATTTTGTAGAATTTTCTATTTCGTAGTATGTTGTTAATTTAAGGTATAAGTGTAAGCTCAGAAACACGAATCTTCAACTACAGAAAATTGTGGTAAATCATTGCAATGATTTATATCCATGAATATTTGATACTCTCATTTTACTGCAATAAGCTATGTACAAATTATTCGCAGAAAATAGTTATATATATATATATTAATTTGAAGTTAATGTTTTAACAAATTATTTATAATATTCAGCTGAAGCATGTGTTTAGAAAACGCAGATTTTCGTTAAATTTGGAGGGAAAAAAATGGGGATGGTAACCTTTGTTGCTATATATCCCACATAACAACAAATAATTAATTGAAAAACGCTAAACAAACTAAACTAATGAATGTTGAACTGTAAATATATTAATTTGTTGGTTGTATTTTAACAAATTATGATGCAGTTTCACTATTTGATCTTCATGAAATTTTATTGAACTTTAAATTTTTTGCTCTTGCAATTAAAATAAAACCTTTGACATTTCAAAAGAGTATTTGTATTAAGAATAAATGTTATCTAGTAATCCTGTAATAATAATAATAAAAGGAAAAATTTTATTGTGTCAATTTATGTATAGTGTTAAAAACTAAATATGATTGATTGATTGGTTTATAGGATATAAAGCAACAAAGGTTATAATCCCTTTTAAAATATTCTTTTAATTCTATAGATATAAAAGTATTTCATCTTCTGCAAGAGTATTCTGCACATTTGTTTATTAACTACTGCATAATTGAATGTACCATTAGCTTTACAATCTGGTTAAATGTTAAGCTAACTTCCACCTTTAGTACTAAAGAGTACCAATTAAATTCCGTAGAACTTTTCAGAAAGCACAAAAAAGAAAAAGTTCCAAAAATATGTTTATATTCTGAACATACTAAGTGTAAAGTAAAATTTTTTTTTCTTTCGTTAGACTTCATTTCTCTTACACACAGAGAGAGACATATGTATACTGAAAATTTATGAAAGAATAATTTAAAATATTTAAAAAGACAAAAAATCCAGAAAGAATATATATATATATATATATATATATATATATATATATATATATATACAGTAAAATCTTGCTACAAAGATATCCTCTATAACGATAATTCTTTCTATTACGATATTTTTTTTTTCAAAGTTCAACTGATATCTACGAATTAAACGTTATACATAAAAAGTCTAGATAAAATGTGGTTGGATAAGGTGTGGTTTAGATTCTCAAATTACACTAATTTAAATAACTGTTGAAAAAACTTCATTTAAGTTTTACATTGCTCTTACTGATGTGACTACGGCAACGATAAAGTACATTTCTTTTAAAGGGAAAATGGAGTTGACATTTGCCTGGTAAACACAACCTTGAATCTTACTCCCATCTCTCTCTTCGAAAAATGGTCGTGGATTCCTTTCTCCGGAAGTGATAGTTGAAACCTTAAAGCGTCTGAGAATAAACTTTATATGATACATTATTTTATTCACACTTGAGTATCATAAGAATTTTAACCTTCGATAAATTCTATCAATTACTGTAATTCGAATCGAGAATTGTTCTCGTATTGTGCTAGAAGATTTTCATTAATTTATTTATGAGTTTTGTATTTATTTTGAAGTTTGTTTAGTGAAAATTAATAAAAATGGCTCCAAGAAAACAAATATCCGTTGAAGTAAATTCAACGTCATAAAAGATATTGATAAGTTGAAGCAAACTGAGATTTGCAAAAAATATGGATTTTCTCAACTGACCGTTGCAACATTTTTAAAGAAACAGAAAGAAATTGAAAGCATTTTCAACCCTAATGATATCGATCCACAAAGAAAGAGGATAAAGATAGCTTTACATAACGAAATAGATGCTGCCACGTTGAAATAGTTTAAAGAAAAGCGGGCTTTGAAAGTATCTTTAAATGGGCCAATTATTTGCGAGCAAGCCAGAAAATTTGCATGTATGATGAGGAACCCAGATTTCAAAGCAAGCAATGGATGTCTAACAAGGTTTCAAGACCGACATGGGGTAACTGTTCATGGGTTACAAGGTGAAGAAAAATCAGTGCCCATACAGACGTATGCATATGGCGTCAGTGAGAAATGTGTAAAATTTTTGAAAAAATATTCCGTTGATAATGTCTATAACGCAGATGAGACGGGGTTATTTTCCCACATGTTACCTGAAAGAACGTTATCTTTCAAAGGAGAAACCTGTAAATGGGACAAGAAATCCAAACAGAGCTTAATAGTATAGTTGCTGTGTACAAATATGTCGGGAAAGGATAAACTAAAACCTCTCTAAAGAAAGATCCTTAAAGCCAAGATGTCTTAAAAGCATTAAGAGCATGCCAGCATACTACACTTGTGACGATGGGCTATTCGCGATTTTTTCTTCACTAACCTTGGGGACTTTAATTGAGATTGATTGCAGGAAATAACAATTTCTTCCCAACCAGAATGAAGTGTGATTTTGTTAATTAGATGCAGGTGGAAATAAAGTGAAATGATTTAGATATAATGATATTTAAGTAAAGTGAAATTTATAAGAAAGAGAGAGTGTGAATAACTCTGAGTGTTGTTCTAACAAGAGGCTGATAATATCCAAAGTTACCGGTTATTGCTGCCGCTGAAGGCTAGTCAGAGAAAGCGATCTCAAATAGAAGGGTTTGGTAAGAATATATAAATTGCTATAATATTTAAATAGGTTGGCTAACCGTATAGTCCAAAGGGAGCCATAACAAGTTATAATATGGTAATTGACAAATAAATAGTTGGCGTAGACTTGTGTGTCTTCGGAGCTCTTATTGACTTTTAAAGACTTATTTTAAGACTTATTTTTTAATTGAACTATGGCATAAGAGTCGGATAGAAATAATAATTCGTTACACACTGCGAACAAGTGAGCTTGAATGACTTCAAAAATATTTAATGAATGGTTATTGAAACTAGATAAAGATATCAAATCGAAGAAGAACATTGCTCTTTTAATTGACAGCAACTCTACTCAAATACTCATTCCAAAATTGCAGAGTATAGAAGTTTACTTCCACCAAACACTACTGCAGCTCTACATACCCTCAATATGGGTATTATAAAATGCTTCAAAGGGTATTACAGAAAATGGTAATAGTAGATAAAGGGATTTTTAATATTGATCAAAAGTACACAGTGCCTGTTACTGTTATTGTACAAGATGCATGTGAATGGGTTGTTGGAAGTTGGTGGGAAATAAATCCATAGTCTATATCTAATTGGGAAAAGGCTGCCTTCATTCAAAATGACAAAAAGAGTCAAAGTGATACTTGCAGATATTCTGTGGAAGAAAATATTTTTTTAGATCTTCGAAATTCCTTGACCGATTACGAAGATAAACCTGGAAAAAAAGTTTGAAAAATCTGTATCTAATTATTTAAATGTCGATAATGAAGAACGGATCTTTTCGTTACAAACAGATGAAGACATTATTTCTAAAATAAGAAGTGATAACGCTGAAGTAGTTATGTTAGAAGCTGATGATGACGTAAATGAAAAAAAATGAAAAGGATGATTCCACTACGGTAAAGCCAAACTTATCTCCTGGAGAAGCAGTGTACTTAATTTATGCTCTTCATAACTTTATTTCTAGCTTACCTAATGTACAACAGGAGCACCTAAATTCTTTATTTTCTTTTGGGGGGTTGGTGGGTTTTTTTTTTTTTTTTTGAGTGAAATTAGCAGCCTCCTTCAAATTATGCTTACACCAAGCTTAAACGTGAAATGGGAAAAAAATAATAACATTCTTTTTTTAATAATATAATGTATGTTTCATTAAAAAAAAACTTTAATAATCTTTGTGACATCACTCTACATTATAGACCATATTTCCGAAATTACCGTCAGTAATTCATCAAACACATTCTTCCCTACGTATTTTCTCCACATTAATGTGATCACGGTAGCCTATTGATTCAAAAGTTTTTGTGGGATATAGAGCAACATAGACCCCCTCGCCCACGGTAGCCTAGTGGTCGCGTATTGCGTTGTTTTCGTCGAGTTGTAGGCTTAAGCCCTTGTGTCTCTAAAGACCCACCGTGTAAAATGGCTAATACATGTTAATTCTGGCCGTGATATTAAGCCCATCTGTTTGCCTATTGCAGAAGTTTGGTGAGAGGGGTGCCAACGCATATATCGTCCTCATCACTTGAAAGAGGCTCAAACGCACGAAATCCGCCTCCAACAGCTCATGTGTTGCGTCTCAGTGTGAAGTAAGCAGTCACATCCTCCACGTAAGTTCTGCATAATATAATTTGAGGTGATGCCGATCCGGGCCTCGTTTTTTAATGGTGCCGCTTGACAAAACCCCCACATTCTTTAGACATTTCGCGTATGAGCACCCGATATTGGATCGACAAAATTTCCTTTATGGTTCATGGTAAAATGACGGAAGCCTGCTTCTTCCAGTACCTCCATTTTCTACCTCTTCCAATAGTTTGAATATATCGTTCATTCATTTATACATGTTCAAGAATTTTTCCCATAAATATTCTTATCACTCTATTCGATATTTGAATGGGAAAACATTCGCCTTTTCCTTGGTATACTCCGGTGCATGCAACTTAAACTATTTCTACTTTACCAAGGGGCCGTGGTAGCCTGGTGGTCATGGAAGCAGACTTGCTGTCGGCATTGTTTCCATCCAATTGTGAGTTCGATCCTCCAATGTTACTAAAGACCAGGCGTACAGAGGGGCTGGTATACGTTAAATCTGTTGAGGTCCTAGTCCTCTCCCGTTGGCGTCATGTGGATGTCTGGAGAGATAAGGGCCAGCTCAAATGTTGTCCTCTTCACTTGACCGAGGCTCAAAAAGCCCACATGTTGCCTCTTAGTGCGGCGTCAATAAATAATCATATTCAACTTTACCAAATGCAATAACTAAAACCGCATTCCAATAACTAAACTAAATTGTATCCTCTGCCCTACAGTACATAGATCCTAAACCAGTCGCGAACAATATTTTGGAACCACCAAACCAATTTCCAACGTGGTGGTCCTTTTTACAACTTTTTACTTTACAGAATTGAACCTTCAAAGGGTTTCGTTGCTTCGACAACCATTTGAGGTAACTGAGTGTTAACCTGGGAAGGCTCTTAACTCGTGTTTCAGATTTACATTAAGAAAGGGGGGGGGGGGCAAAAGATTACAATATGCTGAAGCACGAATTAGTTAAAGCAGAAAGAGAGGGAAAAGGATAGAAGTTAAAATTTTAAATGATTTGAATTAGAAAAATGTAAAAGCATTTATATCTTTTTAAAACATTTTTATGTGTTTCACTTGGTGTGTGTTATCAAATTTTCGATCGTTAATTTAACCAACTTCCCATCAAGCTAGAGCTCTGAATCTTTGGGAACCGTTCTTACTCGTCTAACAATGCGATATTTAGACATTTGCGACAAGTTTTAGCTAGTATTTTCTTCAATAATGCAGTTTATCCCAACCACTTGGCGTAATTTCAAAAATTGACACCAAACTTGGCTTTTTTTGGCTAAACGTTAAGACCGCAAAACGGACCAGGGTAGCCACATTTGGCAAAATACTGCCAAATAATTCTTGTCTACAAGGGTGGTTGGGCTAAACCGCATTCCAACCATTTAATTTATCGGAGGAATTAATTAATTTTAGTTAGTTTTAACGTTGTTATGTATTTCACTTGGTGTGTGTCTGTATGTATGTGTATCAGTGTGTCATCAAATTGTCTATTGTTAATTTAACCAACTTCCCATCAAGCTAGAGCTCTGAAATTTTGGGAACCGTTCCTACTTGCCTAAAAATGCAATATTTAGATATTTGCGGCCAGTTTTAACTAATATTTTAATAATTTTTTTTAATAAACTTTGCCACCATATAAAAACATTGTTTTAAAAAACGTTGGTTTTTTTTATCTCGAATTATTTTATTTTCTCATCTCTAAGTTCATGAGTTATTAAAGATATTTTATCTTGTTCTGCTTTGGTGTCCTTTTTACAGCGTACGTGAATCGCTCTCCACAACTGCGATATGTGTATGTTTCTCCTCCCACTAGTCCTCAAGGGCTTAAGGTAAGCACGGCATCATGACCTAACTCGACAATGTTACAGGCAACTCAGACATCTTTATATTTTCGAAAACTCGAGTAACGGAAGAACAATTTATTATCATTGATTTTATCAACAAACTTCCTGCTAAATTGTTACACAAGGAGAGGGATGCGTTGTTTAAAAGCTTTAAACCCTGAAGCCCACCTTTTTTTCCTAGAAATCTAGGTCCGAGATGGAAGTTTTTAAAACGTTTTTCTGAATTTCACTTGGTGTGTGTGTGTGTCATCAAATTTTCGATCGTTAATTTAACCAACTTCCCATCAAGCTAGAACTCGGAAACCTTGGGAATCGTTCTCACTCGCCTAACAATGCGATATTTAGACATTTGCGACAAGTTTTAGCTAGTATTTTCTTCAATAATGTAGTTTATCCCAACCACTTGGTGCGATTTCAAAAATTGGTACCAAACTTGGCGATTTTTTTGTTTGGCTGAACGTTAAGTCCGTAAAACGGACCAGGGTAACCACATTTGGCAAAATACTGCCAAATAATTCTTGTCGCCAAGAGTGATTGGGTTAAACTGCATTCCAACCATTTAATTTAACGGATGAATTAATTAATTTTAGTTACTTTTAACGTTTTTATGTATTTCACTTGGTGTGTGTTTCTGTGTGTATGAGTGTGTCATCAAATTTTCTATCGTTAAATTAACCAACTTCCCATCAAGCTAGAGCTCTGAAATTTCGGGAACCGTTCTTACTTGCCTAACAATGCAATATTTAGATATTTGCGACCAGTTTTAACTAATATTTCAATAATTTTTCTTAATAAACTTTGCCACTATATAAAAACGTTGGTTTTTATCTCGAATTATTTCCCAGTACAATGCTGTCTCGGTCAGCATTAAAAATCTGATCAGGTGTATATATACTTTATCAATAATTTAAGGGAGCTCCATGTTAAATTTTTTGGCAGCCTCAGCATTAAAACTAAGGCCTGTTTCTCTTGAAATTTAATATTGTGTAAGGAGTACTTTTTTTAGCTTTTGTAACCATTAATATGCTTGCAGTAAATACACCGGTATTCAAAATTAATAGAATTTTCCGATTTGGTGATTATCTCTAGAACTACTGGGCAGATTTTAATGAAATTTGACTTGTACAAAAGGTTAATATAATACAAAAAAATAACTATTCAACAGTTATAATACACACGCATAATCATGCTTAACATTCAACGGAATCAAAAGGTATAAGACATCAGTTCCAGAATAGAACAAAAAAATGGGTTAATAGTGGGTACGGTCCCCTCTTACAGATATTCAGACATTGTACTGTAATTTTATGCAGGAAATAAGAAAGTTTTTGAGTTACTGTGGCAATTGAACCCACTTATTCATTAACGCTGTTTTCAGGTCTTGGATGGTTCTCTGAGGGGGTTGCAAAATGCAATTGCCCTCCTCAGAGCTTCCCAAACATGCTTCCATGAAGTCTGGAGATCTGGCTGGCCAATCCAAGCAGCGAATATCCTTCCCCCCCCCCAGAAATTCGTCGACCAGCTGAGCTATATGTGACCTTGCATTGTCATCCATTGAAAGGAAATCAGGTCCAACAGCCCCCCTGAAAAGGCGAAAATGAGGATTCAAGACCTCATCTCTATACCTCTCAGCAGTAAGGGTGCCACTTACTAAGACACGGAAGAGTGTGCAGCCATCCAACTTTATGTCTCCCAGACCATCAAGCCTCCGCTGCCGTAATGGTCTATTTCTTGGACATTGGAGGGCAGGTCACGGGTATGGCGTGATGTGGGAATCTAATTAATGTTTAATCCCCACCATAAAAATAGTAATAATTCATGATAAAAGAAAAAAGGTTAATCATATTTTTACATTATAGAACACTATAAAAATTACTATGAACTACATCGGCTAATGTATGAAAATTAAATAAAGGGAAGAGCGCGTGTTTTTGTCTCGTGCGAGTCAGATAGAGGAGTGTAAGTGATTGTCCAATTTAAAGACAGGTTTTAGAGTGCTTGTTCATCTCAGATCACTTCTCTCTGCTCACCGGCTGATTCCAGTTGAAGGAAGTTTAGGTGGATGTCAAGGCACTCGATGCCGAGGCCCACCACAGCGGGTCCCAGATTCTCTCCATATGAAAGTACGACGAAAATCATTGGTTAGGCTGAACTGGGACTCAATAGTGAAGAGAACTGTCGCCCATTTATCCATGCTCCAATCTGTATGATATCTGCACCATTTTAAACGGACACTCCTGTTGGCAGGACTGAGCGGAACGCAACCAATCGGTCTTCTTGCAAACAGCCCTCTCTCATGAAGTAATCTGGAAACAATAACCCTTGAAACTCGTATACCTGTGGCCGTATACAACTCATGAGAAACCTGAAAAGCTGTAGCATCCCTGTTACTTCTCGCTATAGTGGACAAATGACGATCTTCTCTGGCCTTCGTGGCTCTTGGACGACCTTGCCCAGGCTTTCTCTCGACTTATTCGGTATCCTGAAACTGTTTCCATAAGTTGGGCACGAAGCTGGGAGTTAAATCGAATTCTCTGCAAATCTGGATTTCAAACTGGCCTGCTTCTAGCTTACCCACAATTCGCCACCTTATTCCATCATTTAAACGTTGGTGCTTAATGAGTTTTACTGTTTGAATTTTTATTTAACCGATTGCTGCATAAAACCACCAAGAAACTCGGCGAAATGCTCTAGCGGAAGAAATGCAGATTTTGGCACACGCACTTATAAATCCTGTTTTTCGACTTGTTCTGCCCCTAAACAAGTATATGCTTACAAATTCGACGTACAAGATTTGCATCTTTGTTTCAAAACAATATTTTTACATTTCGTTCAATTTTTTTTCATGAAATTCGACAAAATGTGCAAATTTTCATAATTTGTAACACCGGTGTACATGGCTGTGCCACGCTGAAGAAGAAGAATCGATCCCTGTAAAATGCTCATAGATTTTAAATGCTTTCCTTTTGACAAGATTTCCCCACACAGGTTTCTTTTTGGCTATACAGTCTTCCAACAAAATAATCAAAGCTCCGGTGGTTTTCAATGAGTCGCGAGTTTGAGCCTTGATGCCACAAAAGACTCGCCGTGTAGCCGGGGCTGATACACGTTAAATATTCGGAGCCCAAAGTCCTCCAGTTAGCGTCGTGTGGAAGTTAGGAAAGGGGAGTGCCAGCTCAGATGTCGTCCTCGTCACTTGACTGAGATTTCAAAATTATGGGGTCCGTCGCCAATAGTCCTCGTGTTGTTTCTAGTAAAACGTTAATAAAACCACTCTAAACTGGTGGATACGAGAAATGTTTCAAGAACTTCATCGTTATCTTTTTCACGAATTGAGATGCATCTATTTCCACAATTACTTTAGCTCCTCCATGTTTCTAGTAATTATCAAACGTATTAAACAAAAATTGCCTTTCTTCTAGCAACACCATTTATCTGAGAAAAAAAATGTTAAATCCATCAGAAAAAATACACATCAAATTAGGACATCCACTTCATATTCTTAATTGGTAAAAGTTTCAAACTGATTCCTGAACAAAGCGTAAAAGAACCCCTTTTGATTGGTCAAAAACAGCCTTACAAAATCTGAGCATGTACTATTACCCCTCAAATTTATGACGAGCACATAACTGGTCATGGAGAAGGGAAATTTTAGAGTAATAGTGTGTCACAGTCATACCGAAACAGGAAAACAAGAATCGTCACATTTGGCAATTTATCTCGAACATTTATTTCCACCGCCAAGAATGTTTGCTGAACCACATTCTAACTTCGCATATTTATATTAATGGAAAGGTTCAGAATCTATTTTTATGTAAAACTGCCAAAACTACAATTATGTGACCTCCCGTCAAGGATTCCCAAGCTATTCCAAACTCCCAAAATCTCAAAGAAAGAGATATCAAAATCAGGTAACTTATACTAGAAAAAAGTATGAAAAACATTTTCTGCCCTAATGGTACAAATGGAGAAGATTCCTTCCCACAGATGGCAGCCATAATGAAGATCTTAGCTGCAAAAGAAACAAAGAAAAAAGTTCTCAAATAAAATATCCGATCCTGCAATATCAGACTTTTATGAATCCATTAATAACCTTATCATATTTGATGACATCTTGATCAAAATTCCCAGAACCCTTATAAAAATCTTCTAATTCTAAACACAATATCTTGCTCATAAGAAACAGATGCTCTAATTGATGGAATAACAGAAGAAGAAAATACCAATGAAACTGAGTAAAAATTGCTTCTTTACCTCCTTAGAAATGTTCAATTGTTCGAAATCTCAAAAACATTTCCACTTTCAAATAAGTTTTCATGAAATTGAAATTTTAGGGTAGCAATGAGAGCCAATTATCCCCGACTCCCCTTATAAAGTACCCTTATACACTCCTTACATGCTTTTTTCATTCATCAGACAATACACAACCATGGTTTCAAAACGAACAGAATGGGAAGATTTACTTTTTTGTAAAATTTCCTTCATGTACCCTGACTTGCGCTTGAGGCCTGCTACTCGGGCACTTGATGCATTCGACAGCCTATGTTATACTTCTGGTAGCCAAACAGTAAATAAAAAAGGGCTATAAATATAATAGGATGTAATCTTATGAAAGAGTCCGCATTTACTATGGCCATTTTAATTACCATTCATTTTGGAAATCTTCAGAATCTAATTTATTGCTAGACTCTTTAACAACCCTAAACTCAGCAGATCCAATGAAAAGAAGAAAAATTTGTAAAAAATTAATGTCGTGGCTGTCGACCCATTTTATCCAACCGCTATTCTTTTTTTCATTGTTTTTTTTTTTTGAGCTGTTATCAAGATTTTTTTCATAGTATATGAATAAAGGTTATGCATTTATACATGAATGTTTTAAGCAACTCGACAAGTAGGACTGAACAGGGACATGCCAATGAGTACGACAAGATCCCTATTCAATATCTAGATTGTTAAAATACAAGAAGCAATGCTCAGCAAGGAGCTTTTTTCATTACTTGAAAAAATTTCACGTTTTTTAAAACGTTTTTCTGAATTTCACTTGGTGTGTGTGTGTGTGTCATCAAATTTTCGATCGTTAATTTAACCAACTTCCCATCAAGCTAGAAATCTGAAACCTTGTGAATCGTTCTCACTAGCCTAACAATACGATATTTGGACATTTGCGACAAGTTTTAGCTAGTATTTTCTTCAATAATGCAGTTTATCCCAACCACTTGGCACGATTTCAAAAATTGGCATCAAACTTGGCGATTTTTTGTTTGGCTGAACGTTAAGTCCGTAAAACGGACCAGGGTAGCCACATTTGGCAAAATACTGCCAAATAATTCTTGTCGCCAAGAGTGATTGGGTTAAACTGCATTCCAACCATTTAATTTACAGAATTAATTAATTAATTTTAGTTACTTTTAACGTTTTTATGTATTTCACTTGGTTCGTGTTTCTGTGTGTGTGTGTGTGTGTCATCAAATTTTCTATCGTTAAATTAACCAACTTCCCATCAAGCTAGAGTTCTGAAATTTCGGGAACCGTTCTTACTTGCCTAACAATGCAATATTTAGATATTTGCGACCAGTTTTAACTAATATTTCAATAATCTTTCTTAATAAATTTTGCCACTATATAAAAACGTTGTTTTTAAAAACGTTGGTTTTTATCTCGAATTATTAAAAATAAATGCGTCTAAAATATGTTTTGATCATTAAAAAATTTACATGCTAACAACAACTAGTTCATGCTATTCTTGTCGTAAGCTTTTTCCTTATGCTTTTTTTAAGCTTTTTCCTTATAAATAAACACCTCTTGGAACTTAATTGATCCACCATAGTTCATACGAATTAACAATAGGAATGATCCAGCATTATCTTAAAAGTAAGAGAAAATTCGTGGCCACAACAGCGGCACCGATTTGCAGGTTTGATTCTTGTTACCACTAAATATCCTGTCATGTAGCTGTGTTGATGCACGTTAAATCTGTCTCCAAGTCAAACCAATGGCGGAGTGGAGTTCCAGCTCAGGTGACGTCTTCATCCCTTGACTGATGCTCGAAATGATCTCGTCTGTCCTCAATAGTTGCTTCTAAGTGCAATTATAAAGAATCAATCAAATGGAGAGGGAGTAATTATTTTTTTCAGAAAATATATGATTTACAAATCTCATATATGAGCTGATATCTGACTCTCAACTCAAGGTAAGAAATTGACCTATCGACTACTGGAATCTCAAAAACTCGTATGTTGGGGCACTCGCATCTCAAGGTATCATTGCATACTGTATTGAACTGTAATTTAAATTGAATAATTATCTGAAATCCGCAGAAATAATTAGTTAAATATCTGAATCGAAACGTTTCCCATATATGACACATAAAATATTTTAAAATCGAATTTTATTTTTAAAAATAGATTTCAAAAAATAATTTTTGCATTTTTAGTTTATTATTTGATTACAAAAGTTTTCTGAATTTGCATAAAATTTTCTTCAATTTTTTTTTTTTTTTTTGATTCAGATAAAATTACAAACAGAAGGCTTTCTCAATCCTATACTCACAAAAATTGTAAAAATTGAAATGAAACAGTTAAAATTGAATTGAAAAATCATGTAAGGATAAGCATGTAAATTTTAAAAAAGATATAAACTTACTTTCAAAATGTTTATCTTCAAATTAAAAACCTATAATTTAATAATTTTTTGTACCGTAGCTACTTACGAAATCAACAGGATCGAGTAATTTCTTTATTTCTTCATATGGAATTTACGAAAATCGGTACACACATTATAACATACCGTTCTGTTTCCGTACACACAGTCGCATAGTTCTTGACACATTTTTCTCGGCAGAGTACGTTTGTGTGTGGCTGCGAGCTTACTGGACTTCTGTTTTCCTGCACGGAGAGAAAAGTAAAGGCACCCCGTTTTGTGGCGTCACCTATCGGATGTGAAGAAAACTAGAGGCTTTCATTCTACGCTGGTTTAATTTTGTTTGTAAATAGTTGAGTCGATATTATCAATTTCTGTTGTAATTACATGAAAATTCCGCAACAATTATTTACAATTCTTTAAATCGAAGTAAACTTATGTAAATAAAGCAATCTGGATACAGTTTATATAAATGCATAAGACTATGAGAAAAACCAGTTTAAGTCAATTATATTTTCTTTGTGTTTTTTTTTTTTTCTGTTTAGTCTCAAAAGGCAGCTTTAGTGCCATTTTTAATTAATTTCCCATTTGCCTTCTTTTTTATTGTTTGCTTAAAAATTGCTTGAACTCGAGCCTTTTTTTTGGATATCAAATATTTTTAATCTAAGAAAGTTATTTTTTACATTTTTCAACAGATGTAAAAATAATAATAATAATAATAAAGATTGATTGGTTTTATGGGATATAGAGCAATTATCCTTTAAAATATTTTTTTAATTCAATAGATATCAAGATATTTCATCTTCTGCAAGAATGTTCTGAACAATTGTTTGTTTTTTTTTCCAAAAGTTATTTGAAAATAACACTGAGTTTTGGGTCTATCTTAAGTCTATTCCAGAGGTGATTTCTACGGGATGCATATTTATTACAAATTGAAAAAATTTACTCCAAATCATTGATGCGGTTACAGGTGCTACTCTATGTATTATTATTTTAATTGAATTTGAGAAAAGCGCAGTAGTTATAATCATAATGCTTTGATTCGAATGCTTAGTATTTCCTCTTTTCTGTTTTTGCACAGTTGGATATTATGTCTAGAGTTAGGATGTTTCCTAAAATTTCGAAGTATTTGCCCGAATAAAAATTTTCAAGGGAGCTTTTCATTCTGTCATTGAAAATATTGCTATTGATGTCTTCTCGGGCAATCCAAACCATTTAACTTTTAATATAGTGATGGATTTCGCGAGATTGTCTGAATGTTCATTCCAAAAAAAATTTCAGCGTAAAAAAAAAAAAAAAGAATTACATGAATTATTTTAAATCGATATATTTCCACTATATTTTTAATCCTTTCAGAATATAATTTAAACTGACATATAAATCGATTTAACTTCATAAAAATATTAACTTCGATTGGGAATTTAGCATCTATCATTCAAAAAATATTTCAGGTATATTTTTAAAAAAATTTAACTTTTAATATAATGATATGCATGTATTTTACAATTCTGAGAAGGCAGAGAAAATAAAAATGCAAATTTTTCCGTTGAAAGGCCACAAGGAAATGGGCAGGGGATTTCCGATAAGTATCGCAAAATCAGAATGAAAGTATTCGTGGAGTCATTTCTACTGGAAATTCTTATGAGTCCGATTTAAATTGATAAGATCTACGACTCTATTTTTAATGAAAATATTCGGGATAGATATGGGAATATAATGCAGAAATATCTTTTTTGAAAGAGCACTGTTATGAAAGTCTTTGTTGCATCTATGAGATTAGTCTGAAATGTTTTTGAGTGGAATTACCAGAATACTAACTGTCAGATGGTGGTTTAATGCATCTATTTGTGTTGAATAGGGTTATTCACCCCCACACAATTACAAAAAAAGACATTATACAAACAAACAATTTTAAGAGGAAAATTCTAGAATCATGTTATAAAAATAATATTTATTTTTGAAATACTTTTAAACGCTTTATTACACTTAGAAGCAGCTTTTGTTGTTTCTTATTTTTCGTACCACAGTCAAGCAATCCAAGGAATCCAGTAGATTAACATCTTTTTTACAATTTGATATGACTGTTTATTAAAGTCGTACTTAGAAGCAACACGAGGACAAAGGACCCCTAACCTTGTAATTTTAAGCCTTGGTCAAATGACAACGACGGCATCTTCCTTTCCAAACTTCCGCACCACGGCCACGGGAGGACTTGGGACCTTCACCAGATTAAATTTTAATCAGCCCCGCTACACAGCTGGTCCTTAGAGGCATCAAAGCTTGAGCCCATGACTCAAAGTACAAAAAGCCAGCCGCGAGTCCATCACTATGACCACTGTTCTACAGCGGTCACACCTTTTTACAAGCTTTTATTTAATTTGCTTATATTTCCGGAACATCCTTGTCTGCAAGAAACCCAGAGCTTTTTTGGGCTACAGTTACCAACACTTTCTAGGCCTAAGAAAACTGCGTATTAAATGAATAATAATTAATGTAACGAATAATTGGGTTTTGAATCCAACGCATTTAAAATTTGTTGGACTTCAACCATATTAAATTTAATCCCAAAGTAATGGCACGATGTGCTTCGTGATAGCTTGCGGTAACTATCCTCAAATTTTAAAAACTTTCTTCAGTATTTCCAAATTGAAAATTAATACCAAATTAAATATCACTTCACTTACAAAAAACTTAAACACTACTATATTTCTGATTCACCAAAATTTTCAGCTTATGTAATTCAAATTCTGCCATCTACCAGGAATTCGCGCTCTTAATACTATCGCATCGTGCTCGGTTATTCTTTAATGCATAAATTTTCAGCTTAAAAAGATCCCTCTCTATTTCCTACGGATTTCAAGGCGTAAAGTTGAAGTTTATTTTTTTTATTCGTTCTTGAAACCACACTCCAAGCTATTTTTATCTCCTTCCCCTGGCCAATGAAAATTCGGAGTCTCATTTGGAGCACCTAATCGTCTTTTGGTGTTCGGAGGAATAGACAATTCTTAATTCTACATGGGTCATTCCCTCACACACCGATTCCCGAATGTTTTGCGTCCTGATCCCATTAAAATTTTATTTCGATTTAATTAAAATAGGAAGCTTTTTCAATTATTTAAACACTACTAATTATATTCAAAGGGTTAAATTTTTAAATTAAAAGTAGATATCTTATAACTTTTTAATTCAAAATTGTACTCGAATTCTAATCTGCTTCCTACAATCCGAGCTTTCTGAAATTTTGCATACTCTTGTATCTCTGATGACAATATAATGCTATGGTATGCTCAAGCAGTTACGGACTCAAAAAAAGGGTGGGAGGGGCTTGCACTTAGTATTCGGATTTTAGCCCACTTCCATCAAATTAAGCTAATATTTTGTATGCGCATATAACTCCGATGACAATACAATATTGTTGGGCTTGAACTTTGTCATTTACAGGCACCCTTCAAATTCGAATTTGTAAACACTGAAGTTGCATGGAAGAGGGAAATTTAACTTGCTGTAGGATGAGGATGAACGAAAAGAAGGGTGAAGGAGGTGTAAGGTTTTCTTGTGAGTGTATCCAGTGAAATTCTTATGCTCTCTATCTGAATGGAGGAAAATTGGACTTTTCTATGTCATTTTTTTTTCTTCAGAAGTGCTTCCGAAATTGCTTTCGCTTATGATTTATCAGATTTTGCAGATTAAATATTTTTAAGGTGTTTCATTTATCCAGAGATTTTACTAAGTACAATAGTCAGACTTTTCAATTGCTCAATAACTTCAAAGAGGTCCTCTATTAGGTTTTGTACGTATGTTTTTTTTTTTTTTTTTTTTTTTTTTTTCAAATATTTTTTCTTGTGTTTTAGATAAGAGGTAATTATTTCATATGGAAGGGATTTACCTTCGTTTTCACTAAAAGTGTCCTTTGTTGGCTCCCTCAATTACAATACTGTGGTATGCTCAAACAGTTACGAACTTGCAGCAGTTTTCGTTTCACTTTATATTAGAATTTTAACCCGCTCCAATCGAAACAAAAATTTGTACGAATAATTCCAATGACAATACCATAGTATCCTCAAGCACTGACAGACTTAGAGGACTTGGGAGCATGACCTTGCACTTAACAACTTAATAGCGCAGTACTTGTTTTTGGGGTACATAAATCACACAGGCTTTAATCCCCAAATTTAATATGGATATAAGATGTAGCTGAACTTTTGTTTCTCACTTGCCGAGAAGTTAAAAATTAATACATGAAAAATTAGTGAAATTAATCGAGTAATAGTAAACTATCTTTATAAAAATGCATTAAAGTTAAGTTTTTACTCTCTGAAAAGTTAAAACTTTTACTTAGTTAAATTCAGTTTAATTATTATAGTGGTGTTGCTTGGGAAAAGCCATTTTAACTTAACAACTTATGATTGACTAATTTGTCTGTTGGGCTCAAAGCCCAAGTAAAAAGTGCGGTACTGACAATGTCGACCTCGTCCTTTAACCGTATCCAAAATTACAAGACAGTTGTTAAGTGCAAGCGCGAGGTAAGTAAAAAGACCGCAGGAGAACGTTCAATAAACAAACAAGCGTGTATGTGTTTGTGTATATACAACCTATGTCAATAATATATTTTTTCACCATTTTTTTTCCTGTGACTGTTGTTTTGTTATCCACATTAATTTCAACATCCCAGTTTTCCTGAAAACTTTTTTGAAAGTTATTTGGTTTGCATTCATCGCTGAAGATTCCTAAGGTAAAGTATGCCTGAATGTTTACTCTTCAGTCACATAATTGCGTGAATGAAAAACAATTTTTTTTGAAAAAGTTTTACTCTTGCCTATATTTAATTAAAATAATGTTATGCTAGCTAATTTAGTCATGAAATTTGTTGTGTTGTCTCAAGATTAAAGCACCACGATGTTGAGCATCTGTAGGTACATTTTCATGATTAAGTACAATTTTTAGTGAAGAGTAATGTTTCAGTGGTTTGTAATTGGCAGTGAACTATTAGATTGTAAAAGATGTGTAATTGTTTTATATTTTTATTCTTTTATTTTACTCACCTCCTTTTACTTTTTTAAAACTAACCCATCCGCTTAAAGTCGGGAATAGGGTTCCCTTAGGCAATTGGCGACTTTTGGGGACGATAATGATTTAAACAATGCGATTTGTTATGGTAACCCTAAGAATTCTCAATGCTTAAGTCACTCACGCTTACCAACCTATCTAGGAAGTAGCCAAGTTTCGTCGCCAATCGCTTAGGGGACACACTATTCCCTACTTTAACCAATACATCCTTTTTTACCCACTTGCATTTTTTTTCCCTTTCAAATATATCCTGTTCTTTAGCTAGTTTAAGACGCTAATTTATAAATTTTCTGGCATATCTTCTTAGAATAGAAGGTTTAGTGTCATCGTGAAGGCGAATGGTATAACCATTATAATGAAATATTTAACCTATAAAATACAAATATTAGCTGTATGTATTCAAATTATTGTGACGAATGTCAAATATTTTTGACAGACAACATGGATTTTAGTTTGAATCCTCAAAAACTGCCTTTGAAAGAAAATGTTATGCAAAAGCATTCACCATTTCTTATCCACTTGGAAGTTTCTACTAAACAATGTTGTTATTGATATCATTAATTCATAGTACAATATTGTTTGGAAAAGAGAGAAGACATATTTTCTTTCATTAACTATTAGAACCCAATTACATGAGTAATATGTTTTACCCTTCTACCAAAAAAAGAATATCCCCTGTTGGCTAACCTTTAGTATCACCCACCCAAATTTTTCACCAAAACAATATTGCTAAGTTTGGAAAAAATGATAGTTTGGAGCAACCCATACCACATGCCTTTGGATTGCACTCTAAGCATTGCATAAGTTTGAAAAAATATTCTTTATAAAAGAAAAAATAATTATTTTCCAAAATTACGAAGTTCTATAATTGTTTCAAAGTAAATATACAATACTGTCATTAAAAAATTAGATTCACAATATCTTGTGAATTGTTTTTTATATGATGATTTAAATGTTTTGTATATATATATGTATGGAACATTTTTAAAAATGGTACCTAAATACAGATATATCTGAAAAATCATGTCTATATTCAACTCAAAAGGAAAGAAAAAATTTGAACTAAATAATTCTGTAATAGTTCAATAAAATGATTGAACTATCATAATTAGGTACACAAATTTCCTAAGTTTTAAGAATAATTTTTAAAACATAAATATCGTAAAAAGAAAGAATCTTAAATTCGGCATTTTATTGGAACCCTTATGTCCTAGTACCCTTAAAAATTTCTATAAATTTGTAATATGTATTTTTATTTTTTGAACATGGAATTTTGTTGGAAATTTTGAGGGTAACCCTTTTTCAAAACATGATACTTGATGCCAAAAAAATAGCATCAAATTTGGCAGGTGGACAATACTGAAACTGCTCCGTCAATGGCTACTTTCAGCGACCATTTGACAGTAGCACTGCGTGTAATAAGTGAACAAAAACTGTTGATTTTCCTAACCACTGAAGGGTTAAGTGTAATAATCAGGTTCATCCCAACGTATGTCTGATTTAATTATTGAATATTGAAATTTATCTAAAAGTTTATTTTGAGATCTACAGTATTCTGGTGATAAAGATAATGAGCATTATACTAAATAGATTTCTAGTTGAGTCTCGATTCCTACAAAAATGTATTGTGCAAAAGTGTATATACTATTATTTCTCTAGTTCAGTTTTTCTTCCCTCTCATTTTTTTTTTTTTTTTTTTTCTTTTTGCTGATAAAGAATTTGAAACAGAACTGGGGAATTTACTAGGGCAGATTTGATTTTAAAGTGCTTGATTTCTATAGAAAATATTTTATTCTAACATTAATGGATATAAAAATTGGTATATATGTGTACAAGAGTCTTTCCAAGTGTTTTATTTAAAGATTAAAAAGCACAAAGTCATTCGCAGTAAGATCAGGAAAATAAGTCAAATATTCTAACTTTTTGATGTGTTTTTGTTCATAAAATGTGACTTTCAGTCTTGCCAAATAAGAAGATGCATTATCATGGAGTAGCAAAAGTCCCCTAACATTTTTCTCCGTAAGTCATTGAATGGTGTATAATTTAGCTGCACTACATTATGCCCTTTAAGCTTTGTGACTTTGACAGTCCTGTACTTCAATGTACATTATTTTTTTCATTGCTTACTATCTTTTCACTATGGTTGGCTCAGAGTCACCTTCAAAGACCCATACTATACTTTCTTGATATGTTGGAACATCAAAAAGTGGTATGAACATTTCATCACCAATTCTAATTTTAAAAAGGATACAGTGTTATATCATTAAGTAATTTTAGGATTTCTCGACTGATTCTGACATGTTCTGCTTTTCGATGTTCTGTTAAATTATGGAAGACCCAGCAACAAACTAATTTTTTCATTTGGAGATCTTTGTGATTAGCTGTATGTTTTGCTGCAGATTCAATTTAAAGTTTCTTCTGTATTATTATGTAGGTACAGCAATTAACATTTTTCATATAGCCAATACATTTTCTTCATTGACAGCTGATAAAGTGTATTCTTTGTCAGCTGTCATGTTCATTCTTTGTCCTGGAGATAACTTTGACTTCTACTAAATCATCTGAATATAGTTACATGAAATGGATCTTTGTTTCCATAAGCAAACTGTAAACATTGAAGGCATTACTTCTTTATATAGCCCCACTTTAAAATCATAGGGCAGAAAATAATTATCTCACATTTTCCATTCTGTTATGTTGGATAAATTGTGATTGTTGCCACAAATTATCCTCTCCAAGCATAAAAATGTTCAGATTTACATACCTGACCAATAATTTTTTTGTTGCACATATCACCTGCCCCTATTTTAAAAATTTCATGTGCTTGTGTGTGTATATATATAAAGTAGAATGTACTTATGAACTTTAAAGATAACCAAAGACATATTTTTTACTAATTCAAAATGTCAACAAAAAGTGTCTAAATAATTTTAATCCTTCATCGGGGCCCCCGGGGGGGGGGGTGGGGAAAGTACAAGATTTAAGACCCATAAGTTCACATTGATATTTCTATTCTCTTATGAGATTTGCTGACTTTTATAAACATTGGTAGTTGTTTCTTATTCTTCTGATGAGGTCTCCAGTTATGCCAGATTCATGAGGCCATTTGTGTGGATTTATCCTGATATGAACCTTATCATCAGGACTGATGAAATCCATCTTAGTCAAATTCGTTGATACTCACTGTCCATTCAAGGTGCAATTGGGAAAAGTCTTGTGGCTATCCAAGAATATGAGTTCTTGGTTGTCCACTGAATAAACCTTGAGTAGGCCGTCTGGTCAGATCTCCCAAAAATCAAGCAACAATGGTGACATGCTAAAGGATGCCGTAGCAACCTTCCTCTGTTTTCAACATTTCTTCCTATCATGTTTTCTCTTTTCTTTCCTTGCATTTACAGAGCTGTATGGATTAGGGTTATTGAACAAGGATCCATAGGCGAAATCTGGCCTGCTATTTGTTTTTTTTAATTTTGTCCATGGGTTAATATTGTTTTTATATGAAACATTTTTTAAATAAATCATATTGCATGCTTTCAGCATAACCACTAACATATATATAAATCGATTGATTGACCCCTACATGAGTCCTTTTTTTGACAACCTGTATTACCATATGAAATAGAATTAAAACATTCCATTAAATATGCTGTGGCCATTTTTGAATTGAGAATCATCACTGTATGTATTACTACTGCCGTTAATATTCACATTCTTTCATCTGCTGCAGACTAAGAATTGAGTTCTCTTGAATTTTGCTTTAGTGATGCACATGGTATTATCTGTCACAGCGATGTGCAACATTTTGTTCTTTTCATTTTATTTTCAACCTTGTGTTTTGATATCATTCTCCAGTACAGATATGAAGAGAAAAGTGGACTTCAAAATTCATAACAAAGTATCATGTTTATTATCTTAGGACTCATTAGTTGTGCAAAGGGTTGAAAATATGTCTTCATTTTCAAGCTAAGCTTGCAGCACAGTATTCGTAATTACAGAAAATCAAAGATCACTTAAGTTGGAAAGTTTAATATAGAATGGTGCATCCCAACACAATTTTTTCTTTAAAAAATGATAATAAAGCAGCATATAACTAAAGCCAGCATATGCATATTTATTTACCACAAAAGGGAAATTTTTTACTGATAGTGAATTTATTAAATCATTCTTGCATGTGGCAGAAGAAATATGCCCATAGAAAATTAATTTATTTCAATCTGTCAGTCTTTATGTGAACAACTTTAGAAGAAATGAGCGCATTTGTAGCCACAACATGAATCAATTATAAGTAAAGGCTAAAAAGATTCAATTGACTTTTGTTCGATCTTGATTAGTTGACTGATGTACTGTTGTTTATTTGTGGGATTAGTCATCCTATTGTGGTCGACATTGCAGACATGGTTTGTAGTCTGTATAGCAAGGATTACATTATTAAATTCTGTTTGGTACCTAGTCATGTTGGTATTTTAGGCAATGAACAAGTGGACTCTGCTGCATATTCGGCATCGAACCCTCTGCAGCTCGCAATCCGGCTAGATGACATAAGACGTTTCATTTTAAATTCTATTCTTCAGACATGGCAGAAATCATGGAATCTTAAATACAATAACAAGTTGCACACAGTGAAACCGACCAATCTGTCAAATATTTACCAACCAGTTGTATCAGTCATTAACTTTATTCGCTTTTGAAGACTTAAAAACTATTGCCAGTTTTGTGATTTTTTGAAAATTAGAAATTGAGGCCAAATATCCTGACTTGCTATGCCCTACAGCAGTTTGATGGTTCAACAAAGGAAAAGTTTAAATGAAATTCTTTTTGAACTCAGAACATTTTCTAAATGAGAAAAATTGTCCTCCTTATTATGCAACAATGAATAATTATCGAAATTAATAAGTGTTTGATGCAGCTTCGTCAGATCTCTTCACAGCTTCCCTTCTGCTAATAAATAAAACCAACCACTTTCAAATTTTGTTTTTAATTTATATATATATTACATTTTCATTCTGTTCTTTTTCAGATCTAGATCTTATTTTATTATTAAATATGTGTAACTCTTATTTTATAGATCTTAAGCAGTCATAAAATATATAGTGTAAAGATTTAGCGTTATATATATTGTGTTTTTAATTCTTTCATATGCTGTCACTATTACTTTGCATTATTGATCTAAAAATCTGGAATCACTTAAATTTACTCCTTTCTTATTGATGAGGTAATTTTATATGAAAATCAAATTGTGTTTGATGCATATTATTTTTATTAACATTAAAAATATTTATATCTATCTTATGATATTCCAGAATAAGGGGAATTGGAAAATTTTGTTTTTCTAAGTTATAAATTAATCTATTATATGCTGATGTTCACACAACATTATCTCATTTCCATGTAGTATCTAAAACTAGTATTTTGTATGCTGTTACGTCACAATTCTTAGAATTGTCATTTATTCATAAAAGAAGTTGATTTTTCATATTTATGTCTTAAAAAAACTTAAAAGAAATGTTTCTGTAAATTTCATTTCACTTTCCTTTGTTATATATTTTGATTTTTTTTAATAAAAAAATAATTAATACTTGTAAAAATTGTTGGTGTTATTATTCATGGTTGTGATAATTCTTTATTGTGCATTTTTCTATGCATCTTTTGTGTTTCCAGATGTGTCATTCTCTCTCTTCACATACTATCAAACTGGTATTAAGGAGTTGTCAAGTTGATGATTAGTTCATCTATCTTGTAATTATAAGTTAATCAACCATTTCTTAATATCTCTTGTTCACTACTGCCATTTATTGCTAATGAGTTGCAATTATCTATTACATATTTATTAATAAACCTTATCACTTATTCATAATTTACATTGTACATGTATGTTTTTAGATAGAGAGCATTCTTTTGACAAAAGAAAAATTACTGGTTAAAAAGTATTGAAGTAATTCTCATTGATTTGTTTTCAAATGCATTGTTTCCATTTTATAGATAACTTTTTATATTAATCCAAAATGAGATGTGAAGTTGTACCATCAGAACTCTCTAGACGTATTCCTTTTTCATCCTCAAAATACTCTGCTTTCCTTGGTGAGAATGTCGAGAACACATTTGGTTTAATTAGTAAAAGTAAGTATAAAATTACTTGAAGCATTTTATTTTGGGTAGGCATGCCAGTTTAATGTATAAACTGGGAAAAAAAGATTTTTTTTTTATTGTTTGAATATGTAAAGAAATAAGTAATGTTCAACTTCTCTCTCTTTGTCTTCCTCTTGGTTTTTTTTAATAAAATATTTGTATAGAAGTCTGGAATCAATTGCTGCTTTGGTTTAATATTCAAAATCATGATAGTGGTAATTATTATATTTACATATGTATAATATCTTTCCATTTTTTTGGAAGATAATTATGAGCATCTAATACTTTAATAAATGAGAATTACAGTCAGAAACTCAATATTTATAAATATATTGATATTTTTTAATGTTAAAAGTATGCTTTTTGAGTGATTACTATGATACTGCCAATTTAGAAATTTCTTTTTTTTTTAATGCTGCCAAAATTAGGAGGAGATGCAGAATGCAATTCAAAGCAGTGTAAGTTTTTCTTATGCTAGAAGTTCAAAGAGAATTATTTTCCTTTTAATTAATCAAAATATCTAAGAAAAAGTATTAATGTGTTTTTACTAATGGCTGTTTTTGCCTAATGCTAAGAATGGGACGCAAACCCAAACCCACTTTTTAAATAAAAAAATGCTGCATTTTAATCAAGTTAGATTATAATACAGATTGCCATTTAAATTATATTATGTTCAATATGTTTAATAAATATTCAATTTTTTCAATATAATGCTTAAAGTTAAAAATCTATTTAGTATTCAAGTATAAAAAATAAAATGTTGAAATTTTTTTTTCCCTGTGCATATATATTTATGCACACACACGCTGTCCAATATAGAGAATGTAATGTCATGAAAATTAGGCCATTTAAATATGTAAACTTTACAGAATTTGGAGCTAAACAAATTATACAGATATCTGAAATGCAAGTTGGTCACATGGCATTATATTATTATAATGCAGATCGAAAGGAAAGGATGCAGCAGAGGAACTGACTGCCTTCATGCTCTGTGTACTAGGGAATCCATAATTTCAAGAAATTCTACACTACAGAAAATATATAATGTATAAGATGCCTAGATGTGAAGGGAGCTTTGGCAATTGTAGGATTTTATGAGGGATCAAATTGCATACAGTTTGTTGGTCTTACTGTTGTATGTAGATGTGTCAGTTGTGTGTAGAATTTGGAACAGATGGATTGAATAATAAAATGTGAATTGTTGCAAAAGACCTGGACTACCTAAATGTACAGCAAAGCATATGGATCAATGCATCCAGAAGATTGTGGTTGGGATCCAACAATCGACTACTCGACATTCTGTGGAATGCACACAGAGCTTTGGATTCTCCAGTTTCTGGGAGAGCAGTTTCATGTTAATGTGCTGAAAACATCTTGCACATAAGCCACTCTATACAAAGACTGCCATTAATGCCAACCCATTGACATGAAATTTGCAGTGGTGTTGGGATTGAGGCACTTGTACAACGAAATAGTGCAATGTGGTGTTAAGTGATGAATCAGTTTTCCTGATCATAATCACGGGGGGGGGGGGCGCGAAGTTGATTTGACTATTGTGGAATGCTGTGCTACTTGTTAAAGTGTCATAATGGTTTGGTGTGACATCAGTCATGATAGCAAATTACCCATTATATGAATCAGAGACACATTGAAGGCATGGCACTGATAAGGTGATGCACCCAGTTGTGGTACCTTACATCCTGCAACTGAAAAAGAGTATTTTCCAGCAAGACAATATGTAACCTTACACTGTATAATTAGCAGACATGCATTACATAATGTCCAATTACTTCCTTGGACTGAAATGTCCCCTTATCTCTCACTTATTGAGTATATCTGGGATTGGTTAGCTGTGTCATTTCCTTGATCTACCCTACCTCAATCAGAGGAGAAAGTTTTCAGGATGGTAGAGAGCATGTAGCATATATCTATCAGGACTCTATCCAGATTTTCCTATTTGAATCTGTACAAATATCTAGTTAAGCTGCTGCTTGCATGGTCTCAAGATTTTCATCGATGTATAAAATCTCTTTGTCTGTGCAACAATTTTCATCAAATTCTACTTACTATATCACGATGTTGCATTTTCTATGTCGGGCAGTGCATACATATATGTATTTGAGAAAAATCAATTTAAATTGAATATTATTTTAAAATATGCAACTCTGTGTATGATAATTAATTCAAAATATGATTTTAATATTTATACATTTTTTAATTGGAAAAGGTGCTTCAAACATGATCCTATTCTTTCTTATTAATCAGTGAGCCATTTTATTCTGTAAATGTAGTGTCCAATTTTATATTGTAATTTTAATTGGTTTTTGAAGGATATAAATTTGTAGGAGGTATATTCTTTTTAATCATTTTCCATGCATTCAATCAGTTATCAAATTTTCCCTCCAAAATAGATACTTTATCAAATCGCAATGGTTTCTTTATTTTTAAGTTATTAAACAGAATATTATTCTATCTGATTGTTCTCTGCATTGTGTTTGTAATCCATGCAGAAATCAAACATGTTGTTTCATTTCTAATATATAATCTAGGAAAGTTGTCCAGAAAGTAAGGGTACACAATTTCTTAAAAATCGATAATATATTTTTGAAATTTTTTTAAATTCGTATACATTTTATCAATTGCTTCACAATGCACTTTGTGAATTAAGGGATGAACTTTCTTATACTTAGGTCATAAAAATCTTCACCATTTATTTGACCTGTTGTTTGATGGCATTTTGGACTTAACGGCAGTTGAATATCTTTTTCCACCCGATAAACTAATTTGGAATGGTGATATGATGAAAATTTGATGGTGCCAGATCAGGATTGTCAGGGGAAAGGGTGTTACTGAAGTCAGTTGAATAATGATAAATGTTTTGTGGCTTTGGCTGTGTGAAGACATTCATTGTCCTTCAACAAACACATTCTCTATGTTCACACTCCCTTTTTTTCAATTTTTATCAAGCTCTGCAATTTTTTTAGTGTTTCTCAGTATTGCTTAGTATTAATTGATTTCTCTGGAGCAAAAATTCATTGAGGAGAATCTCTTGGCGGTCCCAAAAAACAAAGGCCAGAATTTTGCAAATGGGAAAAACAGTTTTGAATTTTTTCTGAAAGTCTTACTCCCAATACACCACTTGTACACATTAGTACAATTCTTGACTATTTTCGTAAATTTTTATTGCTACAAAACCAAAACCTGGAATGGTGTGTTTCACTTCACATATAGTAACCACATTACACTTCTCAACTCTGAGCTGGCGACAAATGAAATCAAAATGCTCATTTTAACATGGCACTGTAACGAGTTTTTCACTGACTGAGACAAACAAGTACATATTCTATTTCTAAGATTTTGACATTGAACACATTGCAGCCAACTCTGTTGGAAATTTTTTTTTTCTTTCAGCATCAGAGGCTTGGTACTCTTACTTTCTGGACAATCCTCATATTTTCATTTTTTGTAGAAATTTTTTTTGATGCTCTTACCATTGATACATAATTATGCATCTATTTGTTAAAAAAAATACAAGTGTAATTTTTGAATTTTAACTTCAATTTTTGATTGCATCTTTGTAGATGGTTTATGGCTATATCTTGTACATGATACAGTCATTGACATTTACTGCACTGAAAGTGGGAAATGGTGTGGTGGCTATTGTTTTGAAGAATCATTAAGAAATCCATCTGCAAAGATAACAGCTGCTCTAGAATTCACTTCATCACATATTTCTTATCCATGCTTACTGTTGGCAGTTAACCAAGATGATGAGAGTTTACTCTGCTTGTTTGATGTCAACTCTTGCAAGGTTGTGCGAACTGTCATTATACCAGATAGAGTAAGAATTCTCTTTTTATATTTTATCACATTTAATTAGGAAGAGAATAGACTGCTTATATCTTATATAATAGCATTATTAATAGAAATTCATTATGCATGTGAGTAAAGTTTTATTGAAAGCTATAATAATCAAAAGACTTTATGTAAAAAGTGTATATTCAACATTCATACTTTTCTTGTTTTTTAGCAGTACTTGATAAGCCTATCCGTAATTAGGATTTATAAATTAGTATACATCACCTTAACCCCTTAACTGCTGCGGGCATATATGCCTCGCTCAGCCAATGTGTTAACTATTGGGTTGGAGGGAAAGTTCTGTCGTATTTTAAATAGGCAGGTGATTTTTCTTGTAAATAAAAAAACAATTGGCTAGCGAGTCATTCGGTTTTTTTTTTTTTTTTTTGTTCTTTTAGCTGCTGTGTAATATAAAAGGAGTCCTTTTTTATCGTTCATCATTTACTTGTGATATTTAAAGTGAAAAACATGTCAGTAGATAAAGTGCACTTTCGACACTGCATTTTGTAGGAATTCCAAAAAGGAAGCAACGCATTGGTTGCATGTAAAAATTTATGTGCGGTATTTGGAAAAGATATTGTAAATGTTCGTACTTGTTAAAGATGGTTTAGAAAATTTCGTTCTGGGGATCTGAGCCTCCAAGAAAGTGATCGATCTGGACGACCATCCAAGATCGATAATGATGTTTTGCGATCCATGTTGAAAAATAATCCACATTTAACAAGTCGAGAAATTGCAGAAGAGTTTGGCATTCATCATTCAACTGTTGGAGCTCACATTAAATCTCTTGGGTTTGTGTTAAAGCAAAGTGGGTTCCACATGAATTAACGGAAAAGAATTTGATCGTGTAAGAATGTGTTCATCACATCTGATTAGACACAATGTGGAGCCATTTTTGGACAAGCTGGTTACTGGAGATGAAAAGTGGATTCTTTACGAGAATATTAAGAGAAAAAAAATCTTCCTGCAAACCAGGAACATCATCAGCAACAGTTCCAAAACCAAGTATCCATCAACGAAAGTACTGCTTTGTTTGTGGTGGGACAAGAAAGGTCCAGTGTACTACGAGTTGCTGAAACAGGAAAAAACCATTAACGCGGATCTGTACTGCAATCATCTGGATAAATTGAATGCAGCTATCAAAGAAAAAAGGCCAGCATTAGTGTCCAGAAATAGAATAGTGTTCTGCCACGATAATGCTCGACCGCATACTGCAATGGTGACACAACAAAAACTGAATGCCTTAGGATGGGAAGTCCTTAGTCATCCATCATATTCACCTGACATTGCACCATCTGATTATTATCTTTTCAAATCTGACCAAAATTAACTAATGGGAAAAAAATTCAAGTCTTGAAAGTGTTTCTGAGGCAGTTACTATTTTAACTCCAAGTACGAGAACTTCTACAAAACAGGAATTCACAGGTTACCTGAAAGATGGCAACAGTTTGTAACAAATAACGGAGCATATATAATTGATTAATATTAAACATATATTTTTAAAAATGAATTCAAATATTTTCTTTAAAATACGACAGAACTTTCCCTCCAACTCAATATATATGCCTTTCCGAAGTATGATTCTTTGAATTGCGCTGCTAACTGTTAAACTACTCCCACAGCTGTGGAGTACAATAAAACGACCTTGACAGTGGTTGTGAAGGATTTGCTTGTTTCAGAGAAGAGGAGAGGGTGAGGAGTTGGAAAGGAAAATGTCTTTCCTAACATTTCTGGAACGGCAAATGTCTTAGCTACGCAGTTTTTGCTTGTGTTTTTGTTTCAGTAGGTTGCTTTTTTATTCTTCTTTCGCTTATATTTTCGTTTACTGTGTGTAAAAAGAGCTTTATAATTTTTGTATGAATATGTCTATGCCTGACAGCGGTGGCAGTGAGTTAGTTGACTACTTTCAATCATTTACAGGATGAGAAATGTTCATATCATATTACATCAGATGAAGAGGATTCTGATTGTGACTATTCTCTGAAAGATGCCAGACCTTGGGTAGGACTGGATATAAAAAATTTACATATGCTGCCTCCACGCTTTCCATTTTTGGGACTGGATATAAAAAATTTACATATGCTGCCTCCACGCTTTCCATTTTTGGGACAGCCAGAATAAAGAAATATATAATGAATGCTTCAGATCCACTTTTCTTTTCTAATTTATTTTTTTGATGAGCAGCTTGTGCTTCATTTTGTTACTGAAACTAATCATTTTGTAGACCAGTATATCAACCAACATCCTGAAAAAGAGAAATCAAGAATGAAATTGTGTCATCCAACTAATTCAGATAAAGTAAATGTTTTTTAGGTATACTGATTTTACAAGAAATAACAATAAAACCTGATATTAGGCTTTACTGGTCTAAAAATAAATTGATTGAAATGCAAATTTTTGGGAAATATATGAATCAAAATTGTTTCCAGCTTATCTCATGAAGTTTCTGCACTTTTCTGATAATGGTACTTTTGATGAAAATTCAAACCGAAAACACTGAAAAATATGGCCCTTTTTTTTTTTTTGACTTCATGATGAAATTTTCAAGTGTTTATTCGCCACTTCACTACATTTTGGATCATTCAGAAATTTTCAATGTCTTTAAAGAAAAATGTGTTGTTTGTTCAATGAAAAAATTCATTCTGAATACCGCTATCAATGCGCTGAATGTGACGTTGGTTTATGTGTCTGAATTTATCACACTGCAGCTGAATTCTAACACTTTTTTTTTTATCATATTGTTACTCTATAGTTAAAATTTTGTATTTTCTCCCCCCCCCACTTTTTTTTATTGGGGAAATAAGCAGTTTTTAAATTGCAAATTGTGCCTCTTACCCCCCCCCCCCTTTTTTTCCTTGGCTGCCGAAGACTCGCTGTGTAGTCGGAGCTGATGCACGTTAAATCTGTTGGGGCCCAAAGTCCTCCCATTGGTGTGGTGTTGATGTTAGGAGAGGGGGGTACCAGCTCAGGTGTCGTCATTGTCACTTGACCATGGTTCAAAATTACGAGGTCTGTCGCCAATAGTCCTCGTGTTGCTTCTAGTATGACGTTAATAAAAAAATAAACTAAAAAAAACTTCCCCCCAATACACCGCATAATTATGCACTCCTGTTTGAAAAAAGTAGGCACTGGGAAGTGAATCTTGTAAGTTTTCCTCGACAAGTGAGGGGTTAATACTCCGCAAAGTTTGATTGTAAATTTGACCTTTAATTCATCCTCATCTATTAGACATAATTGCATAACAAGTTTAATTTAAATATTTCATGGCATAAGGAATGAAATAATCTGAAAAATTTAGTGCATTAAAATGTATTTTTTGTAACTGTATTCAATAATTCATATTTTTTTGTAATATTATTTTGGTCTCTGTTTTTACATTTTTAGATATGAGAAATAGTTATCTCATGTGTTTAATGTAAAAAAATTAAAGAGTGTTGAGTAGAAGAATTTTTTAATAATTAAATGTTTGACATTAGGAGACCCATTCTCTGAGCCTTTATAACACAAGAAGTTTTAAACTATTAGTTTTTTTTTTTTTTTTAAATTTAAAATTTTTGTTTATTTTGTGATAAAAAAAAATAAGACAATTTGAGGCATTGGCAACGAGAAATTTTTTTTAGAAATGAATTAACTAAGTAGATTAAGTTAATTAATATTGTAATTTAAATCCCTTTGAGCATTCACATTGATATTAACTGTGTCGAAATACAAAGGTTTAAGATACATTCTGAAGATACCTCCTTCTACATTTTGAAGATACCTCCACTTCAAAACTATTGAGAGAGGAGAGAATTAAGGGAGTGAAAGAAAAGGTGTTAATACTGTATTCTATGCAATGTTCATAGCCCCCTACCAGTTATGAAGAGTGAAGCTGACTTTCTCCCACAGGGCAAGAAGTTTCCCAGAGACAACTTTTAAGTTTCACCTCTGCTCCCTGTCTGAGCTGGTACAGGGGTGAGTGGGAAGGCGTGGGGAGAATTGGAGTGTTCTGATTGGGGCTGAACACTTCAGATGAGAATCAGAAGTGTTTGAGAAGAGAGAAAATTGCTTAAAAGAGAGAAAGTCTAAAGAGTGAATTAGAAAAGTAAAATCAAAACCTTCGAATTCGTCCGAACATAAAAATTTTGTAGAAAACTATTGTGTGGAGATTGAATTTGTGGCTCTGCAGGATTACTTAAGAAATATGAGCAAAAATAGCTGTTGAGACTAGATTTACATGTGTGAATTCTTGGAATTTATGTAGAAAATTTAGAAAAGAAACTAGTCTGGGAGTCGACTCTCATTTGGTTATCCTTCTAAGAGCTGTCCTCGACAGTTGGTATCTTCAGTTTGCTAAAAAGTGTAGCGAGTGCTACATTGGGTCGTTGTGTTTATATTCCATAGGTGATATTGAGACTGCAATGCTTGCACTCTTTTTGTGTTTCAAGTTCAATAAGAATTGCAAGAGTTATTTAAAGCATTTTTATAACTTTATGCTAAGTGTTGTTATTCATCATTATAGCGAGACAATTTCTAAAATGTTGAGCAACCTTGCACCTAGAAATATGCTAAACATAGTGCATTGCCATTGTTTAATACCAAATTTTTTTTATTTGATTACTAACTTATTTTTTTAGTGAAATATTGTCTTTACCTTACAAGCACATTATTAGAGCATGTAATAATATTTTATTACATGCAGAATCAATTAAATTTTTTTGTTGCATATGTATTAAATATTTTGTGCATCATTTATTTATATAGATTTTTCTCCCCACTTTCTACTGTAAAATGGTAGATGTATATTGTTCATCATTATTGGATTAATTGATATTCTTTTTAATTATTGATTTCAAATTTTAATATTTTACTATTTGGGGCTAATATATGATAACTGTTGCAATTTCAAAATAAATTTATTATCTAATGAAAACTTAACATTTTATTTTTATTATATAATGGTGTAATGTGTTTCAATTAATTTTGAAATTAATTATGTCTGTATTATTTTTTCTCATATCTGTTTTAATTAATTTAATTGGGAAACTTGATCTAAAGTGTGTGCTGTGTGAACTACTTAAGATATTTCATTTAATAAATATGCTTGGAATGTTGAATAAGTATGACCTCTGGAATTTTTTTTTTTTTTTATTTTATTTTATAAGAATAAACATTTCTTATTTTTAAAATTGAAATCTTCCTTTCTTATTAAATTTAAGCTCCTACTCTCAGAATGATAATTTTGCCCTTTCATTCTCTGTTTTAATAAAATGATCCCTCTAGTTAATGTATTGATTTTGAAGGCTCTTAGAATCCTATACTCCAATTTATCTTTTTCCTGAAAATGATCAATGAATAATAATCTTTTTTAGTACCATATATATTTTTTCCTTTTAGAATTATGTTGTTCACTATTGTTATTATTATTGTTAAAAGAATTGTATAGTTTTATAATAGGTAGGTTTAAAATATTTCTTATCTGTTTTATTCTTAATTAAAAATCTAATGTATCATTGAAGGGGGGAGAGTTATTTTATGATTTTGACTTTGTATGAAATACAATTAAGAAAAATGTTAATCTTACTTATAAATTTTTAATATGTCATTACTTTTGTTTTTTCAGGTAACTTCTGTAGATGTAGTTAGTGGGGATGGAGGAGTTTGTATAGATACGCACAATTTGAGTCGTCGACTGCGTTTTATGTTTGGTATTATTGCTGTTGGAACACTTCATGGACATGTTTTTTTCCTTGACTTGTGTTTGGATGAAAATTTTACCTCAAATGAGAATTCTCCCAGCACTGCTGTTGTGGTGAAGAAACAAGACTTCTCAGCAGAAAAAAGAGAAGCTGCAATAGCTAAGAAGCAACATATTTTGCTTCATTTAAATGGTTTGTTATTCTTAAAGTCCATTTTATGCTTTCTTTTTTCATTATCTGTGTGTTAAATATGGAACCATCTTATTATAAATATATTATTTAGTTTGTATTATCCATACCAGATGATGCAATAAGCTGTTGTCTTCAAAATTATGCTGCTGCTAAACCTGTAAATTTCTATATTGGAATGGTTGTCTCATTTTGAGCTAAATTATGTTGTTATTATTAACTTTTAAGTATTAATTAATACTCATGCATTGTAATACATTAATAAACAATTACAAAATAACTTTTTTGTATAATTCATGTGTGATATTTTTCTCTTTCTCCCTCAATACTATTCTATCTACTTAATACTATTCTCTTAATACTATTCCATCCTGCATCTCTAATTATGTTCGTAAGTTTTTAATAAATATTGATGAGAAATTTAGAAATATCAATTGCATACATTCATTGATTTTTCTTCCTGGATTAAGGTATTTTAATTAATTTTTAATTTTATTTTATATATTTTATTTCAAACTTTTATTATTTATTCATTAAGCTGCATTTGATAATACAAGATAATCAAAATAATTTTAAAACTTTCATGTTGTTGTCCTTTTTTTTAAAAAAAAAAAATGTGAAGCAAATTTTAAATATTTTATATAAAATGTTATTTAAATTATATGCATATTTCATCATATGTGTGAACACATAATGTATGCATTTTATCAAACTTTGCTTTTCAATAATAGAAAATTTTTTTAGGAAAAGGTATATGAATAGATTAAATGATGTTGCATTTTTAGCTAGTATTTGAATTTTTAAGGATTTTTTAAAAATTCTAAAATTCTTTATTTCCTGGGAATAATAGTAAATATGTTTTGTATGTCTAAATGGGTAATCATTATTTATTCCCAATCTTTTCCTCCCCCTCTTATTGAAAATTATATCATACGCCGAAGACATAACATCAAGTTATTTGTATTATTACTGCTTTCTCCCCCCCTACCTTTGTAATTTGGTAATTGAATGGTAGTGGATGCTAGTATCTGTTAAATAATGAAATATTTTCTTAATTAAATAAAATAATTTTTTCAATTTATTTGTTTAAAAAGAATTTTTTTTGTTTCATCTTTTCTTAGTTAATTTTTATAAAAGTATAAATTAAGATATAATGCAAATGTCATTTCAAAATATTTGAGATCATGCTCAATATTACAAAATTAAACTTATCAATTTAAAAAGTGCTCAGTGTAACATCAATGCTTTTTTTTTTTGTAGAGGAATTTTCTGTAGATAAAATGCTTGAAGCTTTTTATTTCTTGGTCTAATGAAAAATATGCTTTTATAGACTCCATAATCTCATCTTTGGAAAATAGCCAAAAGTTGCACTTAGCAAGATGAGAAGATTGATTGATTGTTTTATTGACATCACATTTAGAAGGTACGAAAGAGCTATTGGCAACGGGTCTCTCATGATTTTGAACCTCTGTGAAATGGAAAGGATGACACCTGAGCTGGCACCTTCCACACCATACCAATAGGAGAGCTTGGAGCTTTTTCAGATTTAACATGCATCAAGGCTGTTACACAGCAGGTCTTCAGGGGCGTCAGACTTGAACCAATGACTCAATGGAAACAACATTGTTTGCTACTATGTCATCTAAGCTACTGTCATCTTGTAAGATGAAAATAGTTTGGATGTTTTATCCCTTAGAATATGTATTTGTTCAGGAAATTCAATTGTCTATCATGCTGAATGAAAAAAATGTATTGTTAAGCATGAGTCAATTAGCATTTTACTTTTTAAGAATTTGTGAAAAACAGTAGTATGCTGGTTACTTCTTCCATAATTATCTTAGTTCTCTAGCTTAATGGCTTTGACCAGTCCTAACCTTCTGAAGAAAACAATTTACATTATTTGTTTCATTGTTAGTTGTCATTTTGCCGTTTTTGGCTTGAAGTATTTTTTTAAATGTATTACATTTTCACATAACTTCCTTGGCATGTTGGAATATTAAAATGTAGTGCATATGTTTTATCCCCAGTTATGATTTTAGGACTGGCATCATTAAGTAAGTTCAGAGTTTTTTCATTGATTTTCACACATTCCTCTTTTTGATTTTCTTTTAAATTTTGGAAGATCCAATCGTAAACTAATTTTATCGTTTGCCATTCTTCATGAATAATTATTTGTGTAGTAACTCATCCAATGTTGGGTGCTTTCTGTATCAATCAGTAGGCATAACAGTTGCCATCACTTTACATTTTTCGTACAGTGGATTCATTTTTGGGATTGCAATTGAGAAATTTTCCTGTGTATTCATCCTGTAGTGAATTTTTATTTCTACAAAATTCTTTTAACCATCTGAGCACTGTAGCTTGAGATGAAACTTCATTTCCACATACTAATTGTAGATAAGAATGCATTTTCTTGATTGAATCTATTTTTGAAATCGCAGAAAATCAGAGCTGAATAATGCTTTAGTGTCATCTCCAATTTCCTTTCCTTTAAATTTTTTTTCAGTAATAACCATTTTGTTATTTATCTGTAAATTATGTGCAGGAATTAAATACTTAATACTTGCTTATCTGCCCAACAATTAGCACTTGTCTTTAAAAAGTCAGTGTTAACCTTGTCTCAAAAATGTTAGCCTCTCGCATCAGTCAGTAGGTTAAAAAATGCTTAATTTTTATGTGAAATTTGTTTTAAAGAATTCGTTTAATATAAAATTTAATTACTAGAGCAGAAAGAACTTGTTCCATGATTAATATTTTATAAAAAAAAAAAAGCAAGGAAATCTGAAGTAAATACTAATAAAATGAAAGAAAGTAATCAAGAAATGAGGTCAGTGTGAATTGATAAGTATATAAATATGTTAGTTAAATGAATTAAAAAATATTTATTTGATTTTTTTTTTTTTTTTTTTTTTTTTTTTTTGTAGTTGAAAGCTCTTCTGGTGGTAGTTTTGAATTCAAGAGCCGTAGCAGTACCCTAGGGCATTTTTGCAATGGTATAATGTTTTATTCTTTTATTTTATTTATTTATTTCTTTTTTTGAAACTTTTTATTGCTGTCTTTAATCTATATTTTTAAAAATATTTTAACCACTCTTTAAAACTGCTTCTGAAACTCATTTTTTTAAGCTGATGTCTATGTGACTGCAGTAAAATATATTCCGAGCCTCACTACATTAGCTGTTGGTTTCAACTTTGGGGGAATACAGCTATGGGAACTTCATCATTTGTCATTACAGTATGTTTGCTTTTGTGTATCTTTGTGTTTTGTAGAAAACATATAAGTTTTATTTATTTATGAAGCAAACATTGAAGAAATAATGTAATTTCAAATGTAATCTTTGATTAATTTTAAAAACAGAAAAGTATTGAGTAAAACATCATAATTCAATTTATAATTATTTGTATTTGATGTTGAATGAAAAGTTTTTTTTCTTTTTTACTGTACCTTGTTCTGGGGAGACAAACTTATTCCTATACATTGTCCAATTTCTGAATCATAAAAATCGTGCGGCACACTGTATGTCAGTATGGCACACTGTATGCAGTGCTAGTTTTCTTTCTTTTTTTAAATTTATCTTCATAGCTGGAGTAACGTTTCTTGCGATTCACATATTGTAGTGCTCATGTTATTAATAGGAACATTTTTTGTTATAATAACTTTAACACTTGACAGATTTATTCCATATTAAGTAGATAATGTTATCTTTTCTGGCACAGCAAAAATATTCCAATCCCCTTTTTTTCTTGGAAATACTGATGTGGATTAGCAATTTTTTGTTAGCAAGGGCTTAAAATAAATAAGTAATCATTAACAAGAATTAATAAATTTTAATAAAAGTCAATCTTTTTTTAGCATTAAATAACCAACTCAAGAATAATTTCACAAATTAATAAATGTGACATAAATAAATTTATTTTTCTTGTTTTCTGAAAATGGTGTGTTTAATGTTATGCACATCAAAGTAAGCAATGGAAGATTAATGGTGGAATGGTCATTATTTTATCAGCTGCCATAATATTCACTCCTGTTGATGGAGGGAATGTGTGTCTATTCAACACAACTAGTAATAATTCATTGTTGTAGGTTGTAATTCATTATCAATAGCTATGCACAGAAGAAATTTAAGCTATTAAATTTTTGTTATATGCTACTGTGTTGGCTGGATCATAAGAAAAATCATTATAGGCCTCAAGTTTGATATTCTTGATCTAGTTGAAGCACACTAACATTGTAGAAATTTTTGAAAATTTTAACTGTCTTGTAAAAAAAAGGACATTCCATATGTAAATTTTTTAAAATTTGTATTACTACTAGACAAAATTGGTATCATTCTTGATGGTTCAAAAGGAACTAAATTTTGATGTTAATTTGTTTGACCTAACTGACATAAAAAGAATTTTTTTATTATTATGATTATTCATACCATTTTTCTTAAGTACCTGATTTTTCATCTTGACAAGTTGAAATTTCAAATATTATTGAATTTCATTTGGAAAGAGGCTTAAAAAAAAGAGTCACAATGTTAAAGGAATCTCTAAAACATTTAATGCTATAAAATCTACTCAAAGCGTTTTTTACTCGAAGTGATAGATAATTATTTTTCTGTTCTAAAATCGAAGAACATGGTTTATATTTTTGATATATGAATTGCTAAATACTGTTAGGAAAAAAATTAATTATAACATACTAAAATATTGTAACATACCAAACTATACAATAGATGTTTGAATTTTTCATATCATAAATTTCTTAAATTCAAAATTGAATGCAATTGCTGTCATGGTTCAGGATGAATGCAAAACTTAACTAATCCTTTGACTGCTTATCTCTCTATTTCCATGGGTAACTTACATGTATCAAAATTTACTCCTCCTGTGACTAAATAATTCCAGTCTTTTTCCGTATATATTGAGCAATTTATATAAAAATATTCTCTCTCTCTCTCTTTTTTTTTTTTTTTTTTCAATGTTAACACCTGAAATTGATTTTTGTGAGAAATGTTTCCTATGATCTATATAAAAAAGTTCTTTCTTTTTTCAAAAAAAAAAAAAAGCATTTTTCTATTCTCAAATATATGTACAGTCTTAATATATGCAGAAGCCCCACAATTTTTAAGTGTTTTTGGTCTAGGTGTGATGTTGGGCTATTCACGATTTTCTCTTCTCTTACCTTGGGGACTTTAATTGAGATTGATTGCCCAAAAAATCTCAGACACTATGTATTTTCTGGGTACAGCCTGCCTCACAGTTTATATCCTTATGACAGAACTTTAATTTATTTATTTCCATTTTTCTTTGTTGTTTATTGTAAGAGTTTCAGTTTCCTCTTCATACGTGTTAAGTGTCCATCTTTGTTGTTATACTCATATACCATTTAGTTTCTTTTTGATTAAGTATAAGCTGATAATTTTACTTTCTACTGCATGTGTGTGTGAAGAGGATTAATTCCTTATTTGTGTACTAAAAATTTTATTTTTTGATATTTTATTGTGCGCATAAAGTATTTTAACTAGAAACTAGATTATACTTTATTTTTGGAATATTTTAATAACTACTGTGAAAAACCTTTACATATTCTTATGCTGCTTTGATCATGTGTATGTATGTCATTAGCCTTTTTTTTTATTATTTGTTGATCGTATTTTCTTTCCTTTAGATTCACTATTGCTAATGATCATGAACAGGCAATAGTTAATTTTGCATTTCAAGAACCAGAAAATGATCCTCGAAATTTTTGTTATCTTTGGGTCTTTAAAGGCCATTCCATTGTAGAAGAAGAATTGTAAGTTTAAAAAGAAAAGTGAAAGATTTTAAATTCTATATCTGTGTGAAATATACTCTGAATCAATTTGAAATCATATATTATATTCAAGTTTAAAAATATTTTTAATTTCTTACTACCATGTAAATTAGTTTATGAATTAGTAAATGTAATTTAGCAAATTTTCATGAGTATCTTAATAAATTGGAGCAAAAATCTCATATTGTTTTAGTATATTAATGAAATTATTGCAGCATATAATTAATATTAGCATTTTTTCTTTCTATGCATGCATATATTGATGATGATTAGTTATTATTTTTTTTTTATTAAATATCTGCTTGAAATTAATCTTGATAATTTTTAACAATATAAATGTAGTTCTTTACTACATCACATAAGATAATATTTATTGTAATTTTTACATCTTTCTCTTTTCTGGTTCATTATATTACTGATTTAAAAGTTTTCAAATTCCAAAAGTACTTGCATTATTGCACTAATATTGTTAGAATTAAATGTTTTTTATTTGACAAGAGTACAATTTTTTTGTATGCATACTTAATCTATCAGGAACTTTAATTTGAATGTGTGTGTATTGTACATAAACACTACTTATAAAATTATAAATTTATATTTATATAGCTTCCAAAGTTATATTCATACTACATATTATATAAAAATGCAGTTTATGAAAACTTAATCATAATTTCATCATTGACAGGCCAAGTACTATTTCTGTAGCTACATTGTATTCTTTGACTTACTTCAGACGTGATTTTGTAGAATCTTTTGGTGCTTTATATACAGTAAGGTCATTTTTATTATACTAATTCTCACACTATTTATTTGATAACTTTTTTTTTTTTTTTTTTTTTTTGAAGTTTACTGAATAAAGATAAATTCAAAACTATTTTTGATGGATTAAAATTAATTAGAATATTTCAAATGAATTAAATTTGGCTTTATATACAATGATTTGCATTTTTCTAATAAAGAATTTAATTGGGTGAATAGTAATAAACATTTTAATTTTTAAGAATAAATTACCATTAAAAGATGATTATTTTGTACTTGTAAGTTTATGAACTTTTAAAATACTATTCTAAGTTCACCTTTTGAAATTCTGATCAGACATATTTTTCATTCTGATACAAAAGTGTATAAATTTAAGAGCATTCTGAAATTCCTGATGAAATGGGAGCTCTGACTTCCTTGAAGGTGTCATAATATAATGTCAAAGAATAGAATTCAAACTTGGAAATTCCCCCTTCTCCTCACAAAAAATTTCATTCTTAATATATTTTGGATTGACTAGAGCAGCATATTTTAACATACTAATCATTTCTGTTTGAATCATCTTATTTTGTTCTTGAGCATTCTCTGTTCACCATTTGTTGCTTGTAATTGTATGCCAAATGAATTATTATGTATTAGAGCTATCTTTGCATAGTGTTGAAAAAAGCGATGTATAATCTTAGTACTGGTATAAGTTATTGTTGTGTAAAATATATAAATACACCCATTTATTATATCGCGAAGAACTTCCAAGTATTAAAGGTTTCAGCATGCTGAAATATTCCATGTTTACTGGCTCCTTTTCATAAGTGAACACAGTGTGACCCATTTGTGTACCCAGAGGAAGGGAGCAAAGGAACATATGCAACCCCCTCCCCTCCCAAGATTTTTTCAAGAAATTGAAATATTTCAATATAATTCATTTATTACAATATTATGGGTGTGTTCTAAACTTTAAAAAAGGTTGATTTTTTTTTCCATGCTTAAATTTTTTCATCATTAAAAAATAATTATTTCATCAAAACCAATAATCCTTTTTTATTGATGAAAAAATTTAAGCATGAAGAGAAAAAAAAAAATCAACCTTTTTTTTTTAAAGTTTAGAACACCCATAATAATGTAATAAATGATTTATATTGAAATATTTCAATTTCTTGAAAAAATCTTGGGGGGAGTGGGGTTGCATAATTCCATCAAAACCATTCAATTTAGAACATGTAATCACATCAATGATTTGGAACATATTATTTTTGCCTGCAATAATTACACCACTCAAAGAAATCTTCTCTGGAATATTCTCAAGATATACCCACAGCAAAATATTAATTTCAAAGAATTTTTGGAGAGAACCGTTGCTAATAAACAAGTTTTCGGAGCATTCTTACAAAAGATGAAATATTTTGATATTTATTGAATAAAAAGAATCTTTGAAAAAGGGGATAATAGTCATTGTTGCTTCATATCCCACAAAATAATCAACCAATCAAAACCAATTTCTGGAAAAAGAATAGAAAAGTATTTGCTGTCTCCAAAATGCTCCTCTGGGTCAGTGTTTAAAGACAGAGAAGAGGGATGCACCTTCCTCTCTTCAAAGAAGAAAGTAGAGATTAAGAGGTTCCCGCCCCCCCAACAGTCTCCGGGTAAGAATTACTGAAAACATTTTTTCTTCTAGAGAGTGATCTATAAGCACCTATAAACAGGTCTTCAGCAATGCCCATCTCAGGGCATCATTTCTTTGCAAAGTTTAATCCTCCACGGGTCTTGGCTTTTGTAAATGATCAATAGTCTGGAAATCTGGGTTGATTGATTTTCTTTAGCTCATATTGTTAATAATTTTATAACTTTACATTTGTTAGATTCTTTTTCTGAATTGTTCGATTCAACAATGAGTAAGAGGGGGAAAGTTACTTTTAAATAATTTTAATTCAGGTGAAAAAAAATTCCAAACATCAATTTGAAACAGAAAAATATGCATTAATTAACAGAGAAGTAGAAAATTATTTGCCTGAATCCAAAATGGAAACACAAGTACAGATTTCAATAATTCAGTATTCTTCAGAATTTACCCAAATTGATATGAAAACAACATCACAATATGAAAAAAATGGCATGTCAAATTATGTCAATTGTAAGCTACCTGAAGAAGAAAAAATTGATATTCTTGAAAATTTTTGGATGATTATAGCCATGTATGTGTTTCCAAGCTCTTTGTTTGGTGAAGAAAAATTTCGTTATTTACTGTTGGAGTAACCATTCTTACTTATTCCAAAATTGAAGATGAATTTAACTGTAAATATTATGTAGTTTTTGCCAAGAGCAAATCAAACAGTCATTCATTGGAACAATTAGTTAATCAGCCTATTCATTTCTAGTGCAGATTGACAAAACAATTCTGTGAATATCAAGGGGGAAAATATCACATAATTCTTTGCCAACTGTTGACAATTTAAGGAGCCTTGTACAAGAGTAAACAAGACATAATAGGTATTGTTGATACTGTTACCGTTTAATAGAAATAAGAAAAACAAAAAAAAAATTAGTCTTTTTTTATAAAAACAGTAATTTTATGTGGAAGAAATGGACTTCCTTTAATTGTAATTATGGCCAAATTGATGGAACAGGTGTAAGCATAGAACATACCCATTATGACAGGAATTTACGTCAACTGCTTCAATTTCAATTTGATGCAGAAGATGTTGGTAAATTTAAACAAATAGCAAAGAATTGCAGTGAAGGAAATCACAGATATTTCTTTGATAGGGAAAGTCTATGTGTAAGATTTATAGAAAGTGAGAACAACAAATCCTTAGAAGTTAAGAAATTTTTACTGCTTGTGCCAGTAATTTCAATGCAAGAAGTTCTAGGGAACACATTTTTTAAAACTTCAGAATCATTAGATTTGGATCTAAGATATATAAAAGGCCAATGATATGATGGTGCTGTTACTGTGTCTGGAGCGTTCTGTGGCATACAAGCCGGAACAAAGAGAAAAATTCTCAATGACATTATATGTACTTCGTGCTTCACAGTCTCTTTATTTGACTAATTCTGATGCATGCCAAATTAAAGATGTACTTAATTTCATCTGTGCCATTGAAAAATGTTATTGGTTTATGAATATTTCAGAAAGAAGTAACATTTTTCAAGATACTATATTAGATCTATGCCCTTCTTCCAGGAGAAAAGCATTGAAAAAACTCCTACACATTGGATAAAGCAACATGAATCTATTATGGTGATAGTATAAATACTTCATGCTCTTTAATTAATTGGAAATTGGCATGATAAGGATTTATCTGCTGGGGCCTGCATTTTTTTGAATTCATTGAGAAGTTCAAATTTTGTTATTACTCTTTATCTTAGATAGAAGAAATGCTTTCTCTTACATTGTATAGGATTTTGAAGTCTAAGGCCTCATTTTGCCACAATTCAAATATATGTCAATATAATAAAAGAGCTTGAAATGATTTGCTGTCAATTAGAGATTATTTTCAATTCTGTTTTCCAAAAATTAGATTATGCCTTAAAATAAATAATAGTTGAGGACAATAGGTTTTTTATTGCACGACTTAAAAAAAATTCATCATTCTAATATTCCAGCAGAATCACCTTGAATCTTATTTTAGGATAACAATTTTTAATTAATTTTTGGTTGCTGTAATTTTGTATCTTAAAGAAAGATTCACAAAACTCAAAGTAAGTTATGAATTCGTTAAATATTTTAATCCACCAGAGAATTAACCTCATATCAGCAGGTGAAAATAAATTAGATATACTGAAAGAAATATATTCTTCCAATTTGTCGGATTGTAGTATTAGTATTTTCACTGCAGAATACATGAGCTATGGAAAAAGGAATTACTTTGCAAGAGTAATTAGAGATTAACTGTTGTAGAAGCTTTACAAGAGAGCAACATAGATATTTTCTTGATTATCTATAAGTTTTAAAAAACTTTAGTCACCTTTGTGTGGTTGTTACAACATAACAGGTCAATTGAAAAGTCCCCGGCCTACCATAGTAAAACACATTTTTTTGGCAAAATTAGTTTTTTTTATTCAACATAATTCCCTTCAAGGGTGATACACTGATTTTAGCGACCCTCCAACTTTTCGATACCATTTTTGTAGTACGATTTGTCCTTTGCTTCAAAATAGGCCTCAGTTTCGGCGATCACCTCTTCATTCGACAAAAATTTCTTCCCAGCGAGCATTCTTTTGAGATCTGAGAACAGGAAATAGTCGCTGGGGGCCGGAGAATACGGTGGATGAGGAAGCAATTCGAAGCCCAATTCATGGATTTTTGACATCGTTTTCACTGACTTGTGACACGGTGCATTATCTTGGTGAAGCAGCACTTTCTTTTTCTTCAAATGCGGCCGTTTTTCGGCGATTTCGTCCTTCAAACGGTCCAATAACACTATGTAATAGTCGCTGTTCATGGTCCTTCCTTTTTCAAGGTAGTCAATGAAAATTATTCCATGCGCATCCCAAAATACAGACGCCATAACCTTGCCAGCCGACTGTTGCGTTTTCCCATGCTTTGGAGCGGGTTCATCGTGTGCAGTCCACTCGGATGACTGTCGATTGGACTTCGGAGTGAAATGATGGAGCCATGTTTCATCCATTGTCACATATCGACTCAAAAAACTCGGGTTTATTATGCTTGATCGTCTTCAAACACTGCTCCGAATCATCAACTCGTCGTTGTTTTCGGTCAAAAGTGAGCTTGCGCGGCACCCACTTTGCACAGAGCTTTCTCATACCCAAATATTCGTGAACGATATGATGTACTCGTTCAGTTGATATCTTTAGAGTGTCTGCTATTTCATTCAATTTCAATTTACAGTCATTCAAAATCATTTTACGGATTTTTTTATTGTTTTCGTTGGTAACAACCTCTTTTGGGCGTCCACCGTCTTCGGTACTCATTTCACCACGTCTAAACTTAGCATACCAATCCTTGATGGTTGATTTTCCTGAGGCAGTGTCCGGAAACTCGGCATCAAGCCAAGTTTTTGCTTCAACTGTATTTTTTCCCTTCAAAAAGCAATATTGTATCAACAGGCGAAATTCCTTTTTATCCATTTTTTTCACAATAACAAAAGTTGCTTCACTCAAAATGCTATAATTCACAAACTAATGATCCGACAGCTGTCAAATTTCTACACGCATCTTTTGAGGGTTAGGGCTAACTAAAAAACATAAGGATTTAATTCTAGTAGCGACATCTATGTGTCAGGCCGGGGACTTTTCAATTGATCTGTTATACTGCTTTAAAATCATTTTCAACTATGAAAATTTTTATATATTATGTAAGAAACATTACTTCTGAAATGTGTTTAAATGGACTCTTATATGTATATATAAATGTATCTGAGAGTGAAGATGAAGTCTTAAATATTTATGAGAAACAAAAACGGAGAAATAAATATTACTTAAAAATGAAACTAATATACATATAGAATTTTTCAGTTTATTATATTCACAGCACTTTAACATACTTTTAAATTGGGGCCATTTTTTAATTATTAAATGATTCATATTGGTTTTTCCATCATGTTTGATTCCACCAATTCTGTTCAGTAGGAATTTTTGTTCTCGTGGTATCTTTATTATTTTTTTAAAATTATCTTTATTATTGTAACTTAGTAAAAATTATATAAATCCTTGATCAGCATTTAATAGCAGAAATAAGATTGATATATTGTATTGTTTAGTTTATACTTTGTGCTAATTTGGTATAAAGTAAAGAAGTTAATTCTTTCATATCATTGACAATATGCATCCCCCGAAATCAATTTCTGGTAATGCTACTGCTGGAATCTACTTTTCTAAAGCCAAGCAAGTGAAAGAGATACTGGGAAACAAAGCATGCTTGCGCTATAAACAAAGATGTCCATGAGATAAAAAAAAAGGGGGGGTATATAAATAAATTAAGCAGCAAATTTCATTAAATTGAATGTACTCAACTTTCTTTTTTTTCTGTTAGCTATATAAAAAAGTAGACCCAAATTTAAAATCTTCTTGTTGTATTTCTGTATGAGACAACTTTCCTAAAGGAGAGGAGTTTTTATACTTTGTAAAAAAAATGCAGCAGTTTTTGTAAGATGCTATAATAATACTTTGCTGAAATGAATGCAAAATTTTCTGGTGACTTTTTTCTTATATTCCTGTCATTTTGGTTGACATATTTGAATTCATGAATTCCATTAATTGGTTGCTGCAAGGAAAAGAGATCTCAGTTCTTCTGTGTCATGAAAAATTTATTAACTTTTAAAATAAATTTTGAACTATGACATACAAATTTAAGAAGATTGATGGATTTTTTGGTTTATGGATTGTTATTTCCTTTAAAACATTCTTTTAACTCAATAGATATCAAAATATTTCAAAGATGATATCAATCCTCTTTATTTACACATCTAAACACACATATTGAGGAAAATGAGCTTAAATTAGTAAATAGTTCTAGGTGAAGAAATTTCTTACTTTCCCCCCCCCCCCTTGCCTACAAGAATTTGAAAAATATTGTTAAGTTTATCATCCACTTGTTTATACTTTTCATTAGTGATCTGCTTTTGAAGGACAACTTATTTCCAGAACAATTTGTTGATTTGAAGTGTGTGTGTAGGGGGTACAAATGAAGTTTTCTGTATTAGTTATTTTTTTAAAAAATTCAAATGGTATGTGTGTGTGTGCAAAGATGGCTCTAAAAGAGCTGATTTCATTTGCAACAATTTAGGAGTGCAAGTGACTTTTTCCACACTACTTACTATCAAAAAATACTCTGAAACAGGTTAAACATGACTAAGGATTTGGAGATGGCACTTACTGAAATACAGCCAAATTTAGAAGAAATAGTTTGGGCAAAGCAGATCGTCTGATCTATTGAACGTATATTTGATAACTAAGATACAATCTGAGCTCGTTATCGTGCAGTAGTTTGGGTTAATGATTATAAAACCATGAGTTACAGTATTAATGTAAATTGGGACAGTATAAATTTCCTTTGTAACGATCACTTGCATTAAGTGACAAAATAACTGGTTAATGCAAAAAAATAAATTAATGATTGTGCATGTTATTTTTACAGTGTGTAAGTCTGTATAAAAAATTATGAAAAATATTTTATAAAAGAGCACTGAAAATTTCTTTAAAAAATGAAGTTTGTTGTTTTATCAACCAATTTTTATTGGATGATTATTTTTTACCGACATTTTGTTTTTTCTTAATCTTAATCATTATCAACAAACTGATTAAGTTTATCCTCATTTTTTAACCTTCCATGTAGTATTGACTTAAATAGATTAAGTTCTGTGGCAATGTCTGTTTGTCCCTTTTCAAATTTTTTCATCAATTTTGAGTCAAGTTTAAAGTTTAATCTTTTTTGTTTGCTTTTACACTTTTTCAACATTATTTTTAGTTAACGTTGAAATCATTTATACAAGAAAAATCTTCATAACTTAAAATTTGACCAATACAAAACGATTTAATATGTACGGTTAATTTCACTGTCCTTAGAATGTCTTGAAAATGATTTCTTATAAAAAGAACTGAAAAGCAAATAAAGACTGGAATGTTTCACTTTCTGAGAAATGGAGATTCATATATTACAACGTTTTTCTGAATTTCACTTGGTGTGTGTGTGTGTGTCATCAAATTTTCGATCGTTAATTTAACCAACTTCCCATCAAGCTAGAGCTTTGAAATTTCGGGAATCGTTCGTACTCGCCTAACAATGCAATATTTATTCGTTTGCGACAAGTTTTAACTCATATTTCAATAATTTTAATAAGTCAAAATATTCTTTCCTCGAGGCGCTTTTAGGATTCAGGGAAAAATTTCTTTCCCCCTCTGGGAGCACCGGGCACTCCCCACGCAGCATGAGGTTATCGTAAACCTTTAGTACTCACAAAGGGGAGATACTATCTCCCCTTTACAATCTCCGAGATAGTAAGGGTTGCTGACTTTTAGTCAGTAATCATTCGCAAGAAAGAAAGTTTCCAATATTAGGCGCCATGTCTTATCACAATAATTTTTTCTGAATTCTGGTTCCCATTTTTTTTTTTAATAGAATGACTTACAAACTTTCAAATGCATGTTTTGATTTTATATTATGAATTTTTTAATACGCTCACAAATGTCTCTTTTTAAGTAAATTTTAAAGATAAAATAACTAACAGTATTAACTAATATTTCAATAATTTTCTCTAATAAACTTTGCCACCATATAAAAACGTTGCTTTTAAAAACGTTGGTTTTTATATCGAATTATATATATATATATTCAGGTAACCCCCGTAAAACACGGCACAGATTTACTGTAACACTGTTCAAGAATTAGGGATGTCCCTGTATAACATGGTGCTTTTATAGCTCGGTTTCACTCTAATGCTCATCCATCTAATAAACTTTTCTATCAGAGAAATAAAACTGATGACATTAAATGGTTGTTAGTAAAAAATATGGCCAGAGTCGAGGGAAAGTGAAAATGTTGATTGAGATAGCACAGAAAACATAATGGATGCAACAGTAGAAGTTGCTAAGTCTATAGGAGGGAAATGTTTTGTCGATATGACTGCACAAGATATCCAAGAATTACTGGTTGGAAAAAGAAATTGATGCAGCGAGTTTAGTAGAAGTGATATCTGGAATCTATTGTAACTCTGAGAATGTTAGCATAGGTGAAGACGAAGTTAAAAAGGTTACTCTACAAAGCATAAAAAGGTAGGCCAAGGCTTAGGTGAACAGTTAGTCATACTTCTTTCTGGAAGATTCTTCAAATGAAAGAACACAAAATTTTAAAGAGAGCATCCATAAGTGCTTAGCACTATATAAGAAGATTTAATAAGATCTTTTAACTAAAAGCAAGCTATCTAAAACAACAACATTTTGCAAAACATAGAGCATGGATTTGATGATTATACTGAAAAATACTCAGAGATGAAGATATCTTGCCATAAAGAAAATACCCTCTGTTAATAAAGCTTAGAGATGATGAAGAAAATATAAATTCATATCAATATGTATTCTAAAGAAAATTTTAATAAAAATGTTTATCTTAATTACGAAAGTATAATAGTTTTTTAATTTTTGAAACCCAATACTCCTTTTTGTGCTATTCTTTGTTTTGTGTAACACAGATTTACATAACACGGCAATTCTTATGAGCTTAAGTCAGACGAATGTTTTGGGGGGTTTTCTGTATATATATATATATAATTGAAAGAAAAAAAGTATTAATGTATTCTCTTAGCAGCCGAAGGTAGTGATGTCATCTGAATTTTATAAAAAGAAAAATAAGAATAATGATGCTACAATATCTTGGGGGTGAGTCACAAGCAATTGCTTATCAAGGGAGTGATAGTAAAACTGCATGTAAAACAGACTTGCATGTTACTGAATCATGTGTTAGCGGGGGCAGACTGTATACTCGTATGTTAATTGTAATTAATTTTAAAGAGTCTGCAAAAAATTTAAGAAACTAAAAAGATTGTCATGCAAAAAAATCCTAAAATAGTTTGAGAACTATTGCACTAAATCAGGATTCACTTACTTTCTACTTATTTCAAGTTTTTAAAATGTTACACATCTACTGCATTGAATTTGTTGATACATTTTTATTCTTAAAAGTGGAGCGTTCTTATATGATGTCTTTTCTAAATTATCTTTCAGCATCAGTAGTGCACTGCAGTAATCAGAACAGGCTAAAAAGCAAAATTATATATAAAAAAAAAAATGTGCTTAAGTATGAGTTGCTAAAAATGTGAAATAAATGGAGATAAAAAAAAGTTTCTTTTAAAATTGAAGAAATGCATCACATTTAACATTTTATGAATACATGATGTAAAAAATACTTTTATTTATTCTAGGAATTACAAACTTGTAGTAGAAGATTTGAACTTCCCTTAACAAGTGATATTAGCAATTCCTTGCATTCAGCAACTGCTGGAAGTCGTTTAATGTCTTGTCAAATCATTAATCAAAAAGATATGCACCACAATACACTCAATGCTGTATCTGCAAATGAAAGTAAGTTTAATACTGAAACTTATCACATCTTCAAACTCTTTTTAATATTGAAATTTGTGAACATTTATTATAGAAATTAGAATTATTTTTATGTTAAAAGCTTGTATAATTATTTGTAGAAATCAGTATGTATCTTATTTTTTCACTGTAGGTGATTCTGCTTCTGAGAACATGAGCCTGTGTTTCTTGTCTTGGGAAGTGTGGCCAAATTCAGATCATTTGCCACCTTCTTACCATCTAGCTGTCTTTGACTTGAATCAATGGTATCAGGCTCATATGCCAGCCGGTTTCAGGTAAACAAGAAATTTTTATATATTTTTTTTTAAAAAAAGTGAAGTTTTGTCTAAATCAATAGTTATCTTACTTTTTTTTTTTTTTTTTGTCTTATCCTTGGCTTGGCTTACTCCTAATCTTTATTATCTTTTGACTAGTGAGAATAAGTAATTAGGGTTGAATTTCCCTTAAAGTAGGATATTTAAAAATTATAGATTTGTTCTTTAAGTATAGTTGCATAAATATTACAGAACTAACTTGCATACTTCTTGGAACACCTTTACATGCCCTGAGTAATATACTAATCTTGAGAACTATTTTTCTAAAAAAATTTAAACACTTTAAAAAAAAAAAATCAATTTTTAGCTATTAATACTACTTTATTATGAGATATTATTAAAAGTTGATGATTTATCTAATATATTCTATGTGTTTATTAACAGTATGAATTTTAAAAAATATGAGATCATTTTTATATAGTGATAAGAATATTTTGAGTTATGTTTGTTAAATATATGTAACTTCAGATGAAATTTGTCATTAGTCTTGAGTAAAGCAGATTTAGCATATAAATTTTATTTAAGAATAGCATAATTTGTATATGATTAAAATAGTTAACATTATGTAGATACTTGGTAAATTAATTCATTGTAGGAGTTTTCAAAGTGATATTCCACCAATTTTTGTAATGAAAAATGTGAAGCAAGTATGAGTTTTAAGTCTTTATAATTTTTAAATAATCAATGTAAATCACTTAATAGCTCTCAGAATTGAAGCTATATACTCTTCTATTTAATTTCCAAATGGTTTTATTGCAGCAATTTTACTATAAATCTATTAGCCTTTCAATTGTATATCTTAAAATTATTTGCTCTTTAATTCCCTAATAACACCCTAAGAAATATTTTATCAAGAATTATTTTATTTGGTTGAAATCAGTTGATATTGCTGTTTTCATTTGGATCCTTTTTCTTTTTTATCATGCATTAATCTTCTGGAAATTTGATAAAATATTATATTGTCATTTGTGTTTATCATTATTCTAATTTAAGTTTTCTGAGCATATATTCTGTTGTAAGTGCTTTTGTATGTTTAATTCTGTTTTGTATTGTGACATCAAGACCATCAGAATTGTTAATAGTGTGTTAATTGAAAATAGCGTTCTTTTGCTCTTTAAGAATATCCAAAATTCTTATTAATTGTCAAAATGTTTGATGTTAGCTATGCTTATTAATTTTCATGTGTTTCTTGAATAAAAGCATTACAGCTAAGTGAGATTTTAAGGTTCTGACCTTATTTTAAAAAAAGGTTTGACCAAGACTTTGGCTTATCTGTTTACATTCTTTTTTTTTCTTTTTCATTTGAATTTTAATGTGCCATGTTGAAAAAGGTTAAATAGAAAGTAGAATTGACATAAATATTATCAGTAATATTAACTTTTATGATCTATAATTTTTATAAAGTCAAATAAATTGTGATAAATAGTATTTTTAACATGTAAAGAAAATATATATTGCTTTACTTTCAATTCCTGATCAAAGAAATTAATGTGTTTAAAATTTCTACTTTCTCTTATTATTTAGTCATTTTTACTGAGGTATGACTTATAATAATAACATAACTTCACAATGTAATTCACCAATGGTACATTGTAATTGAAAACACTTTATTTGTAAGTGTGTGTTAAATAACTAACGAATATATGTTTTTCTCTTTTTTTAATAATAGGTGTCATTTTAATGAACCAAGTACATATTTAGGTATATTTTCATTGAATGAAGCTGCAACAAACTTACACAATGAAGAAATTTTTGTAAGTTGATATTATTTTTATGTTTTGTTCCACTTGAATATTTTAATAAGTGAAATTTTATAAATGTTATTAATTCTAAAATTTGTTTAATGTAAGTGATGGCACCTATTTTGTTTGAAAATTAAATCTTCTGTTGCAAATGGCAGTACCTCCTCCACCAATCGGGAGCTAGGCAAACTGACATCAGATTTTGATGTTCTTGGTGGTGGTGGTGGTGTTTTTTTTTTTTCCTTTGGATTGGGTCAAGAATCACAATGTTTTCAAGATCCCACAACTCATTAATAATAGAGTTTTTAATATTTAAAGAAACAACATTCAAAACACTACCACAGAATGTATTACATTTACCAGACATTTCCTGTTCAGACAAATCCTAGATATGCATCTTTAACAAAAATAAAACCAACTTCAATTTGATAGATTTATCCAATAATAAAATTCCAACTACATCTATTCCTAACAGCAAATTTATTTCAAAGTCATCTGTTTCTAAATCTGACAAAATAATCTCTTTCTCGTTCAACACATTTATTACAGTAGAACAGATGATTTTTGACACATTGCCACATAACTTTTCTTATGACAATGCCTTGGTGGACAAAGCTAATGGCTCATCTATTGAACTTATAAATAATTTGTAAACATGGTGTATTTGATTGCCGCCCCCCCCCCCAACAAATCACATATGCTGTATTATTTCATTATTTGATTTAATACCCAATTTCTCGATTCCAGTCTTTGAAATATAAGAATATTGAGAATTGTCATCAATCAGAGCTTGGAATGTTTCTACTTTGTCATTCACCCTTACTTTTATTATTCGAAAAGAGTTATGCTTAGTACAACTGTTAGACTATGCATTAATTTCAATTATATTAAATTTACTACTTTTTAAAAAATGATCACACATTAAGTAATGATGCAGCTTGGCACAATTTAAGCAAGAATTTTTTACTTTATAGAACTTGGAAATGTGTGTTACAGAGAAACATGAAAAGCAAGTTTCATTTTTCAACACACGATTTTTCTTATCTAAAGATATATTTATAGCTTCTAAACAGCCTGAGGAAGAATATTTCTTATTACCAAAGACTCGCATTAAATTTTGCTTATCGATGTTATTCCTAATGTTTATGCATACTAATGATGCAACATTTGGGTAAATTATCCAATTAGTTTACTGCTTCTTTTTTCTTTATATTAGAAGAAGATGTAAAGCCGATTCGATCTAGCTTGGCCATTTTTTCTCCTTTCGCTTCTTGTTTTAGAAAATTCTCTAGTGAAGAAATTTCATCTTCAGGTGCTGATTTCATGTTTCTGCTTCTTTTCCAAGCTAGCAATATTCCTTCTGGCAGATAGGATTCCTCTAAAGGAAAATAATGAAGAAATTGCTGTATATTTCTTAAGAATTACTAGAATTCTTATTGCTGTGTAATTCTTAAGAATGAAGAAATTGCTTAGAAAATTGCTGTGTTTTTCTTGCTTTTGTTTTAGAATCTGAAGAGCTTGTATCTTCACTTCCATCTAGTCTTAGAATATTGGGAGAATGTTTTTAAGTACCAGTGACTGTATTTTTCATAATCATGGTGAATACAAGTTTACATTAATAGATCCTCTCATCCAAATCTCTCTTTATGCTGGGAGATTAACCTTGACATAATTCTCCGCCATTGTAGGAAAACTTTCCTCCACTCAAGTGGTTTTTGATTTCAGAACAACCATTGCATCCCCATTAAACTTCTTCAGTTTTATCTTTGATAGTTTAAATGTTTCTTTTCAGAACATTCTTTCATTTTCTGTTCTTTCATAGATAGCTATTCAATTTGCAAACACTGTTTGAAAATTATTTATCTCTATATTCTTCAGAAGATAGGAGTGGCAGCAGTATCCTAATGGTCATGTTCGCGGATGGGCAACAAGCAGTTTGCGTTGAGTGGTAGGCTCTGGCCTTAACACCATAAAAGACCCACCATGTAAGGGTCTGATGCATGTTAAATCTGTTAAAGGATCAAATCCCTCCTAATGATGTGGTGTGGAAGTCAGGAAAGGCAGGTGCCCGTTCAGGTGTCATCCCCATCTCTTGAATGAGTTTCAAAATTATTAGGTCCATCGCAAATACCCTTTGTGCTGCTTTGAGTGCGATGTTAATAAAACCAATCAATCGGCAGGCAGGAAATTGTTTTCATATACATTTTTGACATCATCATGATTAATAAGGTCCGTAATATCTCTTTGACATGTTTTCAAATGGGATAATTTGTTGTCAATTTATAATTTCAAAACTGAGAGTTGCTTGAAATCCAGAATTTCCTTTGCAAGCTCAGCTTTAATTTTGTTCTTACAGACAACAGACGATATTCAGAGCGATTTTGTTGTGTTTTTAGCTGTGTCACATCGATTTCAGACTCAAAATAATCAATTACCGAAATCTGGCTCCACATTGGGCTCCAGAAATTATGTAGCCTTGTGCTCTGTGATGGAACAGCTCAATATATTAAAGTATGGCTTACATCTACCTGATGCCTGATCATGACAGATTAATTAAATATTAACTGAATGAAACAAGATGTGACACATAACAAAGCATTTAAATTGCGCTTAACACCCTATACATACTAAGGTCATATGTTTTTTTAACAAAGAAAAATAAGAACATCAACATTAGATGTCAGCTCATGCTGCTGGATTGATGACATGAAAAGATTTCTTCAATGGCCTTTGGCCCATGTGTTAGAACCGATTCCAGGTAAGGAGGACTAATGAGAACTGTTAAATTAAAGACTTTATCATGTATACTAGTTCATCCAAAGCAATGTATGTTTCCATTTGAAGTTAGTGGAAATGACTGGAACATATACTACTCTAAAGACTCAACCAACTGAATCTGCATCCTCCAAATCCAGATTCCTCAAGGGACCAGATGTCATACCATAAATAAACCTAAGGAAATAAACTTAGTAACTCTAAGTGAACTTTTTGAGTAGTTATCTGGCTCTTCAAAAAGGGTAGAGGATGTAATGAATTGTAGCACCTCACCCACCAATCAGGAGCAGCACGAGCTGATGGTAGATGTTGATGTTCTTGTTTTTATTTCAAAAATGCTTATCACCTTCCTATGTGTAATGTGTTGTTTTGTGTGCAATATATATTTTATTATGTATTACATCCTGCTTTATTTAGCATATATTTAATTAATCTGTCAAGATCCAAAATCGGGTAGATGTCAGCCCTTCTTTAATATTTTGAGCTGTTCCGTTACCAAGCATAATGCTATAGCTTCATTTGAATTTTTGAAACTTCTATAATTTGTTCCTATTTTAAATAATAAATATAATCATAAATTTTTGTCATACCAAATTAGTGCATGATGCCACAACACCCTCATGCCATTTAACCCAATTCAATGCCAAACTCTTCCCCAACTTGGACATCCAAATAAATTCATCTCTTTCTATTTGGTGCCTAGATTGGCACAATTCTTGAGTTATCATTTGATTCCTTTCTAACCCAAGACCAAAATCATTTTTTAATTTGGGCGGAAACAGGTTTTGTAGGTGATTTGGTTATCAATTGAATTAAGATCTGATTAATTCTCAGGACACTCCAGCAATGGATTATGATTATCTTGAAATCAATTTTTTGGCACAAATCATCATCACAATGTTGAAATATAATTGATTTATTGCCCTTGAAAAGATCATGTGGAAAACTTCAATTTATTCTCAAGTTTATCATTTATGTATTTTTGTACTTTTAAAATTTCCTTTAATCACTCAAATTCTACTGACATTTTTTCTGTCATACAATCCCAGATGTTATGCAATCAGGTCTTAAAATTTCTCCGCTGTTATAACTTGCTGTTATACTTGTTTTTCTGTCTTAGCAGTTGGGGGTTGTAGTTTCTTACCAAAAATTTTAAAATGCCACCTTTGGTTATGTTTCTACTAATTTTTCATCTTAATTTCATCATAACTGTAATAATGTTAATTTATGTTGCTTTCTGTTTGACTAATTGAATCTTTTGTACCATATATTTAATTTATTATGTTTCATAAATTCACTGAATTACATAACTCAAAAAGCCTGCAAATTGACAGTATTGTTAATAATGACTTTTAATAGAATCATACTGTGACATTCTTAGCTCATTGCCAAAAGGAAAATGACACCTAGTTGACTTTCTGAACACTGTTGCATATTCTGGTTTCTGGTTGTTTACTTAGAAACTGTGTTATAGAATACAAATAATTTATCAAACTGTGTTTCTTTACATTTTTGGTTAAATTATTATCAAAGCTTAAAATTACATAAATGTTCCCGTTCATATCCCCATAAAAAAAATTTCTCTTTAACACTCCAATACAAATCAATTATAGGTTTGTTTACAAAATTTGAAATAATGTATTTATCTGATTCATAAAAGTATATGTAGATTATCTCAAATATTTTATTACACTTATCGCAGCATATAACTCTATTCAGTAAAGTCTTGAACATTATTTAGAAAATTTATTCTTGTTTTGGTATTAGTATTAAATTGTTTACAATATAAATAAATTTTCTTTAGTTAAGTTGAATAGATCAAAATTGTCCAGAAAGCAATACTGATAAAAGCATAACTCTTCTAATTATGAAAGTACACCCGAAGGATAAACATAGTATATTGATGCAGAATGTTAATAGTGGAGTACAAACGGAAATATATCAAAAAAAATTTGTAATGAAAGTATATGTCATAATATAAATTATTATTTTTTTAAGTAAATAACTTAAACATCTTAAATCTCTCTCTTTCTTTATATATACACATGTAGCATTCTATTGTGCTAGAACTCTTTGGGGGAAGAAACCTCTCTTCTTAGAATGAATTAATATATTAATTTTGAAATTTCTAAGATTTGTTTTTGTCTTGAATGGTTGTTACTATAATTACATCATTTAATTTTCCAGGGGCTATATGCTGTACCTCAAAGCATCAAAAAGTTCAAATCTCTCTTGGTTTCAGAAGAATTCTTTTATCCATCATCTCTTAGTTTTCGTAAGTACATTTATTTTAATTTCAGTTCTTTTGAACGATTAGAGATATTTTATGAAGTTCATAAATTTTACATTATGTTAAATCACTAGATTACTTCTTTTAAACTTCTCTAAAAATATTCTGCAATTATTGAGTGTGAAGTAATTTCTTAAAAAGTCCTTAGAAACTTTTTAATGTTTCATATAATTATTAAAATTTATCTTTTTATATAATGAAGAAGTTATTAAAATATTTTTTATGGAAATAAAAAGGAAGCTGAATGAACTGCATTGTGCTATTTCTTACTTCTCCATTGTAAAATAATTTAATTTAGATCAATGTATTTTGCAAAATGTGTATGAATGTTTTACAAATAATATAACACATTGTTATAGTGTTAAATTTTCGTAAATAAAATCATAATAGTATTAATATTTAAATCAATACTTATCAAAACTTATTTAACCCATTCACACCTTTCGTTAGGGCTGATAATGTGACTTTTAAAATATGAGCTTTACATCCATTGTTGCTGCTAAGACGACAGGCCTTGTTTTGCTTGCTTGCAGGTTTTTTTTATAAATTGTTGTGTGTGTGAGTATCAATGCTACTTCTAACAGACAGGGAAAAGACCTGAAACTTGTGAAAAAAAATTTATCCATTCATACAGTTTCCCTGGGAACCCTTCATGCATATGGGTTATTGTTTCCAAAAATATCACACTATGACAAAGTACAAAACATAAAATTCTCATTTTGTTGAAGATTTATGAACTTGAACTTGTTTTATGTAATGTAGCTAAGGAATAAATATTTTGTTTCATTGCGCACAGAACCGTGTTTTTTTATAATATTATAAATGTAAATTTGTAACTAATGTGCTTCAGTTGTGTTGGTGTACTATACGAGTCTTTAGGCTGGAATGTAAAGGATTAAAATTTGATATAATTGAAGGTTAAACATTAAAATGAATTTTATTTGATCTCATATTTATATATTGTATATATAAAGAGCATATTTACTAACTAGTTACTCTGAATCTAGTTTCATAAAAAATGACAACTAGAATTTTGAATATTCTTTTTAAATATTATTTTCTTAACTTTACTCAGTTGTTTATATCTATTTATTTAAATATAGTCCTTCGGGTTTGTTCTGTGTAAAAAGAATTAAAATAAATTTTTATTCAAGACAACTTTGAAACTATATAATTGAAACCGTGCATGAAGTATTTTATACTGAATACTTTCCAATAAACGTTGATGAAATTTTTTTTTTTTTTTCAGAGCATATGAGTTTTTCAGAAAATGGGCTATGTAAAACAACTTATTTTGGGTTTCAGAGACATGTAAGTTAAATTTTTTTGTATTTATTTATTTGTGCTGCTTACAATTTCAAATACTTAAAGTATAGTTATCTAAAATCATATGTGTGTGAACCTTTTCTGAATAATTTAATAATTTTCCTGATTAATTTGTGTGCTTCTTTACAGAATTAAAAATTGTACTGTATCAACTGGTGCCAAAAAAAAGTAGTTTTACAAATAGAAATAATTTTTTCTTTGTATAGCTTTTATGGATTTTTATTAATAAATTTAATTGAAGTATTGATATCTTGGGGAAAAAAGCATATTTGTTTTAATTTACTTATGTGCTATTTTATGATATATATATATATATTCTTTTTAATAAGCATTATTTATTTTTCAGCTCTTGTATGAAATGGCTGAACTTGGTCCTCAAGTGTTGTTAAATCCGAAAGAAATCTATCCATCTCTAATTAAAAGTGGATTGATACCAGATTCTCATAGTGGGGTTGACCATACACCTTTGGTATGGATATTTTTTTCCCAGAATTCTTTTCTGTGTTTTCATGCAAGATATTTTTAACATAATACTTAATGAAGGAATTAAATTGTATGTTTATTAATAAAATAAAACTATGAGAGCTGATTTTAATTCACAATTGTTGCTATGGAATTTATATCTCTTTTTATAATTTTAAAAGAATAAATTCGTTGTTATGAATTTGTATTTTTAATAAGCGTAATGTGTGCTTACATTTTTTTAAAAATATTTCATTGAAAGAATATTCATTCATTTTTAAATATTAAACATTATTTATTTTTGAAACTTATGTTTTGTCTTTCTATATAGACTATTCAAAAGGAAATGGTATTGCAACTAGCTCTTGAATATCACTTACCATTTTTTTTCATGAAATGCTTAAAAGAGTGGGGATATACAGGTATGTTAGATTTTCACCCATTATTATTATATTATTATGTAAGTTTATTAATATATGTTTTAGGTTTTAAGTTATTTGTTTTATATGAAACATCTGTGTGGTGGCTTCCTACGTCATTTTGATTGCTGAGCTGTAAGGAGATTTGAAGAAAAGGAGCAAACGATCTTTTCTCCACTCACTTAAGTTTTAAATTTGTAAATGTTAAATTTGAAATAAATGAATAGTTCTTTGCCTCTCAAAAAATAAATAAATATTAGAAAAAATCATTTGTTTAAATGATTACGGAAGAGATTTGCTCCTGTGCGATTGGCAACAAAAACATTATCATTATGTGTTGTTCTATAAATTATTAAATCAGTCTACTGTTGTAATGATTGAAGATGTTTCTGTTAGCATTAAAATAAGTATTATTTAAAATCTCCAACATTTGAAGTTTCTTTTACGTGGAATGGAGTCCATTTTCGGTGTAGCTAATTAATTTAATGGAACACACTTTTGTGCAGCTAAAGTGAAATGTTAATGTAACAGCTCTCCAGAACGACAGAAAAGTTGCTTGCATCCCACGCACCTTTTGAAAGGAAATTATGGGGAAATGACAGTTTTATCAACACACGCCTTCCCCATATATGAACATTTTGAGTATCATTCAAAAGTTTGAGCCAAAAAGTCTCTATATTCAAATCAAGCTTTGTATTATTAGAGTGATGATGGAAGTGAGAAAATTTATTCAATTACTTTTGATATATTCATATGTTATGTATTACAAAATATCTTTCTCACAAATGATGATTTTTTGAAATAATAAGGGGACCAAATTTTTATGCAATTTGCTAAAAATAAAAAATATGGGATTGAGTTCCAAACACAAAATAATTTTAAAAAAAAAAAAAAAAAATGTAAAGCTCTTTTGTTTTACTTTGTTTTTAAAATGATTGCATTCATTAGTTAACTAAGCATTTTTGAAAAGGTATTAATTGTACCATTAAAATAAATAATATATAAATTAAATAAAATAGTGGCAACTTTATTAAATTTATTTATTGTACTAATTTCATATCTTCTGTAGCTGCAATTGCATTTAATTTTAGAATCAGTTTGATAAGACAAACATACCCTATCACATTGCACTACAATTTTTTTTTAAAAAAATTAGGAGTAGGATTACTTGTGGAGATTCTCGTCACATCAGAAGTCAAAAGTCATTCTGTAAAAGTCAGACTTCATGTCATTCAAGTTGCAGCTCCTCATGTGCTGTATTAATATCATTAGTGATGGCATAAGATACAAATTGAATTTAGACTCAGTTTTCTTAAATCTTTTTTGGTCTCATTCTCCAAATTCTACAGGGGATCCCCAATCTTAGCAGAGATACTTTTAGGTACTTTCTGTTCTCTTAATAGAAGGAATTGATAAAAATTGCCTTCACTTGCTTGTCTTGCAAATAGATTAGTTTTTCTTTCAATTATTTTAAGCACGTGAAGGAAATCTCAGTTCAATGTGAATTTTACTGACTGTCTTGGTATGCTACATGCAGCCTGATGGCCAGTATTTGCCCACTCCTGTTTTAAAGTATTAAGCATTATAATTTTTCAAAAAGTATCCAGAAAATTGGAGCATTAGTATATTATGAACATTAAGACAAGTTATTGTACACAGATACTTTAAAAATAAAAGTGATTCATATAATAGTACTGATACTTGGTGTATTAAAATACAAATATTATAAATTAGGGGGTGGAGAGCAAGGTAGCTCAGTCGTCACACAAACTTTACTTGTGATAGCAAATTTTTTTAAAAAAATTAATTTCAAAGTAGCTCTGAAAAAAATATGCTATATACATCTTCTCCTCAACTTTCGATCTATGTGACTTACAGTCCTCAAAATGGATATGGTAAAATAAATAGCATTTTATGCATTTTAGAAACAGATTTGTTCATATTGTAAGTATTGTAGACAGTGCAGGAAGACCTTTTTTTTCCACAGAAATTTTTTTTAATGTATATACTTAGATAAAAAAAAAATATTTCTGTTATTTGATGTATGTATGTGTAATTTCATTAATTTACTATTTTTACATTATATAATTTCAGATTGTATGATTGTTTATAGTTTTGTTTATGTACATTTCTCCCTTATTATTGTTTTAGAATCAATACATGAATTTTGCACATCAAAAGCATTACTAAGTTGGGCATGGAAAAGAGTTATAAATATCAAGAATTCCATTGATAGATTCAGTAAGTAATTGAAGACAGTTCATTTATTATAATTGAATTAATACAAAATATCACTTCTCTAGATTTCATCAAAGCTTAGGTTGGAAAGTTATTCAGCGATTCAAACAACAAAATAATGAAATATTCCACAGTAACATTCTATAAGTGTTAATATATATATATATATATTAGAAAATATTTTTGAAATCCTAATGGGGTAACATTTTCTTGCAGTGTTAAATATTAATTTTTTGTTGTCATTGAAAATGAAAAAAAAATGTGGATGGAAAATGTTTTTAGTAACTTTACTATGAAGTGGTGATTTTCAACTTATGCACTATAATGAGACTTAGATATGCTGTAAAGATTTTTAAAGAGCCTTAATTAAAAATTATTTTGATAATAACAACAATAAATCCATAGGACATTCAAGCATTTATGTCAAAATTAAAAAAAAAATTTCAAAAAATATGAATTTATTGTTATAATAAACATTTCTGAAATGGATAAGATATAATTATAAAAAAAATAATATTTTAATTATGTCTAATGATAGTATCATTTTGATAATTTTGCCTGCAGAAGATCACTAATATTTGTTAAAATCATTTGAAGTGAATGTAGCTATGCGACTTTATATTCCCTTTTTGGATCAGAAATAAGATGATGAAGAAAATGCACTTAATATATTGTGCTGCCTACATTTGAAATACTGAAACAGGTGCAAGCAGTTTACAAATACCTTTTTTTTAATGTGATTGTATTTAAGGATACACATTTTTCTTTTTATATAAAAAAAATAATTTTTTTTTTTTAGTGATGAAACAATAAATGGATATTACAATATAGTGGTTAATACCACTATATCCAGAGCTTTGGTTACCTAAATTTAAAATTTTTTATCTTCAGTAAAAGGAACATTATCTATCATTTGATTTCCCATGAGTAAGAAAGGAATCCCTTGTCTTCACAAATGTGTAATTTTTGATTATTTATCAAATATGCAATTATGGCTCATGACAAGCATGACATACTTGCAATTTCAATATTTCAAAAAGCCAATTGAGTTTTTTGAAAAAAAAAACTTATTCTCCATAATACAAAACAAGAAAAATGTGAACTGAATATGCAATTGTATCAGACATGCTGTAAACAAGCTATATAGTTGCTGAAATTGTTGCTAAATAAATTTATATGACGGACTTGTCTACTAATTAACTTAGCTTAACTTTCCCAATTACATCATAAAAATTATCAACTGCTTCCTCAAGAATCACCCCTTCCAAGTTAAAGTTAATTTTGAATTTTCATGTACAGGCAAAATTCTTGCAGGCTGTCCCCAAGAATGAGTTTTATCTCCTGCTCTTTACTTCCTTTTCACATATGACTTTCCTCAGACTCCCTTCTTCATGCCTTTGTCTCTTTGCTGACGATGATGCCATCTTCGCCCAATCCAACAACGTCAACACACCCAGGGGGGGAAATTCAAAAGCACCTCAATAAAATTTAAAAAGGGCTAACTCTTTGGCATATTGTTGTTAATACATAAAACAAAAGCCATCCTCTTTCGCAAAGGTCATGTTCCCCCTCCTGCTAATCAACTCGAATTATTTTCCGACAACATTTCCTCGAACACTGATGTCAAATATCTAGGAGTCTACCTGGATTCCAAATTAACTTTTTGAAAGCATATCTCCTAAATTGTTGACAAATGCTGGGCAAAAATTCATAAATGCGATCCCTTAATTGGTCGTTTCTCCCACCTCTCCTTTTCGAATAAAATTTTGCTCTGTAAACAAATTATCTGCCCTGTTCTCCTTTATGCTTCCTCCATTTGGGGTCATGCTGCCCAAACACACTTCAAAAAACTTCAAATTCTACAAAATAAAATTCTCCACTTCATTGTTAATGCCCCTGGTTTTCCGTAATATTGTTATTCGTCATGACCTTAAAATTCCATTAATCAAAGCACACATTTCCCATCTTGCCTGTAAATTCTACAACATATTTTCTTAACATGACAACCCCTTAATCAAAACCCAAACACTTTTTGCACACAACTGTGGTATCCACCATTATCGATATTAAACATGTAACAACTACTTTAATTTATATCCCCCTTAAATTTTTTCAAAACAAATTTTGAAACAAATTTCCCTCCCAAATAATCCTTTTTTTGACCAATATTAATTCTGTGCTGGCTCAGTGCCAACCAAAGTAATTCAGCTTATTCCCACTTCAATTCCATCAAGCATTCATTCATTTTTGATTGCACATTCAGCCAGTTTCATCCCATCTCTACTGCTTTTCCTTGCGACACCTATAATCTTGACCACTACTGAGATTCTCACCTCTGCAATGGTGTTTAGTCAGGAAAAGTGTTATAAAATGCTTAATTTCTCTATTTTCCCTTATCACAAGACCATATTTGGTCATTATATTTGATAATTTAAATTTTAACTACCACTATCTTTTTTTTTTTTTTTTTTTTTTTAATATCAATCATGTATTACTATATAAATCATAAAAGAAAAACTCGAAATACTAGTTTTTGGGCAGGAAAAAGTAAACAAATAATATTAAAAACTTGAAGGAAAAAAATTTATATGTCTCTTTCCTTTCTCTCATCCTTTTTTGCCTTCAGTGTTCTGCTCAGTGCTTCAGCACAATGTAATCTGTCTGGGTTTTTTTTTTCTTAATGTTTTAAAATGAGACAAGAGTAAAACTCCTGCCCAGGCTGGTACTCGAATTATTTGATAGATGTTAGATAAATTTAATATCTTACAATTACAAATTCTATTGTTTAACCAGTTTGTTGTAATATAATAAAATACTATCTGGAGTAGTATACAAAAATTAAAATTGTGAAAATCTGCATTTTGTTAGTGGAATATCTGAGTGTATATAATTTATCTAAAAATATGGAGTTTTAATTATTTCGCTTTAACGTGTTGGCAATGACATACTTTACTGAACTTAAAGCAGTATTTAAACTTTTATGATTTTATAGTACATAAATTCAACATACATTGATGTGCCACTGATCGTGCATGATGTCTTCAAATAGCATACCTTGTTTACACTAGGATAGTGTGGAAAAGATGCTAATGGGTAGACATATTTCTGCCATTCAGTTGGATGAATCTAATGATACCAGAAGTGTCATTTTAGTTTATATGAAGTAGGAGTGGTGGCACTGTTTAGGCCCTGTTGACAATTCCAAACAGTTAGAGGCAAAAATATTTTTTATTTCTATTTATTACATGACTTAAAATTCTAAATATGTGTGAGGTTCCTGGCATAAGTATTTGGCCAGGTGGAGACCTTTTGTATCAGTTGTGTAAAAAAAAAAATTATTAATGCAAATGAAGAATTGAAATTTTTTATTCACTGTTTTCAGCTCCAAAAAGTGCAATATTTAAACTTTTGTTGTTTAAATAACATGGCATAAAAATTCTAAAGTTGTCAAATGATTATGATTTCTTATAGGTGTGTAGGTAATTAAAAATAACAAAAATCGCATCAGAAATGTTGTGACTAATGAAATGATTGAAAATGTTATTCAAGAGATTTTGCAAATTTCAGATTTGCTGTATACAAATTTGGAAAAAATAAAATATGTACTAAAAATGAAACCTTTCCAGCTATAATGTAAGGAAATCAACTTATTGAGTGACTTGCCTGTCTTTTAAAGGATTTGGACCCAGTGATTTGTATTGGCTCGCTATTTTCGTGAACAAAAATATCTGTCCAAAATTCAATTTTTCAAAAAAAGATTGAATAATAAAGTACCATACTTGATTATTAAAATACTTACTCAATAATCTCATTAAATGTTAAATGACATGTGAAATGCTTTTAAAGTAGTATATCCCAAGTTATTAAGTATCATTTGCCTATTTTATATATATATACACACAAGGTGTTTCAAAACTCGTGGGCAAAAATTTAAGGGGTGGTAGAAAACATAGGTATAGCTTTATCCTGATTAATGTACATTGACATGCTTCTTGAAATCAATGTTTTCCATTACAATGCCACATAGTAGTGGTTCTCATGCTCTCTGCCTATATATTGAATGGTTAAAATTACTTGCTGGGATGTTTGCTATCACCCCTTAAATTTTTGCCACGAATTTCGAAGCACCCTGTATATATCTTTGCTGTTTGTTATTTCCTTCACTTGTATGATGTGTGTAATTGACAAGCTCATAACAATAATCTAATATAAACATATTTATAGGTACTTAAAGCTGTATTAGTGCTATTGATTATTAATGTCTTTTTTTTTTTTTTTTACCAAAATCATAATTTTAATCCTATTTGTTTTGATATATATTTTTTGGGTACTTTTAGCTATACCTCTCTTCAACTGCTCAGGAGAAGATGTTGATAAATCTTCATTGAAATACCTCTACAGTTTCAGAAGACAGTTGAACTTAATCGATAGTATTATGGCTGGTTACCAGAAATATGTTACACCCAAAACTGAACAGGGTATGTAACAATATGTTTAATTTGATATGAGTAATGTACATAGACATGATTTTATTGAAGCATGCTGTATGAATATTAATTTTCTTACAATTCTGTAATAACCTTAGTATTTGAGATGGTTTTTTCCAAGGATTTTAGACTTTTTAATGTGTTATTAAATATATTTTTTTATCGGTTATCTAGATTTGTTAACCAAATGTATTTGCATCTTTTTTTCTGGACAAAAAATGCATTACTCATTTTATAACATTAATATAATCTATTGACATTGTGTAAGTTAGATTTTAATAAAATTGAATATTCTTAATTGTTTTCCTAATGAATCTACTTTTAATCTTATTATTCATTAAATCTACCTGAAACTTTTCATACTGTAAAAATATTTTTATTTTTCAAAAACTGCATTTTTTTATTATTTGTATTCTTTACTCTAAGGAATCCAAGAACTGCGATGTAGAAGAGAAGCCATCTCATCTATCAATATGTATCTGCAAGTGTTACTATGGTTAAGATCTGTGAATGTTCTTCCTGAGGTTTGTGAAGAAGAAGCCTTGGCAAAAAATATTGTTTATCACTTGAATTACATTAATGATTCGTATTTTGTGAGAAGAGCAAGACTACAAAAACTTCATAGGTATCTTTCTTTAAACAATATCGTTCTGTAAATTATTTTACACTTATGATCTAAAAATTTCCCAATAAATTGTAATATAACTTTATTATAAGAAGGATTAACTTTGCTTATTTTTGATGTACATGTTTTGTTTGTAATGATGAACTCTCCATTATTTGTGATTAGAAATAGCACCATATTGCTCATGTTTGCGAATAAAATTACAAGTTCTCATAGATGGAAGAACAAGTAGAAACTGCTGTTCATTAGAAACTTGTGTTTTTTTATGAATGCATATATTGATTTAAATATCTGGTATGCAATTAAATTAGGATTTCTGACTGAAATATTTAATTTATGTGTATATGTATGTTGCCTTTAGTGAAAGAAAAAAGACAATATATATTTATAAATTTTAGTGCACATGTTTTTAATTTTAAAATTAATAATCTCATATAACATGACATTATGCAAAATGAAACAATTATTTTTCTGTAAACAAAATAAATATAAATTTTAATTTTATCCAATAATTGTAATTAAATCTTTAAAATGGCAGGCTGTCACATCCTTGCTTCAAAAAAAAAAAGTTTGTTAACATAACTTTTCCCCCTCCTTTTTAATTATGTTTAAAATCATGAATCTCCTTTCAATTATATTTGCATTTTAGTATTTCTTATTACATCTGTGTCAACAAAAATTAAGATGGATTGTGTGTTCTTACTTAACTAATATCTTGAAGAATGGATTGTTTTGCATATTCATGCTTTAGAAAAAAATAGGAATATTCAGTCTGAAAAGGCATTGTAAGGACTAACAGTGTTCTTATATTGACTGACAGTCCTTGAAATGCATGCAAAACTCTGCTACAAAGAAGGAAAACATAAAATAACTATTTTTGTTAATAATTTAATGTGATTTATAAAAAAAAGAATTATTTTTCAATCTAAAAAATAATAAATCCATCCCTTCAAAAGTAATAAATTATATGCACATAAACATCTTAACGAAATCAGCACAAAATTTTTTTAATTTAAACAAAAGGATACCATATTTAGAATTAAAGGACATTTAAAAATTTTAAGGTAAAAAAAGAAATGTTGCAAAAATTACATAAAACTTTGTTATTATACATCTATCAGGAAACTTATTCTTATTATTTCTTCTAAATAAATACCTAGTGTACAAATGTTTTCAATCTTATTATTAAATTTTCAAATTTTTGTAAAGCATTAAATTTCTCTGTGAATTTCTATAGTTTACCTTTAATAAGCATTACAAAATTAGCTGAGATGGGTATGATATTATTTTTATTGACCATTTATATAGCTTACTTTTCATGGAAATTTTTGCTTTCCCAAAAAAGGAAACAGCAGTAGTTTGTTTTCATGACAAAATTGATAAGTAAAATCTATCCAAAATGTAGTAATCAGTGGAATATTTCATGTATATTAAGCTCTCTTGCTTCGACTGATGTCTTGTTGATTGATGGAATGATGAAGGAAATTGGAGTTGGGAACACCTGGCAGGAGAAGAATGGGACTAGCCTGTATCCTCCTCCCAGTGTTTATGCTGCACTTGGTACATACTTGATGGATGGCATCAGTGTAGAATTAAAGCACTCATTGATGTATTACCTGTTGTTGGATCTACGAAATATGAATGCAAGAAGCTCTTTTCCAGCTGAGTTGAAAAAATTTCCTGTGATATTTGGCATACCCATGAGTAAGATAAAGTTGATTGAGGCCTTTTGGTATTTGGATAGGAAAGATACTGAGGTAAGTTGTTCTTTTAGTTTTAGTTGAATTTTTCAATGTTTATGATTATCTCTGCTTATAATCTCAAAGAAATAAATATTATGGAAATTTATCAAGTATATTTACATCATATAGTTTGTTTTGAGGTATCAGTTTTAGAATTGGGACTACTGACTTTTGTTTTAGGGTATGCAATGTTAACTTCTTGCCTATGTGTATAATAGCACAACTTTAAAAAAAAAAAAAAAAAAAAATGGTATTGAAGAATATACTGATATTGAAAAATGTGCAGGGGATATTCATTATAATTTACAATTAAGTTATTTAGATATTTTAATTCTGCTTGAAATGTTTAACTTGCTAATTTAAAATTGTTTCAAATCATATTTATATCATAAAGTATGAGTATATAATAAATAATTTCAAAAATGGATTTGAATTAATTATCATTAGCAAACATGTATATGCAACTTCAGTATAATTATTATTTATAGCAATGGTCAGTAGCAGATTATGCAATACTTAAAACAAAAATTCAAAGATGTTTCCAGTTGAAGCTTGTTACAATAAGGAAATTCATATTCAAACTGAACAAGGGTTACACTTTTTTTTTTAGGCAGTGCAAATTTGTAACCAAATAAGTGATGCTAAAGACATAGTTCCTGTAAAAAAAATGAAGTCATTTAAGAGTAAAAAAAAATTTTGGAAAATAGAGTTAAGGTTATTAAAATTTTGTATACAGATTTCAATTTTTTAATATTTAAATGTAAACTTTCTTTAAAATTCAAATTTTGATTTTCAAAGAGACAGTTTCAATTTTTCATTTTTTCCAGATTCCTGTTATTGTTTTTCATTAGTTATCTTTAGTTAATTTATAAACATATTTATTGAACATTGAACAATAAAATGGAATGAAAAAGACAATTTAAAAATAAAGTTTGACTCAAGTTATTAATCTATATTTGGAAAAGTTATCATTCATGCATGCAATCATCTGGTCAAAATTTGAACTTTTTACATTTTAATATTTATCTGCCAATTTTCTACAGAAATTTCTAATATGTTACGATTTTTCTTGGATTTCATTGCTTGTGGATAAACAATGTGTAAAAAAGTTGCCTTTTACAAATCCTATTTATAATGCAAAATCTGATCAAATAATAATTTTACTCTTCTTTAAGGTATCAGAAAATGTAACAAAAACAGATTCATAAGTTATAATAGCTCTGATTTCAAATCATGAGTTTAGCCAGAAAATGCCAAGAAATTAAACTGTCAAAGAAATCAATATAGTGGACATTATGATATTTGAATATTCACAACAAAGACTTCTAATTATAGACAGACAGAAACTTGGTTTGCTGCTATGTGTTTGTTATTAATAAAAGAGCTCAAACACTTATGGGAAAAAATTCAGTTCCTATTGTAATGGAATAACAACCATTACTAAGATAAAACACTACTACAAAACATATTATAGTATATTGAAGCCAGAAGCATATGAAGTGCCAATAACACTTGATAAAAGCTGCTAAAAATATGAATAGTGATAACAGTAAATATTGGATTTTATTTAATATTGCATGTATTTAACAATGTTTTTCTCATCATATTATAGCAAGCTCTTAAAAAATTGTTTCATCCTACTATAAAAGCCTCTGATATATTACCATGGCAACATCAAAGAATTATCAAGTCATTTCTCTTCTGGAAAGTGCCCCAGAAATCATTGAAATATATAAACCACATGGAGCCCCCACAAACTACAGTGGAAGACATGAAACTTCATCTATCAGTTTTGCTTGCTTGTGGGTGAGTATATATCAACAGTTTCTAATAAATTTCTATTCTTTAAAAACATACATATATAGTCAAACCTCTGTATATTGAACTTAAAGGTTCCTGGGAAATATTTCATTATATAGAAATTTTGATATTTATAAATACATATTAAATGTTCATTTTCTTACTAAGAACAATTACATATAGTTTATTTTTTATGTATAAAAAAGGCTTAAAGCATTAATCTATCAAAGAAATTTGTTTTAAAAATGCACAAATGTGTATGTAATTTGCTAACAATGTAGCATATTCAGGCATATTATTCTTAATGAGTGGGCCTTTTGCAAGCATGCCCATGTCTCTTATCAGTTTTACCCATATTCTTTCTTCAACACTTTCAAAAGTTTTAATAGCAAATTGTGGTTTTTTAACAATTTCGATACTGTGTTGTTTGTTGACATTTCAAACTCTTCTTGCGTCTAATAGATTTTTGTTTAGAGAGATTTTGTTCATTATAAGAAGTTTAAAGACAAACTGAATTTAAAGTAAAAATCTCTCTTCCAATTTCTCTTCCAGAAACCGATTCATAAAACATAAATTAAAGTTAACATTTGCTCACCAGCAATGTATTTTATTCAGTGATGTGAGTTTTTGTAGCATTAAGAATTGGTAAAGCTGTTTTTTTTTACTCTTTTAATTTATGTATCTTTGTACAATCAAAATTCATGGATAGTTTTTACTGCAATAGGTATACAAAATTATTTTGGTGTGAAAATTTTTGTTCAATATGCAGAAATTGTTTTTATAGGGAGAATTGAAGATTCCTGAAAATAGTTAGATGTATAGAAGTTTGATCTACAAAATATAGTGATTTGAATATATGTTATTTAAAAAAAAATCTGAAAAATGTAGAGTAGATTATATAAAATACTTACAAAAAATTCACTTTATGTAAATATATATTATTCATATACTAAAAATTCCTCTAAAAAAAGTCTTACATTTGTTAATTTTAATTTAAAAGTGTTAGAGTATTCGAATGCATCTTGACAATATCCTGTTTATAAATTCAAACCTCAAATAAATTTGCTGCATTGAGTTACTTACAAAAGCAGCCACAAGATGATACAAGAAGTTTATTTTTATAGGTTTTACAGTTACTTGAATTCTTTTAAAGAAGTCAAGAGTTAGCACTTTTAATAGCAACATGCTGTTGCTGTTTTATCTTGTATTCTGTTTTTCCCCATTATGAAAGAATGTGATGTTCAATTTAGAGTGTCAGAAAAGGAATGTTCTGATGATGTAACTGAAGCGATAACAGATCAATAAAGTGATTCTTGCGATATTAGTTCTTACAGAATTAAATTATGGCAAGAAATAGACTTAGCTGCAGTGTTGCCTCTCACTTTTCAAGTTTTTCCTGTACTGGAACGCCTTCAGACATTACTTATAATGATGCTTAGATGTGATAGAATATTTAAATAAAATGTTTGAGGAGGATTTAGTGATAATTGTTGTCACTTGATGATGAAATGAGATTTTTTTGTAAAATAAAACTCCTACAAAGTATTATAAAGAAATCAAGCTACCTCAAATCTAAACTTTCCAATGACATTTACAACTCCAACATTTGGTCGATGACTTAGCTACAAATGATTTTTTTATACTAATTTATTCTAAAGCAGTATCTTCATTTTTTCAGACAACTAAAGGTACAACCTTGCTAGCCATCCACAGCCAAAGCTAAACAAAATCTGGTCCATTTTTTAGTCTCAATAATAAATTCAAAATGAAATGTATTCCATAGATGAGAGTGTATGTTATATGAAGAAAGATATTGTCGGGCTCTGTATCTATTTCTAAAGAGAGCAGATTGGAATAAAGACCTAATTATTGTGTGTGTCAAAATCTGGCTATGTTTGGTCAATGATTATATATACAAGTTAATGGCTCAAAATTTGATAACAAATGTAATAATCTTCCTCAATCTTCTCAAACAGCAATGACCCTAATGAAACTTCCGAACAATGGCTATTGCTTACAATTGATAATTTCTACACCTCTCCACAACTAGCAGATCTTTTTATTGCTAAGATAACTGACATATGGAATCGTGTAATCTAGAAAAAATATGACATGAAGATTTCATAATAAAAAATTGAAAAAAAGTGGGAACTGTTGATTTTCTGAGGGATAAAGTTACAACTATAAGATGAAAAGATAACCATGATATGTGTATTTTAAGCTGTATCCACAATGCAGAAATGAAAACTAATAAATAAGAGGAGAAAACAAATAAAACCTGAGACAATCATATCATATGACAACACAATTGGAGGAGTGGATAAAGTTGACCAATATATATCAAACAATCCAGTCACATTGAAAAGAGGAAGAAAATACATCAAAATATTTTTCCATTTACTTGAAATGACTGTGTGGAATTCATCCATCTTGTACAAGAAATCCGGTTAAAGAAAGAATGCTCATGATTTTTGTGTGGTAGTGATTGAAAAGATGGATACCAAACATCGCAAGGAGGAATTCTTTTCAAAAGCCCACCCATGAGAACTAATCCTAGTCATCTAACTGGCCAACATTTCTGAGTGTTATTTCCAGATACTGCAAAGAAGCAAAATCCTACCAGAATATGTGGGATGTACAGCATAAGCTCAAGATGTGATTCTCTTTTAATTTTCTTCCCCTTTATGATATTTGTGGGAAGATTATGATGTAGCTCTATGTGTAAGATTAATTGCAAAAGCAAAGTGGTGCACTAGAAATGATGATATTAGAAAAATCTTAAGAATCTCCTACTTCAAAGAATACATTAAAAAACTATCCTTAAACTTTTTCAACAACCTCCATTCCACTGAAATATGATAAATTTAGAAGAATATATCTCTACCAAGAACCAAAAGATCCAGAAGAATCCTTTTAGACTCACACCAGCCACTCAACTACATTACATTTAAATCAGATCTTAACTATTCTTAAAAAACTTATTTCTCCACGGCCGCATAACTTTTACCGATAGTCCACGCCAACTCTCCTCCTTAGTATTCGCAGCCAACACGGGCAGCCAATAGGACACCTCCCCTCCACCCTCCTGCATCCAATGAGAAAAAGGAGTATCATATCCTACCGCCTCAGACAAGCAAAGACCCTACTTCACCAAAATTCAGCAGTAAGAACAGCAACAGCCAATAGGAACTCTTCATTTTACCCTTCAACCAATAGCAGCTAATCTACCCAACAGAAAGTGTAAAAGCCATCAATAGTCAAGTCTTCATTATTAGAATCATGACACGAGCTTGAAGGCCGCTCTCGCGGCCTAGATACTCGATAAAATCGCAACTTGCGTGCGTGTTCCATGCTTCAAAGCCTTTCACACAGCCACAAACATATGATGATAAAATTATGTCAGAAATTGAATTATTAATTTTTACTATTTAACAAAAGCATTATAAATAGTTTTAAAAGAAATTTAAACATAATATTTGCTTTTAAGAGATTTTATTTTATATGGTGTTACCTTTCAAAAGTTAAGGTATATTAAGGATTTTAATATAACTTTTTTTGATACTCTAATTCCCCCTTAAATGAATAATTTGTTAAATTGTTGTTTGCAATAATCTATATTCATAATAAAGTTTAAAATTCAGCAATAAAAATTTGGAAATATTGGACAATCTTTTATAAAATTATTGCTAAGTTAGGGGATTATTATACTAAAATCTATCTTCAGTGTGATGGTTGTATTAATTTAATAATATTCTTGTATTGATCGAAATCTGATTCTTGCTGTTTAAGATACAATACATTAGCTTATAATGTTGGTCAATTTAGGCAAATATCTTAAAATTGTTGTAATCTTTAGAACATATTCAGAGTTGATAAAATTATTGAGATCTTGTTTAAGTCACAATAATGCTAATATGTATTTCATTATCTTTATATATTTATGTTAAAGTAAAAAATGGTGCATTTATAAATTATTTAAAAATTTTAAGAATGTTCTTGCTAAATTGATTGTATTTATTATAACCACAAGAGAAATTATTTTAATATTACAGTATTTTCATCATCTAAATATGTATTCTAGGTTTGTATCTGGATGCATTATAATTAATTTAAACCATTATTTTTCCATCTATATTTTTGAACTTTATAATTTATAATGATATGAGGTAAAAACTAATGCTTCATTTTGTAAAGATAATGCATACTTAAATATTCCTAGTAAAATTTCTTTGTGAATTATAGGTTTAAAATAATCAAGAATAAATGTAATATTTTAAGTGTTATTTTTAATTTTATGTTATTTATTTTACATCTTTTGATTTTGCAGAGCAGTAACTCAAGCATATGAATTCCAACGTAAAAAACAATCACAAGGATATGGAAATGAATTATTAAATCACTTATTTCTTGGCTGTCAAGAGTGTAGGTTTATTTCATTTAATGTTTTTTTTTTGTTTTGTTTTAATAATACTTTTTTGCATGCATTAAAACAATATTGAAATTTGAGCAATAATGATTTTTCTTTCTAGAAATTGAGGAAAATATATCTATTGACCAATCTATCTGAACCCTCATTTTTGACGAATAATTTTTTAATATTTAGAAAAAGTAAATAATTAAATTAGTGTTTATTAGCTGGTAAAAAATTTTTTTATATGTATGTCTTTTGCAAATTTAGTGCTTTTAAAAAATTGACCTTTTTTTTTTAAATTGAAAAAAAAAAATGTATCGTGTAACTGTCAAATATAAATTTAATTAGCTGAATTTTCTTATTTTTCTGCTATTATTAGTACGAAAGATGAAGGATCTCATGTACTTGCCTTTGAACAGTCTAGAATCATGGGCTCTTGTGAAATTCCTGTCTGAAAGTGATGATCCACGAGCCCAGGAATCTCTTGTTATATATCATCTATTGCATTGTAACTTTTTTGAAGCAGCCAAAGTGAATGAAAAACTGTCAAGGCTATTGATGGTATGTGTTTTGGTTTGTTTTTCTCTTCGAAAAAATTAATATTTTATTTTTATTAAGTAATATTACTTTTTATATTTTGTATGAATCATTTCAATGCTAAAACATTAATCAAATGTTTTGTGGGTTTTTTTTTTTTTTTTTTATTCAAAATTATATAAATAAATGCTAATCTTTTTGTGAACAAATAACCAACTCAAAAATTTTCATTAAGTTTCTTCAAAAGATATTAATAGAACAATTTTTATCTTTTTACACTATATGTAAAATCTGTATGTGTGTGTGTATATATTTATATAATATAAAATCCATTAAGACTACAATGAAAAGATGGCACTCGATCATCATCAGACCATCTGCGCATTTCTTTTGTTTCTGTATGAAGCTGATCTGTTTTTGCCTCAAATTGTAACTGGAGATGAGAAGTGGGTTCTATACAATAATCCTGTGCGAAAAAACAATGGCGCTCTTTTGAAGAGGCACCTGTTCTGACACTTCGACCATCCCTTACAATTAAGCAGGTTCTTGTTCGTATGTGGTGGGAGTTTTTTGGAATCATACATTATGAATTGCTTCAACCTGGTGAGACTGTTACAGCGACAGTGTATTGTGAATAACTTGAGCAAATGAAACAAGAGATCATGAAAAAACTATCTGTTTTGGTCAATAACTATAAAAAAAAGGATCCTTCAATATGATAAAGCAAGGCCTCACTCTGCAAAAATAATGCAGGAAAAAAAATAAGAGAGCTTGAATTGAAACTTTTACCTCATCCACCCTTTTCAACAGATCTGGTACCACTGGATTACCACCTTTTCTGATCATTAGAGCATAAATTAAGAGGTAAAAAAATTAACGTTGTTGGAGAAGTGAAAATGCATTTGGAAAAGTTTTCAATGAAAAATTGGAGGACTTTTTTAAAAATGGAATCGAACAACTACCTTTACACTAAGTTGTAGAAAATACTGGAACTTATTTTGTTGATTAGTATTTAGGGTTTTTGTAATAAATAAATGCTTTTCGCCAACAAAAAAAAAGATTACTTTTCAGTCCCTCTAATATTTGGTTTGCATTTTGATATGGAAAATTTATATTTTAATATGTTTATGATTTCTAAATACTTAATCTCCTTATGTTGTAATGGCATTAACATTATTTATTATCTGTTAATTAATACTGATTTCTCTTAAATACAGAATAAAATGGATTCTATTTATGAAGCTAATATTAATGAAAGGACCATTGATAGAGAAGCTCTTGTGGAAAGTTTGATGGCAGCTATATCAAATACTGAAAGATGTCTTGTTGAAGAAATGAAACGATTGCCATCAGAAGCATTAAAAAAAGAAGGTTGACATCTTTTTTAAATATGCATTTTGTATTAGATTCCTTTCTTGAATTATTTAATTATTTTATTACTTACGTATAAATTATTTATTATTAAATAAATGGTTTTAAAATAATCTTTAATTATTTATAAGTAATTGATTCATATCTACCATTACTAAAATGGCTCAAACGTCTTTTTCTCTGTTTTGAAGGCAATATTAATAATACTTTAAAGCTATTTCATTTCTTAATTGTATTTAAGTAATGTATTTTGATTTAATCCTAATGTTTTTTTTCCCCCTTTAAATTTCAATGTGTAACAGCTAATTGCTAACAGCTTCATTTTTCCATCACATATCTTTCTTTCCAGTTTTCACTTACAAATTGTACATTTTTAGTAATATTTTATTATTAAATAATATTTTTGTACTCTAATTAAAAACAAATTACCAAAAGAGGAGAAATTGCCCTACTGTTTTTTTTTTTTTTTTTGCTTGAATTTAAGCAGAATTATTACTAAACTTAACCAATGTATATAATTTTTTTCAATATTATAGACCTTCCTTATTCTCCAAAATATTTATAATACTATTTTTCTATTATTCTTGTGAAATAATTGATTGAATACTGCAAAATCTTTAAATATACATTATTCATTGTAGAAGTATGTCAGCCATTATCAGTGTCCATCAAATGCAGCACAATAAAACAAATGAGCTATTCAGATATTCTTCAGTCGCTATTGTGCAAAGCTTCTCCTTGTGCTCCAAATGCTAGTGGAACACCTCATCAGAAATTAAGGTATTTAAATTTTTCATCAACAGAATATTTTTTTTTTTTTACTGTCTTCAAATTTTTTGAAAACATTATTACAAATATATGAATAAATAGGGACAACATTTGAAAATTTATTATATACTCAAGGTTGTTTGTTTAAATTATTCTTGAGATATTATTAATGCTTATTTTTTATTTATTTTTAGTAAAAATTCATATTTTGAAGATGTGCCTTTTCTTCGACCTCCAGTTACTCCTGAATATGTTAGGTATGTTGTAATTTTTGTTTACATGTATTAATATAATTTTGAAAATAACAAATGATGTTTTTAAGTCATAACTTTGAATAAATTTTATCTGTTTGGTGTACCATGCCAGTTCTCTATTTCTCTTTTAATGAAAGTAATTTCTTATCATTTGCATTCATAAAATGACTATCTAAAAAATTTCAATATGTAAAAATTAAATTTTCTATGATCACATGATTGCTATGTTAGTAATTTTATGCTTGTTATTTTGGTGGTAGAATAATGTATGATACATATGTTCAAAGGGAAAAGAGAAAAAAAAAATTTAAATATCAAATAAATTTTGTGTTTTATACAAATGACATAGCTACAGAATGAAAACTGATAAGTATGGTTTATTCTACCTCTTATATAACTTGTTATTCAACTTGGTAATTATTTGTAGAATAGACTCTCTCTCTCTCCTCTGTAATTTAATGTGGCAAGTTAGATTAATATACCAGGAAGATAACCAGTAGAAATTATTGTTGTGTGTGACCTGTTATTGAATCATAAACTCAGAATCTTCCAAATACTGTCAGTGTAATCCCATAACCTTTATAGGGTTGCCACAGATGACAATTAACGAACTCCATCTATCAAAAGAAATGGCACCCTAGAACAGGGATCCCAAACCTTTTTGTATTATCAAAACATTCTAGAATACCACTAGGGTGGTGGGCACATTTATTATTATTTTTTCAAATATAATATCACAGGCCATTTAGGGAAATATCCATTGAATGGGGATTCCCCTTTATAGATGACATCAAAAAGCAGAACATGTAAGTATGCTCTTCGTATGAGCCCATCGACAAACATTAGCACACATTACAGTAGTATAAGGAGGCAACTGTGCCTATCTCTCTCACAATTATCTTAAAAGATGACATTTCTCTCTTCCACATTAGGAAAAAGGACAAAGCACTTCCACTCGTTAAGCTTAATTCCGTGCACACACAAATTGGCAAAAATCCATTTTACCTTGAGTTAACTTAATTTTTTTTAAATTTAAATACATTAATACATAATAAATAATTTAAATACATAATATCTGTTTGATGATTAAGTTTCATTATTCAAAGTTTTTTACTTCAGTTTTATGGAGATAAGAAAGCAGGTGAAAGGTAATATCAAAAATGCAAAAATAAGTTTAATTGAACTTATTTACACTTAAAAGATCTATTTAACATGCTATTAATTTCTAACAGCATTTTCTAAGTTCCACTTCCCACATCTGTTAGATACTTTCCCCTTCACTATGTCTTAACAAAACTGTGCCTTGATATGTGAGGGAAAAATACTCATCCCCGCAAAGAATCTGAAGAAAAATAAATGGCTAAATGATAAACAACCATCTTGAACAGCATTTGATAATAAATTTAAAGAACTGTAGAAATGCTTGTTTACATTAGCCACTTCTCAGCTTAAGCCACTAGGAATTTACTGTAAACTGCCAAGGTCAAAGAAAAATGTCTAAATAATATCCTAAAGCCAATTTAATGGATATAGTGACCATCTACTGGATTTAAAAGTATTTGAATTTGTTTCGCTTAGGATTGTTTGTTACATCTGTCCTCAGGGCAGAAATTTCTCCAGTATTACTGTTGTGACTACAACACCTGTCTTTTGAGAGTGACTGTCCTCAGGGCAGAAATTTCTCCAGTATTACTGTTGTGACTAAAACGCCTGTCTTTCCAGGGTGAATTTCTTCCATATCATATTTGTGACAACCATCCAGAAGAAGTTAAAAATATTTTTAATGTTTGTATATTTAATATTTTTAAAAATTTTAATAAATACCAGAACAAAATGACTAACCGTCATGGACCATATCTTAAAACAGAGACAATCTTGAGCAAACTGGATGTTTGGCAAAGCTGGTCAAAATAATAAACATATAATCACAAACAAGTAATTTTTATCAAAAAATGTGCATGTATTTTTCTAATTAACTATGAAAGAAAATTGCATAAAATTTTATTGAAAACTTAAGTTAAATTCTCACTGCTGTTCTAGATTTCACCAAACATGTGTTCCTTGGTCATCAGGGCCCTTTTGAGTACAATATTTTTTCCAGAAATAATTTTTGACTTGTCACACTTTCTTAATTACTAAATATGAACATGTATATTTTCTAAAATTGATATTACGTGTGATATTAATTTTTTTTTCCTCATATGCTTCAATACATCCTAAACTCCTTTATATGTTATAATTTTAGCAAACCAGTTAGTATAAGAGATGGAAATACTATTGTCAACAAAAGAAGTTTATTGTCAACTAGTCCTACTGAATTCTCTCCAGCTAAACGATCAAGATTACTGGACACAGTTCCATTTATGTCGTCACCACTATTAAAAAGGTAAATTATTTGTAGAATTGAAAGGTTGTCTGTTTTGCAATTTTTTGCCAAACTGTCTACAAATATTTAGTTAAATTGTGAAAACCATGAGATGATCAGAGGTGCTTTCTTATTGCATTTTTTCTGTTTTTAATCATCGCTTTATTTCTGTTTTTTATTATTAATAAAATATTTTATTATACATGTATTTAATATATTTTAAGAGTGTTAGATTGTCAAGATCCTGGACCATTGTAGGTGCTTATTCATAGCATTATTTCGGTTTTTAATCCATAAAATATTTTAATATGTTTAAAAAAATTTAAAAAACTTAAGAAACATAAAAATATAAAAGATGTTTTAAGTTAAATTGATGTTTGTTTATATTTATTTATGTTAAGCTGTTGTACTGTTGTTCTTTTATGGAATCTATTATCAAAATGTTAAATATTAATAATTCATTGAGATCATAAATTTAAAATTTTATTTTTGCCTTTTGTAGAACACCCAAGAGCTTGGCTGGTGATATTGTATCTCTTTTACAAACACCACCTATTCATAGAAGAACTTTTGAAAACAAAGACCAGCAGAGCACACCAACTATCGCTCCTCAGTCTATATTGAAGAAGAAAAATGAAATCAAGAAACAAGTATTGTTAGATTTTCACAGGGCCCCAACTCCTCCCTTGTGTTCTGAGGGTATGTGCATTTCAAACTAATTTCAATTTCTGGAAAGGAGTTATTGCTCTATGAATTACTCTGCAGTTATTCTTCTAAAAATGTATAGCTAACAAAAAAAATTAAATATACATATTTTAAAAATTGTGGGGTCATTGGTTTGATACTGCTTTCCACAATGACCGTTGTATGTAGAGGTGGGAAGGTAGTTTGGAGAACTAATGATGCCTCAAAATTACAGTGTTAATTTTTCATTTTGAAAATAAATTTGCTTTTGTCATAGGTTACAATTTCTGTCTTTTGCATATTTATGTTTTTAATCGTATCTAAAGTCTGTGTGATCTTCTAAAATGAAAGGTTATTTCATTAAGATGTACTTGTATTTTTTTAACTTTAGTGACATTCCTTTAATCCCTCTGAAGAAAAAGGAAATTTGAGATTTAATGCCCAAGATAAATTAATTTTACTACACATTCTTTACATATACTTTATTTAATTAGATCCATATATTTTCTCATAATATAGTAGGATTGATATTTTTTAATAAATATTCCTTAACACCTCCTCTCTTAATGACCATTCTCTAGCCAAACCTATGTTTTTCAATTAAATAAAAAAGTAATTTATAAATTTAAAAATTCCTATAATCAGAATTGGGAATTACTGGAATATATATTTGTGGCTTTTTAGGTTGAAAAAAAATAAATGCCTTTATAGCTCTGTATCCTATTAAAAGTGTTCCTAAACTAATTAAAAGAATTTTTCTTCATCATAAAAAAGTTGGCTGTTCTCAATTACTTTTTAAAAATTAGTAAATCAAATTATATATATAATGATTATGCTGTCGATTTATTAACCTCTATGAAAAGAAATTTTAATATGAAATTATTATATTTATTTCATTTTGAACTTTACTTATTTGTATATTCTAATATGCTTTTGAATGGAAATGCTTAACTAAAAGAATTTGGCTTGAGTGCAACATTCCAGATGCTTATATATTTTATTTTTGAAATATTACTTAGATGAAAGCACAGAAGATGAAGTCATGGAAGTAGACAAAGACTTAGAAACTAAAGAGGCCGTAAATGGTAACTTCTTTTTTACAAATAATTTGCTTTTTCTTATTTATTTTATGAGGTAGAAATACTGTAAATGTGATCTATTCCTACAGTATTTTTATCTCATAAAATAGGTAAGAAAAATAGTTCGATGGTATATTGGGAACAGCACTTGATAAATCTATAGATTCCAGGCTCTAAAGACTATGTATCATGTTTTTTTAAAACTATTACATCCATCGTAGTAATGTATTCAGATGACATTACTGTATGCTCACAAAATAAGAAATGTTATGTTGTAATCTCCTATCTGTAATATTATGCATCCCAGCTACAGATGTGACTTGTGATTTGAATATTGAGGACAATGCATCTAAAAGTATACTTCCTATTTATGAGAAACTGGTTGATAAGTTAAACTTGTCAAAATTTTTGGTCAGTTGATCACCTGGACGAAACTTGATGTTAGTTTAATAAATATCCAGTCAACTTTTGGTTATCATATAGATGTCCATACAAAGACACTAGAAACAAATTCCTTCATGAGATTTGTCGTGCTTTCTCTACATAGAGTGCTGTAGTCATGATCTGCCAAAAAAGAACTGCATGCTCTTATAAATAAATATTTACAATCCATAGTGGTACTCTCTAGTACCTACAAGTTGAAATATTTTACAAATGTCTCAAAATTGAACAGACTGAATTTAACATTGAAAGAGAATTTTCGAAATTTCTTCATAAGCTACCCCAAAGTTAGCACACAATCCATGTATGGTGATTTCTGTAAAACATCCAAGAGCTATCTTGGACCAATCCCTCGAGAATTTCGAGTTAAAGATTCAGAATTTCATAACAAACTATCGAGAATCTAAATTTTCTACAGCAAAAATCGATATATTTGTTTTACAACCTGCGATTCAAAATGAAATATTGTTGGTAGCAGTCTGAGGTAATTGCCTTATGCATGCTATGTGCTAGTAATTTTTTGTTCCGCCTTTTTGACACAATTAACTTCCTTTGAATAATCTTGCACAACACCTCAGTATCTACATTTTCTTATTCTTCTCATACAATAAATAAAATTTTAATTTGGACAGAAGAAAATCAATAGTCAAAATGTTATGGCAGTGAGTGAAAATCTCCTAAAATAATTATTTTATTATTTTTCAATATCTTATCTGAAAATCGTAATTTTAATGTTTTTTAAATTCCTAATTTTAATGTTAATTGCTGTTCCATTCACGTCAACCATTCTCTGAAATGAACTCATTCTAGATAATGAATTTCGCAAAACTCCACCCCTTGGCTGAGCCATTGTGAAAGTGAAATTTTCACCTGGCTTCATTTGATCAAATTAGGGGGGGAAATGCTTTCCCTGGCTGGATGAAAACCATTTTAACTGTGCCATCAATCAGAGTGCTATATCTATATATACATTCTATAACAAAAAAAATTATGCACCAAGAAGGAGTTGCCCGATTGTAATGAAATTTCGTATGCAAAGACATTTGGACCGAACATGCAAATTATTAAAATTTGGTATCCAATGAAAGAATAGCGGGAACTTCTGTGCATCGGAACTGTGCACTCAGAAAGTGTATTTAAGAAGTGATTCTCAATCTGATGGTCAAATTTTCTGTTGCATTGTGATTTAAGATATCTTTCAACAACTAAAAAAATGCTTTGCCGCAGGATTCGAACTCGTTACAAGCAAATCGTAACTTGAATCGGAGCTTGAAAGAGGCAAATCGTAAACTCGCTCATCCTATGGGTCAAAACAATGCAGCAATTAGAAGATGCTGGTAAGAATGGGTGAACAATGGCAGATTTTAGCATCATGATGGTAGCAGTCAACTTAGGGCTGCAGCAGATTGGGAGGGCAGAGCGATAGTCAGATCAGCTGTCACACCGCTTGATTCATCGTTATCAACCATCAGGCGTGCCACCCGCTCATGAGTGTCCACCATGGGCATTCACAGATTACTGATACAGCGACTCGTACCGACCACTACGCCACCTGCCACTCACGCCTGTACACTGTCGAGCCAGATTACCGTGGTGCTTGGCTCCATCAGGTTGGAATGATGCTGACTGGGGACGTATAGTGTGTTTAGCAACGAATCCCACTTCCAACTGTTTCCTGGTGATCATCAAAGACGTGTCTGCCCAGGGCAGCATGTCGATCCTGCTTTCACTAATGCACTGGGCCTCGGTAGACTAGTGGTCCAGGTCGTGGACTCGCGACTGGTGGTTTTCGTTCAGTTACGTGTTCGATTCTATGCCGCCAAAGACCCGCCGTGTAGCTGGGGCTGATGCACGTTACATCTGTCGGGGCCCAAAGTCCTCCCGTAGGCGTGGAGTAGATGTTAGGAGAGGGGGGTGCCAGCTCAGGTGTCGTCCTTGTCACCAATAGCCCTCGTGTTGCTTCTAGTGCAACGTTGATAAAAACTAAACTGAACTCACTAATACACGCCATACAGGCCCTCAACCAGGAGTTATGGTCTGGGGAGCCATTTCCCTTGATAGCCGAGCCATTTGGTGGTCGTTAGAGGTACACTTGCAGCACAGTGGTATGGGAAGGCGACTGCATCTACCAGGGAATGTTGATGACCTAGCTCGGCAATTGGAGCAAATTTGCGAGAAATACAGCAGGTGACCTTAAGAAAGCTTTATCACTCTATGCCACGTCGTGTGGCAGCTTGCATCCAGGCTAGAGGTGGGTCAACACCTTATTCAGCTCGTTACTTTGTAACTAATGTAACTCTGAAATAAATCATTCTGATTTTTTTTTCTGAAATTTTAATCATTTTCTATTCTGTACATAATTTTCCTACCCACCAATTTTTGTCTCCATTGAACAACTCCTTCTTGGTGCATGATTTTTTTTTTTTTTTTGTGATAGAGTGTTATATAGGAGCAACTTAGACCGCTAGTTGCTTCCCAAACACGACATACAAAACTATTTGATTCCTAATTTATTTCATATTAACTTTTAATTTTTAAAGCTTAAATTAAATTTTATGTAATTTTAATATTATGATAAATTTAATTTCAATATCTGCAATGAGGGGTTGAATACAATAAAGGCATAGGAACACTATATTTTGAATATCTTCATTTTAAAATGCAATAGATCTACTTGGTGAGAGATTATTTATTTTACTAGCTTTTTATTCATACCATACTTCTTGATCCTTTAAAGTTGAATACTTTTGTGTATTTTGTTCCGATAATGGATTAAAAATATCTTTTTGTTTAAATATAGTGGAGAGTGCATCTAAGCAGATAAGATTTGATCTTCCTGTTGAAGACCGAGATAGCAAGTAAGTTGAAAATTCCATGTGTTTATTTTTAATAAGTGAAATAAAAATTAATGCGCTGCAAAATGAATCTAATTATTAATTGCAATTTGAAAACATTATTTCACAAATTGGAGTTCTTAGTTAAAAAAATTTATTTCTGTTTTTTGATTTATGGAATTGTACTTTATTAAGAAATCATGCTTTAATGACCTTATGTTTAATTCATATATAATTTAATTTGAGCAGCCTCTTGTTTAAATATTACATTAATAAATAAGTGTATATTATTTAAATATTATACTAATTAAAATAAATATATCACATCTCAATAGTTGAATTATAGCAGTTTCATGTTTAAATATTACTAAAAATTATAATATAATGAATTATATGTATTTTTTGTAAGTATCTTTTGCTGAACCTTTATGTTATATTTTTGTTTGAAAAATAAAAATGTGGTGCAATCACAAAATTTATAAATAATTATAAAATATCTTCAGTAGCTTTGTTGTAGAACACATCTGTTTTAAAGAGGGTAGTGAGTTTAAAATTCAACTCTACCATTGACCATTCTGTAAAATAATGGAAGTTATTCCTATGAAGTTTTCATCCAATTTGGTGTGTAAATTTAAAATGCCAGGATATCAATGCAATCATCTTTATGTTGTTTAAAACTAATAACTAGTGTTACTAACAAGCCATTGCATTACTTTTGATGTATTGCTATTTCAAAAATGTTATGTACAGCTATATCATGATTAGAAAAAAGTAAATAGTAATATTTGAAGGCTTGATGAATAGTTGTGATTTTGACATAACTATTCATCTCATATAAAAAAAAAAAATCTTTATTTTGATTTTGTTGGGGAAAGAGTTATACAGTATCGCTAATATTGTTATACTTCAATAGAGATTTTTTTTAAAACTTAATGTAGCATCAGAAAAAGAACACACGTCTTTCCACCGATAACATAATGCTTTGATTGTAGCAGACCTCTTTTTATCTAAATATTTCTCACTCTCAAGATATTTTTTAAAATATTTATTAATGATCGTCTTATTTTGTATATATCCTTCAAGATTGCATATGATGTCAGGAGCTTTTGAGAAAATTATAAACTCTATCCTTACATTCTCCCTTTTAATTTTAAATTTCTTCACTATGTTGTTGCTGTTTGAGGATTGTAAAAAAAATGCATTTCCTCTTCTAAAAGCTAGACTCTGGCACTTTCAAATGAGACTTACCTTCTGAACCCTCCTTTGTTGAAAATCACATTTTCAACAACTTTTGATAATTATTTCAAAATAAATATGTTCTTATCATGATTTAAGTATTTATATGATATGTATGGGCATGCTAGTAACATACATTTTATCAAGTAGTTACATTTGTATGGTTATATATATATATATTAAAGGACTTTCACAATTTTCATCTCAGCTTGACAAAATTAGTATCAATGTCAAACTCTATCTAAATTATAATATTAATGAATTTATCAACGTAGTTGTTTAACTTCCAAAAATGAATATTATTATTAAAAAAAAAAAAACTATTTCCTCCCTTTTTTTAAAAAAAAGGATTTACACTTAAATTGAACATTAAAAAAGTTTTAATGTAATACAACCACTTTCAAGAAATTGTATATTAAAATTATGCATTCTTAAGATTACACAGTGGCCATTGTAGCCTAGTGGTCATGGAATAAAATCTAAACTTGATGTAATGACTGAATCTAGCATTATCTTTCCATGTGGTATCAATTTAAACAATTGATTCTTTAATATAAAAGTATCTCAGTTATGATTCCTTTCTCTTTCTTGGAGTTTGTCTAAAAAGGATTTTTTGGTTATAATTCTCATGACTCCAAGATACACAAGGGATACCTACCTAGGGGGCTAAGGCACCTTAGGTAGGCATCCCTCCTTTTTCAACTCTTTATCTTGTCTTTTATTACTAATCTTTTTCTTCCCTCCTTTACTTTATGCCTAGATTACAAATAAGCAGTCAGAAGCAATTCAACATGTTTGAATACATACAGGTTGCCCTAATTGGTCCTCATAAAACAACCAACCATTAAAAATTATAAAATTTATGGTAACATTAATTGGCTTAAAAATTTGCAATGCGGTAATTGAAGTATTTGTATCAATTTATTTATTTCCAAGTTTGAATAGAATGCTAAGATTTCTTTTAACAAGGCAGCTTAGAAGTAATACAAAAAATCACTTTTTGAAGTCTCCCTTATCTTTGACTAGTAAAATTTCAAAAATACACTCATTGCCATAAAATGTTGCGCACCAAAAAAGAGTTGTCAGAATAAAGCAAAATTTTACATATATAAGTACAACTTTGATGTAAGTCAGTAATTACAAAATCAAAGCAAAATGATTGTTTATTGTAGGGAAAAATACAAATGAATGGAGATTTCAGTACCCTGTTGTGCCACTTATAGTATAAATGCATGATGTGATACGGTCGGCATTGAGGCATACAAAACCTGTATGATGTCCTGCGACATCTCATTCCACATTTGCTGAAAATGTGCCTTTAATTTGACCAAACTTGTAGGCTGTCCAGCTTGCCATCCTAATTTATCTCAGATACGCTCAATTGGTGACAAATCTTAAAATCCAGCAGACCAGGAAAGTGTTGGCCTACCTGAGTTGACCTTTGATAAATAATGCCACAAGCAGAGTAAGACAGACTCTAATATTTTAAAATCTAATTTTATTTACGTGATATTTACAAGACTAATTAATAATATCACTCTTTAAGCCGAAGGCTACAGAATCATAGTGATGGTCTCATCAATCACAGCCAAGGTCTCATCCACCATCTAAGATCTCATCCTCACCACCACTTCATACATCTCCATTATATATATCTCCAGAATCTGCATTCAACACCATCAACTCGATAGTTAAGAATTGGCATCCAATGAAAAAATAACTGTATGACGTAACTGAAAAATACGTTGAATGCAAATTCCAGTTTCCATTGCCAGATGCGTGGGATGACATCATATCGGCAACACGTAATTTCAAAACATTACCAGTTGAGTTTACCGCGATATGATAACAGAAAGGTTGGAAATGTAGCAGAGATAATCCTGTGAAACCCTTGCTGTGTATGGGCAAACATTGTCTGGTTGAAAATGGCTCAAGGGAGCCCTGCCAGGAGTGGCAACACATATGTCTGAAGAATGTCACGAATGTACCTCTTGGCTGTCATGGTTTTGTGGATCAATATTAGGGAAGATCTTGTGTTGTATGCAATGGCACCCCATACTATCACACCAATTGTGGGAGTGGTGTGACGCTGAACAATGAAGGCAGAATTTAGACGTTCACCACGGGGCCTCCACACACATACATGATTGTCATCACTACACTAATTGAACATGGATTCATCACTAAAGATAACCTGATTCCATTCAGCTGCAGTCCAATCCCTTCAAGTGTGGCACCGCACCAAATGGTGGTGGTGAGTGGGTGTCTATGACAGTACACGTAATGGGCATCGTTTTAGCTCAGAAGTCTTTAGTGAAGGTGATGTATGGATGGTGGACCTTGAGACAGGTGGCACTATGCATGTCTGTCGCATGATGCGACAGTCTTCTTGACTATTGGTCTATCTAGGGCGTCCTGAGTCTGGTTGCCATGTAATAGATCTCTCTCTTGTCCACTAGTCTTAACACCTCCTCATAGTAAAATCAGAACAACCTAGATGGCGAGCTACTTGCCAAGCCGACCACCCGATTTCTCTCATCCCTTTGATTCTTCCCCTCTTGAACTCTGACAACTGCTCTTATCATCTCCAATGGCAACGTAATGGCATCTCAATTAAAAACCATCCCACTGCAACAGATTAAATACATGCATACAAGATCTACCAGTTTTATAATCGAAGGAGAAGAAAATTCAAAGCCCTCTGGTGGTATTACACAATTCATAATCACACTGCATTTCTATAATCATTTACATATCTGCTTGACATTTACCTTCATTCCCAGTTTTGTAACAATCCCACTCTTACTTCTTGGTGTGTAAATTTTTATGGCAATGAATTTTATTTGGTATCTATTTTAAAATTTATATTTTGGGTTCCTTTAATATTGAATGCTTCAAGAGATTTTTGTTGTTATAAATATTTTTGAGAATGTCTTCAAAAGTTTCATCAAATATATTTAGATTTTTCAAAACTCATTTACATTATCTTTGACTGTATTTAATTTTTGTTTTCACACAAATCGCTCATAAATGCTTGGATAAAATTCTAAATGAAAACAGTAATGTATTGAATAAGAGTTCAGGATACCTTCATGTATTGAATTTTATTTTAAAAATTTCTACAACATTTTCTCCCTTTGTCATAAAATTATTGTAAATTATTGTAAAATTATTTCTTTGTGCATAATTAAAAATTGATGTAAAATCATTTTTTAAATAAATTACCTCTATTTCAGTAAATCATCACATTTTAAAGGAAAAAACCAGGAAAATACTGAAAAACCCGTTTTGGAAATACTTTCTGTTGACCATAGTAATATTGGAATTATTCCAGCTACCAAAGAAACAGATGAATCAATAAGCAGTTTGACTCGAAAACCTCTTCGAGGTCTTAGAAAGAGAATTTCATTTCATGATCAAATATCGTCTAGTGTAAATATAGGATCTGAGACGGAAATCATAAGTATGGACACTGGAGAAACAGAAACAAGAAATATGTATCCTAATAAAAGTCCTGTTGTGAATCGTAATGAAGAAATTTTAATATCAGATCGTGAAGGGGAAACAGGAATCCCTCTTGCTAGCTTTTCTTCAAATAGTGGAACTGACAAAGTCGCAAGCATTTCATTTCGGGAGCAGTATTATTCCTCGAAATCAAGGGAAAAGGAAAGAGATAATGAGAACAAATCGCCAGTTTATCAAATTGATGATGAATCAGATCAAGGAGATGATGATGTGAAAATTGTGATGGAAGTGTCTAGTCAAAATTATTCATTTCAAAGGTAAAGGCATTTGTTTTTCTTTAAATGGGAAAACCAGTTCTAGATCAGGAGTAGTCCTTACTAGCCATTTTCAATGTCACATAATTTATCTAAATTTCTTTATTAAAGACTTTACTTGTGTGTGTGTACATATAGTATTAAATTCTTAGAATGCACCAAGCAAAAGGAAAAGTAAATGTTAATTCTAATTATATTACAGCTACTATTATTGTAAGCATGTAAGATGTCTATAATATCCAAAATCTACAAAACTTTCAAATAAATTCTTATAATTAATTGAAATTAACTATCACTTAATTTTATATTATTTTTGTTGACAAATAAAAAAGTGGATTTTTTTTAACAAGATTAAAATTCATTCATAATGTCATTCTTGATAATCCTAGAGACTGCAGCTCCTGTTAATTATTTCTAGATTATCTTTTGCCTGTATATTATCATAGAGATATTTAAGATTTTAATTTTCTTAAAAGACTTTCTATCAGTATTTTATTGTTCACATATAAAATATAAGTATATGGTTTCTCTGATATATACTTGAATTGATAATGTGTTATATATATAATAGATAAATTATACAAATAATAAATATTTTTTAAATAATTTTATATTTTAACCATTAACATTAAAATAATATGTTTATCAGCCAACCTAAGAGGCTATTGTTTTAGATGGGGTGTTTTGGCATACCAGATCACCTTTCAATTTTTATCTTTTGCTTCAATTTTAAGTACATTTTTAATTTATTTAAATAATATGTAGCTTAAATATATTCAATTTAATAATTTATTGTTTCCTTTAATTTTAATATTTGGAAGGGAAAAAAGTTTACTTTATTTTTTAATTCTTGATATTTCGTCATTTACTTTAATTCTTACATTTAATTAATTTAATAATAATTATTTAAAAAAAAGGTGCACATTGGGTGGCTAAATCTGTTCTTTGCATTGAACTTTTATTACATATATATATATTATGTTAACAAAACTTTTCAGTGTCTAATTTTGTAATAACTTGATTTAGTGTTTGAAAAGTTATACTTCAATTTTATCTTAAATTTTTACAGGAAAGCAGTAGTAAATTAACTACAATAATACCACACATCATTGGTTTTTCATAATTTTTCACCTCTAATCAATCAATATAAGAAAGATCATTTCAACTTTAATAGTCTCTAAAATTGTTATTTCACTTCAAAATTTTACAAAATTATTTAAAAATCCAATCAATTTATGTCAAAAGAAATCGAATTTGTTTGAAGATTTACCTATCATTTTCATATATATTTTCTGATTTTTAGTTCACGAGCAAGTCCTCGATTACCTTTGAGGAGTGAATTCCCTGTATCTGATGATCAAAATAAAACATTTATTGATGGTATGAAATAACATTTTAGTAATTCAATTAATTATAAACATAAGTAATTTTACCTTTATTAATGTTATATTCCTTATTTTAAATATATAAGCATCTTACAATATATGAATTTTTAAAAAGAAATTTCAATATGTGTATAAAAATTTATCCTTTTCCATTATATTGGTTTTATGAATTTGAAATATAAATTCAGGACTCCTTTATTTATGAATATCACTAATTAGTATAAAGCAAAGAAAAAGTCTATTATTTCTCTTCTAAAATTTTATATACAGTAATCTTTGTAAAAGCTGATACATAATAATCTTTGATCAGTTTTATGTAATAAATGGTTAATTTCAATTTATTGTACAAAAAAAATAGGATGTATGAATTCTTAGATCTGAATTAATTGTTTATAGTGTTATATTTTTATGGGCTATTCAAATGCTCCTTTCATTTAACTTTATTTTCATATTATTGACATTTATTTTATAATGGCTTATTACTTTTGTCAGTTTCAGTTTCTTTTTTAAAGTGTTTTATAGAAATTTAATTTTGTTAAATATGTAATTTAATGGTAAAGTTGATGCTTATTACTCCCAGCTTGATAAAATAAATATCAATATTAATGGTTCAAAGGAACTAAATTATGGTGTAAATAGATTAATTAGCGTAGATAACTTCTATAATGTAATTTTTGCCGTAATCATTCCTCCCCCCACACACTTTTGCAAAAATTAAGTAGAGAATGGCTTTGATAGTCTAGGTGCCAAATTTCTTTCAAATTTGTTCGCTAGTTTCACGAGTATTCGAAGAAAATTATGCAGGAACTTTAAATATTAGATTATTCCAGGCAAGTGATTTATTCAATTTATTAGTTTACAGCCCCATGAAACTGTGATTTCCAATCACAAGTTTTGAGAAAAGATTTCTTCAACTATTAGAAGAAATTGTCTAAAATTTTAGATTTTTTTTGGTTTCTTGGCACAAAAAGTCCAAATATCTAAAAATTTTGGAATGCATAAATTCGCTTTTTTTTTTCTTGTTGTATTTGTATAGTTTGGATCTTTCACATTTCACATCAGCACTGACATGCAGTGAAAAGTATTTAATCTAAATTCCCATATTTTTTTTGTAAATATTTAATAATGGCATGAATTTCGATCATGAACCAGTGACTGTTGAAAAGTAAAAGATGGGCATTCAGGTCTCCCATCTTCAACATGTTAATGGGTTTTTTTTAATTGTATATATGTATGTATACAAACTAGTATTCAAAAGTTCCCTGACAGTCTGTAACTTAAAAATATTACCAATTAAATTGCTGAAACACATCCTCCTTCAAAATAAGACCCTTGAGCAACAACATACCTTTGCCATTTCTTGTAAAGGTCATCAAAACACTTCTGGAATCCATTTATAGCCATGCCCTTTAATTCAGCCTGTGATGCACTTTTAACTTCATCTGCAGATTGAAATCGACAACCTTGCATGTGACGTGCCAGTTTAGGAAATAGGATGAAGTTGCAGGAGAGTAAGGAAAGTATGGCAAAACGGTTGTTTATGTTTTCTTAAGAAAGTCGATGGCAAAGAGAGATCAGTGTGCAGGAGCAATGTCAGGCAAATGCAGGATGTCTACATAGTGTTCTTTATTCATTGTGCATCCTTAAGGGAAAAATTCCAGATATACAATGCACAGGATATCAACGAACACATCTAGAATGACCTTCCCTTTAGAGTAATCTTGGCGGAATTTCTGCTTGCGTGGAGATTGTGATGATTTCCACATTGCTGATGCACTCTTGGACTGCAGGTCGTATAAAAAACATCATTTCTCATCTCTAGTAACAATTCTTTCAAGTAGGGAAGGATCTTTGTCAACAGTCTTGATTAAGTCTCCCATTATTTCCATTCAAATTTCCTTTTGGTCTTTGTTTAACATTCAGGAAACAATGTGTTGACAAACCCTATACATGTTAAGATCCGTAGTCAGTATCCGTTGATATGTAGTCTTGGATATTCCAACTGATTCTGCTATTTGGGCTATTGTTTTAAGCCTGTTCTTACGCACCGTTGCAGAAACCTTTACAATGTTTTCCATGGTTCCGGAAGTCTGCGGACATCCAGAACGTTTGATGTCTTCAATACTTTTCCTGCCTTCTCTCAAACATTGATGCCACTCAAAAGCTGTATCACTGCTGTAAACATGTTTCAACATTTCATAAATCTCCAGAGTACTCTTTCCCAAGAAAACGCAAAATTTGATATTCATTCTCTGCTCAACAAATGCCATTTCTTTCAATTGCCAGTTACGAAATGCATCCGCCTACAAAATGTGACACCATGGCAAACCATAGGATTTGGGACAAACCACTTTTAGAAAAGGAGGAGAATGCAGAAAACTATTGTAGTTGTTCTACTGCAAAAAATTTTCACGCTATAGGCTCAGCCCTGGAACTCCCTCATATATATCATTTGATTCAAAAAGCTTTGAAAGAAAATTTATTCTGCATCATGTGTTTGTAAACAGTTAATATTAAGTTGCCCATTTTTTAAAACTCCATTACTCAAAAACTTTCAATCGAAATATTATGAAATTTGAAATTTTAATTAATTCTAGATCAAATATCAGACCATAATGGAAAATTCTGTTTTAAGTTAATTTATTAATATCTCTTCTTTTGAATCATTGTTATTGATACTAATTTTGTTCACCTGTAATGAGAAATGTAGAACTTATTCAAAGATGTTCCCCCCCCCCTTTTTTTTTTCTAATTAGAAAAGTTTGTGTTTATAATTTCATGTGTGCTGATTAACTCTTATTTTACATGGTATTTTTTATTTTATTTAAAATTAAAATATTTTTTGTCTCAAAGTTAATATTTGTATATTGCATGTGATATAATAGCCTGAGGCATAGTTAATTATGTTATTTTAAGTTTTCCTAGTTATAACTAAAAATTTATGTATTGTGTATAAAATGTACAGTTGCAACTTTTCTCAAACAAAAGAAATAGCTTCCAAGTAATTTATTTCAAGAATATTTTGTGTATGTAATCAGAAAAAACTTGTGATTCTAAAAAATTATGTAGTTTTGTCTACTTTAAATGTTAATACTTTTTTAATTTAATTTAAAGATGATATATTTCTACTGAAAAATTATTCACATTTTAATTATTTAATTGAATGTGTAATATTTTGCTATATCTTACGATATTTTATTTTTAAAGGGTTCAAATGTGGTTTTAATGGTAGTAATGGAACCACATCTTCAACTGAAGGAAAAACTTCTTTGGTACATTCCACATCCCCAGAAGATTGTTTCATTGTTGGGCAAACACATGAAGATGACCTTGTTGAACTAACATCAGAAGATGATCTTGTTGAGCCAGCACCAAAAGATAATCTTGTTGAGCAGGCACCAAAAGATGATCTTGTTGAGCCAACACCAAAAGATGATCTTGTTGAGCCAACACCAAAAGATGACCAATCAGAAAATGAAATATTTTATTCCCCGTGTTCAGATCATTCTAACTCGACAAGAGCACCTTTCGAATTTTCTAACCCAGTGAATCTGTTTCACGAGACATCCTCCTCTTCTAAAAAAAAAAAAAAAAATCAAGTTGCTTTTATGACCAAGGCAACACCACATAAACCAAGCACTGTAGTATCTGTACTTATTTTCGATTCTTCTTCAGATTCATCAAATAGTGGTACTACCTCTTCTGATGTTATTGATCTTTCATCAAATGTGTTAAACAATTCAACACTTCAACATGAAACTTTACAACATGATAAAGGATCAGCTTATGAGAAATCTGCAATCATTGAAAGTCATTTTGAGGAGGAAGCAATACCTGAACAAACAGTTGAAACTGAAAATAAAGTAGATTTAGAGCCTCAAGCTACTGTGAAGAGTATTACCATTTCAAAACATGCATTTTCTTTTGCAAAATCTGTATCACTTGAACCTACTGAAAAATTAGAATCCACTTCAAAAGAAAAGAATTTTAAAAACAACATTTCTGATAACATAAGACAGGAAACAACATTAGAGAGCAATGTTGCTTCTAAACACAATTTTACTTTTGCTAAAAAAACACCTAAAGCAAAAGAAAAATTTAAATGCACTGAAGATGAAAAAGACCCCAAAGTAAGTGTTGCTGAAAGTTGCGAGTCTGTAACAATATTAGATCCACAAGATTCATTAAAGGTTAATGCTGTTCCAAAATATAAGTTTACTTTTACTAAAGCAGCATTAAAAGCCAAAGAAGAATTAAAACATATAGAAGATGAGAAAGATTCTAAAATGGATGTTACTGAAACTAGTAAGAGTGGAACAGTACTAGAACCACAAACTACAACTGAGATCAACATTCCTTCTAAACATAAATTTGAATTTACTCAAATGGTATCAAAAACGTCTAAAGAATCCAAAATTGTTTCTGAAGAAAATTCTAAAATGGACATTATGGGAGACAAACCACAAATAGAAAAAGAACTCTCCTCTGGAATCAAAAAAGACACAAGATCTTCTCGCAAGATCTTTATGTTTACTGGAGATCCATCATCAAAGAAAAACTCTAATAAAGAAAAGCCAAAAATTGAGAAAGAATCTTTTACATACCAAGTAAATAACACAGAATTCCTTCTGACAGATGCTGCAGGAACTTATGAAGAATTTTCTGGATCTCTGAAAAAAAGTAACAATTTCTATTGTTTTAATTTTTATGTATTTGAAAATTTTTGTTCTAAGATTTCATTTTATGACTGTAAATATTGAAATTAAATGCAGTCAAAATCCATTATGGTGAACCGCCTTGAGTTCAATAAAAAGTTCACTATACAATTTTGTTGAAACATCGAAATTTCTTACCATTTGATGGCTATTTTGTTTGAAACAATTGAGGTAGCAACAATTTGCTAATAAATTAATAATTACTTCAATATTAACTTAAGCAATTATTAATTAATATATATATATATATTTAAATAATAATTAATACTTAAAAATTTATCAGGAAAAATATGATAAATGAAGAATTTTGAGGTAGTATTTTTTTACTTTTATATCCTAATGAAAAATGTGTAATTTCTGATCACATACATTTTGATTTCAAGTAAAGTTCTTCAATTTTCTCATCAACAATTAGGAAAGACTAATTTTTTATTCAAATTTTCGGAAGAAAAAAAGTATTTGGAATGTTGACAGCTGCTTTCACTTCAGAGATTGAAGGTATTAACATATCACTTTCTTTCTGAAAGTAAGGAATCATCTTTGTTCTCTATCCATAGCATTTGATAGGTATTTGCCATCTATAATGTTGTTCCAATACATTCTTTGAAAGACCCTCATGCCAAAAGCAGTTTCTTGAAGAAGCAGAATGTTACTCTTTATTTTTAAAGCAGACCCTCATGCCATATCCAATGATGCTCAATCCAGATTTTTTCATTAACAGCAATAATCATGCTGCAATTTTTCCAATTTTTGGAAACTAGATTTTGGTTTTGAAAACTTCTTTTATATCTCTTATTGGTTGGCTCCATTTTCAGTATGATTATTTTATCCTCATTTAAATGCTTTCCTCTATATAGAATTCATCATATATGCTTTTTATTTTCTCCCAGGTTATTGCAGAGATGGCAAAATGTACATTTAGTCTGAAGCACTAATATAGATGAATAACGGAGACTGGAAATAGAAAGGACTATGCTTCTGTGATTTCTGGTTCTATTGCTCTGATATTTCAGGAGTGGTTAGTGGGTTTCTTGGAAGGGCGAGAAGGAGGAACGAGTGGGATAAGCTGATCGTGTTGTTGGAGTACTTATAAAGCTCATGACTTTTTATCTTTTATTAACTTGAACTGTTAAAGCAGTGGCTTTAGTTGCTTCTTGTTCAATATAAGGGAGATTTGAGATGGAAGTTTAAGAATGCTGTGTTTTGAAATCCTAACATGTATGTGTAAAATTGGAAAAATAGAGAAAAAAATTTGTGGGAGAGAAATTTCAGTTCACTGTAAACAGTCTTATTTCCTCAAGAGTACACTATAAGTGTTTAAAATAACATTAAACAGGAGTTCAGTTAGAATCAATAAAAAATTCACTGAATCTCGAGTTCACTATGGTGAGGTTTGACTGTATGCTAATTTAATAACACTTAAGTTTTTTTTTGTTTATTTCGAAATTTATTTGAGAATAATTCTTCTATGGTATTTTAACTGAGCCCTTGTTAGTACAAATTATCTTGAAAAGCATGCCTAAAGAATCACCTCTTTCCCAATCCATTTGATTGTACATGACATATTTGCTGAATTTTTCATCACTAAAAGAGAAATTTCTAGGAATTTTGGTAAAAAAATTATATCAAATGAAAGTTTTTAACAGTACGGCCACTTAAAGTAAAAATGAGATTCTTAATAAAATCATTTTAAAGGTGAGTAATATAAGCTTTTATCCACTGCATAACCACTTGGGTGCATTTTCCTGCAGTTGTGTAATCCTCTAATAGTGACAGTGCAGCACACAAAATGAAAGTACAATAAAAAAAAATTATAAAGAATGTTGATATTAGACACACTTATCACCCAGAAAAAAAAAGTTAGGGAACTTAGAAATGGAATAATTTGCATTCTACCTGATTTAATAAATTTCTAAATGAAATTTAGTATATAGAGTAGTAGAAAATGAAAATTTTAGTGATTTTTGTAACTCTTCATGCCACTTTAATACTCTTTTCACAGTTGTCACCTAAAATTTTAAAAATCAACTTCAACAGTATTAATATTCATATTTTAATACTGTTGTTTTATCATGATATGTCATAAAATATGTTCTTTACAAATGTCGTTATTACTGATGATTTAGTTTGAATCTGTCGCCATACTATGTATTCCATGTCAGTCTGTAAAAAACAAATAACTTCAATGATAGATTTCATCCTATTTTGTTATTGTACGATACATGTTAATATGGAGTAATTTTCTGGTATCCCCTTTCATTTGTAAACAGAATTCAAAGCCGATATTAATTGTATTTTGAGTAAGAAAAAAAGATTAACCTAAAAAAAGTTTCTGGAAGCTTGTTAACCACTTTTTATGCTTAGTTAAAACATTTATTTTTAACTTTTGTAATACACATAGCACAATTCATTCCATTGAATTATTTCTCAACATGTATTGTTCTTTTTTCAGACTACTCAATTGAATAATTTGTTATAAGTGTGTGTGTTTTAATTAAGAAGTATTGAACAAGTCTTGAGAGCTTGAAAATATATATCATCTCCCAATTTTGTTAAAAAAATTTCTGCTAAACATATGATATAATCATTATTAAAATACAAATAATGTGATGTATGCAGTTGAAGCTAATGGATATAAATTAATTGCAACAGTAATATTTTAAGTTTAAACATTTTTTTATATTGTAGTAGATATCACCTAGGCCTCTTTCATTATTTATATTTGAAATATAGTAATTTTCCTTTTTTTTTTTTTTACACAGATACTTCTGATGGACAAGCATCAGATAAAGCAGATCAAAAAGTATGTGCAATTTTTAGATTTATAATTTTTTCCTCTTAATTTTTTGTATAATTTTTGTAGATGAAGAAAATCGATGCTTTAAATAATATATACCATAACAGATATTATTTTATAACTATATTCATTGGAAATATGGGGGAATAGATCATAATTATTAATATGTAACAAAAATAGAAAATACTGGTAAATTAGTTTAATGATCACACATTTTAAAAAATTATCTACTGATGGTAAATGGCTTAAATTCCAATTCCACATAAGACCATGTAAAACAGTAGCTCTCAAAGTTCCCTGTAGTCATAAACTTTTTTTGAGACTCTTGTCAAAAAGTATTGATATACTACCAAATAGGTAACCTTTCCCATCTGTTCTATTATGTCTAAGGTTAAAACTTTTCATTCTAACTAGACATTAACTTATATGGAATTATTAATTGAACTTTTTTTTTTTTTTTTTTTAATATATAACTAGAGAAGCCAAGACTATAATTTATTTCCATATTGTATGCCATTGAGTGTATAGAAGGATGCTTTCTCTCCAACTTTTTTTCTTCCAAAAATAAAATCCTATTTTAATTATTATTTTCATGTTAATTGATCTCAACATCTATTTCATGCAAGAATTTACTTTTTCTACAAGTGCTTTCGATGTTAATTTTTCGTATTATTTGCTTTGAAAATGCTCTTTTTCAAAGTTATTTATCTAAAATTAACTTTTAGTACTGTTCACATATTTCTTAAAATTTGGTTTCATTTCCCTAAAGGATGTTTTCTATAATTTGGAGTGTAACTACTACAGAATAAGGGAGATGAGCTTGAAAAACTTCATTTTTAAGTTGCAGGGAAATTAAAAGGGGTATCAGTTCTGGCACTATCCTTAACATTTGGTGATGAAAATAATGAGGTTTGATGGCAATGGAAACAAGCAGTAGGGGAAAGCATATGTGACTAAAGATTTTAAAATGTGCTTGAATTTGCAGAAAGACCAATGCTGATTATGTGCAAGTTTTTTTCCAAGAATAAATTTTCTATTAGCTTAACATGAGAATGAATAGATTAATGGTGACACTTACCACATTGTTGAAATATGCATTACAAACCAAACTAGGGTGCTGTCTTAAAACTTGGTGCATTATCGTACTTTTTCAATAAAATCATGCCGTTATAAAATTATTAAACTAAATTTGCAATATCACTACCAATGCAAATTCAATATTACAAATCATTAAATTATTTTAAATAAAAATGCTTCATATGATTTTAAATTTTCCTTCTTCATATATGATTGAAAAATTTCATTGAAAACTATTTTCAGTTTTGGAATATTTCAATCAAAACGTTATAGAATTGATGATTTCACGTTTCAAATTGGGTTATCTTCTGAGCAACAGGAAATTTTTGTAATCTCTTCATTAGTACAATCTAGGAAGCCAGAAATGTATTAATAAATCAGGTAGAACTTTAAGGAGCAGAGAAATGTTTTTTTTTTTTTTATTTGTAATTGTGCTAATTATAATTGCTTAAAAAAAACCTTCTACATGGCTCTTAAATCGATGTCAAATACTCATTATTACCCTCCTAATTGACTTATTATTCTAAAAAATAATTCTGTTTTTTTTCCCAAAATAGGAATTATTTAAAATGTATTAAAATATTATGGAATTTTGTCAGAAGAAGCTGTATGATTTATTTGAAGATATCTTTTTTTATGTGTTCATTTGTTTTATAATGATTATTTTTGTGGTGAAAAACTGTAGTTAACAATGTTATAAAATTTCAATAAAGGCTCAAAAATAAAAGATAAATTTTATGATTTAGCACTTTAAAAAAGAAACATTATTTACTCAAGTGAAATTATTCTTGGTTTTAGCAGTTGAATGAAAATAATAGAGATTATCGAAATGCTTTGATAAATATAAGTATTTTAATGTATTGTTTCTAGTTAAATCCTTTTCACCCAGGACTATCTTAAAATAGTCAGCTAAACATTAAAAAAAAATATTAATGGTTATTTTCTCCTTTCAAGAATTTATTGAGTAGTCCTTGTGAAGCTGCAAATATCGGATCCCAAGCCCAAGAAACTCCATCTATGACATCAGCTGATAAAAGCAGGAAAAATACTGGTGAGTATTATGTATTTTATGTTTCAAAATATTGATAGTGCTCTAATATCTGTGAAAAATAAAATTTCTCTTACAGCAATGGTTATTTGCTTGAAAGTTTTGAAGTTAATTATCAAATAACTTTAAATTTTTGACATGTCCTTCAAGGAATTCCTTTGGGCTTATTCCCTACCCTACCAAAATTTGTTGGTATGATTATGTCATTTCTATGTTTCAAGCTTTTAAATAATGGGTTAAGGTACTGAATTAAAAGTATAAAGAGTAAGGTTTGAGATAATGAATAATTGAATATTTTTCAAAACTTTTATTGGTTGTAATTAAATTTCTGTGTAATTAATCATAAAGATTCAGAATTTTTTTTCTCTTGTCATATGATAAAAGTATGCACTTAAAATAAATATATTCTTAAAGATTAAATTATATAATAGCTTCACACAATACAACCTATGATTCATTAAGATCAGTTTCTAGATTCAGGCATTGTTACTGAATGTTGCTTTTTCCAAAGAAAGCACTGGAATGGTTTTCCTTCTAATTAAACAAAATAGTAACATTACATTACACTGAAACATCAATTACAAAAGTTAATGAAAAGTTTCTGACCTTAACATAAAGATGGCAGCGTTTGTCAATAAAAGCTAGGGAATGTTGTTGTGCATCTTTTGACAGGTTCTCACCGAAATTTCTGCCATTTTGAACATGTAGTTGTTGATTCACAAACGTTTCAGTGAGTCAATGTTTTTATGAAAATGGGAAAAAATCGAGTTGTTTGTAAATATTTGTTTTTGAAAGGCAATAGACCAATGCAAATCAAAGATGAGTTAGATGCTGTGTACAGAAATGTTATCAAATGCAATACCAATTGAAATTTATTCCATTCAAATTGTGATTTAAAAGTCATGGATTATCTTAATTAATTATCTTCAAACAGAAAAAACTGTTACAAAAGCATACTACTCATCGTTACTCAACAAGCTGAAGACAGATCCTGCAGAAAACTGGCCACAATTGCAGAAAATAAAATACTGTTTCACCAAGACAATGCACTGTCTCGCACCTAAGTGGTTGTCATAGTGAAAATCTATGAATAAGGGTTTGAACTGCTTGACCACCCTCGTAATTCATCAGATCTAGCCCCAAGTGACTTCTTTTTGTTCCCTTATCTAAACATTTTGTTTGGAGGACAAAAATTTTCATCACATGAGGAGACCATCACATTCGTAAACAATTATTTTGAAGAGAAAGGCGCAAAGTACTATCTTGGGAGATTAAAGAGATGGGAACATCTCTGAGTGAAGTGTGTAGACTTACAAATAGATTACATATAGAAATAAAAATAAATTTAAAGAAAATATGTATATTTTTGTTAGGTTGAAAACTTTTCAGGCCGCCCTCTTAAATTGTCATTATTATCCAGAAAATCCTTGGACACTATCTAATCATTCCTCCAAAATCCAATGTAACCTAAAAATTGACTATGGCCTTTAACATTCACTGCAATCTGTGCAATTTTGATCGATTCTGTGAGTCCGTGTATAGAACTTCTATTATTTATTGCACTTTTAACTCATTGTTCCATCTCACTAATTTTGTAACATGAAAGTCCATGAATATTGACAATAAAAAGATGTATGTTGAATCCCCATTTATACCAGTAGATAGTACTTTAAATTTTAAATTGGCATAAATATAAAAAAGGTCAATGATTTGTTTTTTATTTACTACTTTGTTAAAATAAACAAAACTTATTCAAATGCAAAATAAATTGATTGTCAGTAATTACTCATTTTGCAGAAACATTACCTTTCCAATGTTTAAGCATATCATAAGTGTAAATTAATTTCAATTATATTAGAATATATACTTTTAGGCAATCATTTAGTCTTGCACATTTATCTTGCACATTATTTTTAAACATTTATCTTGTTATGTGCATCGAAAGATTCAAGGTAATTATAAAATCAAATCATTTTACATCATTGACTGAAAGTGTAATTTTCTGTCTCTTACAAAAATATATATTAGTTAGACAATCTGAAAATTTTCATATAATCAAATATTAATTTATATGAAGTAATTTTTTATCTATATATATGCTATTATAATTTTTATATATATGCTTCAATTAAATGTGTAAAAAGGATAAAACTGATAAAAAGAAAAATGCAACTCTTTGAATAAAAGCATATGTATTGAAATCTGTCAAATCATGTAAAAAACAGTGTATATGTAATAATAAAATACGATAATTGATAAAACAATAATTGCACAATTTACTATGTGACTTTCAAATTTCTAAAGCACTCGAAAGGAAAAGGAGGAGGAAACACAAAGCACTTTAAAAATATATGTACCGCATGACATTTAAACTGGAAATGTTTTTTCTTGACACCTGTGTAGCTCCACTGGTGTGATTTGAATATAATATAAAAGCTGACATTTCACCTAGCTGTCTAAAAATATACCACTGAGCACTAATAAATGTATTAATAGTAATAACCATGTTTTTTCCCTCGGATTCTTGATGATTTTGTCACATCAAAACCATAATTGGTGTAAAGAGATTCTACTAAATTGAATAGAATGAGTTCATGTGTACATGATGCTATAATTTCTGATAGCACTTACATTTAGTCTTTTGCAGAGTAATTTCTTATTTTCTGTTTATAATTTTGGGTAGTTTATTACAGATACATTTGCAAAAAACGTTCTAAATCTTGAAAAAAGATAGGGGTATTGCATAAAAATTAAAGAATAGGCTTTTTATTTCATATAAATTGTTCAAACTGTAAAAAGTATTGCTCGATAAGAGGTGAAATTTTTGAAAAAAGGCTTGTAAAAACTTTTTTCTTGCATGCAAATGAAATACAATTATGTTTTAGAAATATTGTAAAAATATTTGGTTTGCTTATTAGTATTAAGTTATGTGGAGGACTACAATTAAATGAGACTATCCCATCAAATTTTATTTGAATACTATTGCTTTACATGTTTAAAATATTGTATTTAATAGTAAATTAAATGTAATGCTTTTTCATTAGCATCGAAAAAGAAGAATTCTTCCAAAAAGGATAAATCAACAAGCTTGTCTAAAATAAAGAAAAGTAAAGGTAATTATATTCTGGTATTTTATGGGATGCAAATGCCTTGTATTTAATTGTTGACTGGTTGTGCATGTTTTTAACTTGTGGATATTCTTACTAACATTTTTCACATGATTAGGTAAACTTTCCCAGAAAATCGAATTTTCCTTTGCTGAACCTACCTCTCCTGCTACCCCAGAAAGTGAGTTGTTTCTTTGTTAATTTTTGTCATTAGTGTTATACAGTAATAAAAGTTTTAACATATAAATTTTGAAAGACAATGCCTCACTTGAAATTGGGAAACTATTCATTCTTTGAAAATTTAAAACCAGATTTATAGTTAAAATGAAACCAATATTATGATTGATATAACTGAAGCAATAGTATCAATATTTTCCAACAGTATCTCAAAATACAAAGATATAATTTAAAATACATTAGAACCCCGATCCATTGTTTTTCTTGGGTTGCATTAAAAAAAATGCAAATTAAAGTCAAAAAATGAAAAAAACATGAAATGATTATGCATTAAATTCTCCCAATGTGTACAGTATACAAATAAATTTGTTGCTTACCAAACTGTAAAAGAAATAATACTATTAATTTGTTGCTTACCAAACTGTAAAAGAAATAAATTGAAATTGTAGAAAATTCAGTGATTTATTTTTAAAAATCAGTAATTTTATGTTGTTTTGCATTCATTTTTTTAATTAAACTGCAAATTTTCAAGATTTAAAACATTTTTCTTTTCCTTTTCTACAATTTCATGTGTGTATATGAAAGTTCGCACTGTTTCAAATGCTGTGATTGTGTCAGACAGGCTTAGCACTGGAGTAGGCTCAGCCTCACACATTTCTTCTATGCTTAGGATACCGCATGTTGCAACATCTTGATCAATGGAAATATAATCACTAAATTTCATACCAGACACATCTTCTGCTACATGCAACCATTTTTCATCTCTTGCTTTATAATCATCATTATGATTTTCTTGCTTTTCTGTTGGACATTTTTCTTGATTTGTTTGCATGTAACCGTATTTCTTGAAATAATTCTGAATAGCTGAAGAGGTTATTTATGCCTGCTGAAAGTACAAAATGTCTTCCATTGTGGGAGTAGGTTCTTTTGATTGTTCCATGAAAGATAAAGATAGTTTCTCTAGCTTTCTCTAGTAAAATTGCTTAAAATAGTTGATTATCCTGGCATCAAGAGGCTTTTTGACCGATATATAATTAGCTCTGGGGTTGGAATGACTTTTATGTTTTTCAAAGAAGATGTGTCTGGTGAGTGCACTGAACAATTGTCAATAAATGAAATGATTTTCCTTTTTGGGGCACCATCTGATTGATCAAAATCACAAAGAAAAATTTTGTAAAAGTATAATGTTTCACACATTCTTTGGCATTTGAATGGTAGACTACTGGCAGTTTCTTCATATTTTTGAAGCATCGAGATCTAGCAGATTTACCAATAACGAGGGGTACCCTTTTATCAGAACTGTCCTGATTCATTCATAGTAGTGCTGTAAGTCTTTCTTTGGAAAGTTTACCAACATGTCAAGACTTACAAATGCTAATATTCCTTCTGGCAAGTATTTATAAAACAGACCTGTCTCGTCTGCATTATAGATGTCATAATCCTTGTATCCGCCTAGTAACTTTGGAAGTTTTTCAAACCGCATTTCTATGTCATCAGCATTTAGTACTGCAGCACTTCATATAGTTTCCTAGATACCAATCCATGGCAAATTTTAAAATATGAAATCTACCCATTTGATGCAGAAAAAGTATCCATGCCATTTGAGGCAGCTATCAAGTGCCTTCTCTCAAAGAATGTTCCCATCCACTGGAATATTTGAAGCACTGACCTGCTTATACCAAGTCTTCCAACTCTATGTAAGAAGACATTTTGCTAGTTTCCTCTTTCCCCCCCCCTTCTTTCTTTTTTAATGCATTTCTAGACTTATTGGCCTGCTTTCTAATTTCTCTCTTTTTCAAAATTATCGAATCCGAGTTTGAAGGCTGTATACCTAAATGTTTCACTATGTTACCTTTTTTTTCTCAAAAAGATTCTTTTCCATCTCATCTATGATGTGAAGCCTTTCTTCCACTGTTCAAATTTAAATATGTGCATACTACACAGTTAAAGATTAGCCAGAAATGAGAAAAAATTTGGAATGGATGCATCTATCTGCCTACACTGAGTAGAATAACCCATTTTCTAAATAAAAACACCTGTTCCACATTCAGTTATTCACAAGTACAATATGTGTGCCAATCTCTGTCCCCCCCCCCAAAAAAAAAAAAAAAAAAGCATAAGTGAGTTATTTTAGGATTAAGGAAGTAATTTTAGTTTGTATGCCATATAGATCTGCTTGACCTTCAGTTTCATTTTGGTGATGAGAAAAAATTTTCAACAATGAATGCAGGCAAACAACTAACTTTTTGAAGAAATGATACATGTGGGTTTCCATTAACGTTATTTAAATACATTTTGTGCAGTAACCATTTAATTTAAATGGGTTTTACAGTTGTTTGTTTAGAAAGGTCCTAAAATGGAAGGCTTGGCATATTCTGACTAACAAGAAACACAGAAACATATTCTTGATTCTTTTGCCTGAATAAACCTGCTTTGTCTGTTTTCTTTTTTGGTTGTTCAAGGACAGATGTTTTTATCATGGACTAGGGTTTTTATCAGAGCAGGGGATATATTCCACTAATTTCTGAAGAATATTCTAGATAAATGTGTCATAAATTCTTGGTCAGTATTCTAAGCTAAGCCTTCAATAAGCATGGCTTATTTTCGAGAAATTTCTTTACTTTAATGCCTCTTAAGTTTATAACTTTGCAGCAAGCTTTTGACTATTTTGAAACATTAGATTCCGATAAAGTCTCAGCAGATGAGTACAGTATCACTTGTTTGCCACCAAATCTTGGTCAGATGATTGATGAAGAAAATTATAATGAAAATTTAGGTGAAATAGTTGATGTATGCGGAGAAGTAGAACTTAATTCCAAACAGTGTGAAACTCTACAGAAGAAAATTACATCAAAAAAGAGGAAGAGGTGTCTAAAAAATAATTATTTTTCAAGTGATGAAGATGAATAAAAATGAATGGCAACAAACAGAGCATAAGAAGTCGACAAAGAAGAAAAAAGTTGTCAAACTAATTATACTGAACAATGATGCTATTTGGACAAATACACAAAAAGGCCAAAAAAAACAAATCATATGTTTGGAAAAAAAGCCGATAAATTAGCTGCTATTCACCCTGAATTAACAGCCAAAACTCCTTATGAACTATTCAAAATTTATTTTGATTCTGATATCATGAATCTAATCATAGATGAAACTGTAAGATATGCTGTACAAAACAATAATTGTGCATTTTCATTACCTGAAAAACTATTGAAATTATTTCTCAGAATTGTATTGTTTACTGGATATCATTCCTTGCCATAAGAAGATGTATATTAGAGCAATTCAGAAGATTGTAATCTGCCCCTCATACAAAATGTCATGAGTAGGCAGAAATTTAGAGATATAAAGAAATACCTCCATTTATGTGATAATTCAATCGATGGCTGTGACAAGTTGGCCAAAGTTAGATGCAAAAAAATTGCAGCAATCCTGAACTTTTTCTAATTCTTTAGACATTGACGAGAAAATAATCCCTTATGCAGGAATGCATTCTGCAAAAAATGTATACTCAGGGTAAACCAATAAAATTTTTATACAAATTGTGGGTTTGTTCTTCTCAAAGTTATCCATTCAGTTTACGAGTTTATAAGAGAAAGAAAAAGACTCTTGGGACAAGAATTGTCTTGGATTTAATAGAATGTGTAGAAAACTGTAGAAGACACAAATTGTAATGTTGATAATTTTGTTTAACTGGCATTGCTTAAAAGAAACCCAAAAAAAGGAATTCAGTCAAACTGGAATGGTAAAAGAGAACAGACTTCAGAACTATCCTTTACAAGATGGTAAAGTTTTGGTTAGAAAAGAAAGAGGGACATCTAACAAAAGATATTAGTGTAGTAAAATGGAAAGACTATAATATTGTATGCTTAGCATCAAGTTTCGAATGTATGGGGCAAGTGAAACAATGGTGCCAAAAATCTGAAAAGAAGATTGATTTGCCTCAACCAGGAATAGTTGGATCTTATAACAAAAAAATATGGGTAGTATTTTGATCACTTCTTGAGGTATTACTAACTGAGAATAAAGAGGAAGAAATGGTGATGGCCATTTTTTTACCAATACTCTGAACATGGCTATGGTAGCTGCATTAAAAAATGAATGGACAAATGTCTCTATTAACATGTGTACTAGACATTGTGATGTGTTTGATGAATTAGAGAGACTGAAATCATTGCCAATACCTCAACTTGGACCACACACATCAGTGAACTCTTACATATACTTTGATGGTGTGAGTCATTTTCACACACAGGCTGGCAAGCAATCAAAATGTAATATGTGTAAAAGGAATACTCTTCTATGGTGCAAGAAACGTAATGTCATACTACACAAAAAATTGCTTAACTGTTTCATTCAATAATGTAAAGATAAAAAGAAATGAAACAGGTGAGAAAATTTACAAGTTCTTTATTTTATGGCTTGAACATATTTAATATGCATTTAAGAGATATAAAATTAACTTTATTGATCATTTAAAAATAATTTTGGGGATTTCTAGATATTAAAATTAAACATTCAATTTTCAACGTTGTGGCAGGTGTATCTCTGTTACCCCCATTAGGTGTCAAGCCTCCTATTTTGGACTATACCATATCTTTTAACATACAAAGATTTTTTTTAATGTAAACTATATATGATAAGAGACGTGTATTGAACCTCAAAACATACAAAAATTTTAATTTTTTTCTGCTTGTTTCATATAGTGATGTTTAATGGGTAAAAGGAAAATGCAGTCCATATTTTCTTTGGGGCATTAGGCTTCAGTCCTATCATTCTTATAGATAATATATAGTAGTATGTGAGAAGAACTGATCATTTTAGAGAATTTTGATTATTATTAGTAACATTTAAAAAATTGCATTTTGAATTTAATTTTGAAAAATCAGTACTTTGGAACTGAAATGTATAAAAAAAAAATTATAATTTAAATTTAGACATACCAGTAGGAAGATTTTAGTACCAAACCTTCAAAAAATTAATTGTATGAGAACATAATACTTTGGCTTAAATTGAGTACAAAATAGTTAAAAAGATTAATAGAAATTCAGATTATTTATGAACTTTTTGTATTCATGTTTTAGATCAACAGGGATATTATTATGCAAAATTTAATACAATTGAACATCATTGTAGTGAACTCCTAAGAAAATGGAGTCCTTTTATAGTGAATTAAAATTTCAATTCCACAGATTTTTTTTTTTTTTTTTTTCCAGCTTTGAAAGCTAATTTCACACATGTACCCTCGAAAGACTGTATTCTAAGCTGTCGTCTCTCATCTCTGTATTTCTCTTTCCCCAATCTTTCATCCTCCCCTTTATTTTTAAGAATCCACTGGTTCATTACTTAAGATTCCTCCCTTCACAACACCCCTTGAAAAATTAGAACAATAGTGGGACAGATCTTCCTTTTTATCTGCAAGGTCTGTTTTCATATCAATATTATTATTTTGGACTGAAAAATGTATTTTGCTTTCTCAACAGTATACTCCCAAAAAATTGGTAAAAATGACAAATTCCATCAAGAGGGAAGCATTTTTGATTGAGGATAAAATGAAAATAATCAATCATGCAGAAGATGGAGTCAATCAATAGGCAATGTTCAAACAATTATTCTTATCAAAATCTGTTGGAAATATCTTTGGAAAAATCCTAACATGATCATAACTGATCATGACAAAAATCTGGATGGAGCTAAGAAACTATGTTGGGCTGAAAAAGAGAATATGGAAGAAACTCTTAAAATAGTTTACCTTATTCATTGAAATATATATATATATGCAAAATTATTTATAGTGAGGCTCAATGTGACGGGATTCAACAGTATCTACTTTAAACAATGAATATTGTTATGAGAGTTTTCATATGCTTTATTTTTTTAAAAAAAAATTGCTTGACTTATTGTTGAAAGATGCTATGGTATGTGCATGCTATTAACATACCCTAAAAAATATTTTATAGTTATAAACGTAACATATTGTTTGGAATGTCTTTTAAAGTTTTAGATTTGACTTCATTTTTAATGCAAGAAACTCAAAATACAAATGCAATAAGTGATTCTTCCCTGTTGGTTTTTAGGATACTGAATACAGAATTTTATATAGATACAGAATTTTAGAATAGAAACAAAAAAGTTAGGTTTTGAAGCATATTAAAAAATCCATTTGAACGAATTCTGAATTTCTTCATTAAATAAAGAAAAACCAAAAGCAATTTTATTTATCACAAAAAAACAAAAACCTAGGTTAGACCTACAATTGATTAAATGCTTATAACATCATATTTGTAATTGACTTAAATGTACAAAGAGATAATTTTAATTAAATATTAAATTAATGTTTGGTTGATTTTTCATTATAAAAAAAGCATCACTCTATACATTGTTAAGTGTCTAATTGTTTTATTTAGAAGTACAAATTCATTCATTGTTAAGAATACATGGCTTAATGGCATGAAGAAATGCATTTAATTCATCTTGCTTTAAAGCTAAATGTTTTAATCATGTACATTAAGATTTCAGCAGTCAGTATTTGCATTTTTTTCAAGTACATTTTTCAATATTTAATATAAATTTTTATAAAATAGTTTTCTTTAAAAGGCGACTTGATATTTATTTAAAAAAAATAGAAATTCAAAATCAAATTATAATTTTAAAAAATTTAACATATAAACATTTTCATCCTTAACAGTCACCAATAATTTTCTGTTTTCTTCAGTTCTGGAGGTCCTTGCTAAATCTCCTGAGGGTCCCCTGCCATCCTTCATATTTTCTCCTCCTCTGACTCGTGGCCGCCTGCGCCAGAGAAGACTGGATGAAACAATGGGCAGCTCTTTCAACTCTGTGGCCTCAGAGATGTCCTTCGTCTCCAGGCCACCACCCATGGATTCTATTCTAGAAGGGATCATTGAGGAGAAGAAAATGGTACCCAGGAAGGTACCAAGAGTTGTCACAAAGAAAAGACCGTCAGTAAAAAAATCCAGGTTAGTACCTTTATTGATCTTCTCATAATTTTAAGAAACAAAATTTTTAGCATTTAGATTTCATTGAATATACTGTAACAATAGCTGCAATAAAAAATGTTTTTTCCCAATATCTGTCATTTTGATTCATTGTGAATGAGTAAGATAAAAATAATAACTCTTAAGCATCATTCCTTTAATTTGTAGAGGTCCCTATAACTCCTTTATTTGTTCCAAATTCCAGTTCCTTCTTATTTGCAAAATATTCTCATCTGAAGAAATTTGCACTTAATGAATTAATAACATTTTATTTTTTTCTGTTGAATAACTTAATAATTAGTGTTAATTGTAAAAAAGCATATCAATTATTTCTAGAGATTTACGCAAAAATAAATTCCAGTTATAAATATTGGTAACAAAAGAGTGATATATTGATGTTTTTTCCACCTTGTGCTGATCTTGCATCATAACTCTCATGCCTATACACCATTAATCGGATTACAGTTCTTGATCCACTTGGAACTGTGCTGACTGGATGACAAACAGTAATAAGTGACAAGTCTAATTTCAGTTGTGTTCTGCAGACATATTGGGAGATGTCCAGATGGGATAGAGCGTATATACATATATGGATTCTGCCCTTATTATTGTAGGCTATAGCATATAGTAGTAAGTAAGGCATCTCCTTTTGTTGTGGACCCTTTTTTTAGTTAGTCGTAATATACTTACAGGAAAGGGTACATAGATGAAATCCGTCTCATTATATTGCCATTTCTTTTGTGCCACCCATGCTTAATTTTCAACAATTTCATGCCTGTCTGCACTCTGCATGCCCTGCTATGAATTGTGTTTTGAAGCTTGCTGAATACTTACATACCCATTTGGGTCATCTGTTATCTGCCCTATAGAACCCAATCAGGGGCTTATCTTTTTTAGGTAAACATGAGAATCAGGATTCTAAAATATCCAAGTGATCTTTTTATTTCTTTTTGGATTTATTTCCTTTGGTAAACACTAGTGGCATGTTCCCATAATACCTTAACAAACTTTCCCTATTTTTTTACTCTACTTGTCAACCAATTTTTCCTTTCTTTTTGCCTTAACAAATGTTTGGAACAGCTTAGCAAGATTTGGCTTTCATCAACACAAATAGAACACATTTGTTACTCGATTAAAAAGGTGCCTGCAACCATCCGAGAATTTTGCAAATTTAACCAAATTGTTGAAAGCAATTTGGCAAGAAATTGCACTAGAATGATATAGAATCTTTATTAGGCAATGACATATCACAGACATCTTGCATCTAGTCTTGAGATGAATTAATGCATTATTGACTTAAGAAATAAATTATTTCTTAAACTGAAATAGGATATATTACTGTTGATGTTCATCCAATCCACCTATTTCAGTTACAAACAAACTTTTTTTCTTTACTTTAGTGCATTGATATTTAGTAGAAAATTTATTATTTGAAATTATTGAGAATTCAATGCAATAAATTGATTCATCAAAGCAATAAATCTATTGTAAATGTGTGTTTACTTACAAATTCTTATTTCATACTTTCTTCGATACATACACTGAAGTGCCAAAAATCATGGAATAGCAATATGCAAATCTCCAGTTGGCAGTGCATTGTCTGGGCTTTCATTTGTACTCAAGTGATTCATGAGAAAACTTTTCTGAAATAATTATGGCCGTCACTACAGGAAATGACCGACTTACAACAAAGAATTCTAGCTAGATATAGATGAATTGGGCATTTCATTTTGGAAATTGTTTAGGAATTCAATATTCTTCAATTCACTGTGTCAAGAGTCTCCTAAGCTTATATAATTTCAGATGTTACCTCCCAGCATGGACAACATAGTGGCCTAACGCATATACTTATTCATTGAGACCAATGATATCTAAGTAGGCTAGTCAGTGTCAACAGGCAAGAAACAAATAGCAACAATCAATGTGGCACATCATGTGTCCATGAGGACAGTGCAGCAAAATATGGTATTGGTAGGATATGGCTGTAAGAACTGATAGTAGAGTTCAAGTTTGACGCAGACCTCACAAGGCAATAAATATACAAGCTAGTGATAGCTCCATAATAGTGTGGACTGTTCTTCTATGACATGGATTGGGTCTGTTGGTTAAACTGAACCAATTATTGACTGGAAATGGTTAGAAAGCGAAGCTTTCGGATTACATTGCTAAAGGACATGAATACTCCATCCACCATAATTAAGATGATGCTCATCACTTGAAATGAGCAGATTGTATATTATAATGTCTCTTTACATTCATTTGAAAAGTAAAAGCTGTATTCATTAAATGTTAAAGAGTTCCCTCATCTATATTTTTAAGCAAAAATTTCCATAAGCTTATTTCAATGTATAATTTTATTTCCTTTAATTTGATTACAAGTATTTTAATTACCATTACCTTTTTTTTCCAGATCACACAGTCTTCTGAATACTCCAGAGAAATCATTGCTTATGTTACCAACTTTGGATGAAAGCAAAAGCTTAGCATCACCTTCAAAAAGAAGTTCTCCTTCGTCCCCAAAAAATACTTCCATCAGGCATTCGATGGTTCTCAGACAGACAAAACCAAAACAGAAACCTGATAGCCTATTTTAGGCAACTCGGTTAAGTGTAAAATATTCAAAACTAAGTGAATGAGATCAATTAGAAAATCTAGACCACCTTGTATGTAGCATATTCAATAAATGGTTTTTTTTTTTTTTTAAAAAAAAAAAAGTGAAACTGAATAAATTTCGAAGCTCAGTATTTCATTTCAGAAGAGCAAGTTAAATTTAATAACTTTTAAATGTTGACTATCTGTGAGAAATTGTAAAAAAAAAAAATTAATGTATAATTTTTGAACTTATTTGAGTTTATATAGCATTTATTACTTGTTGCTAACGTATAAAATTGTCATGTCAAAACCTTAAAAATGGAATTGTTTAATGTAGTAATTAATTGTTAATTTTTCTTTTTGCGATGGTTTATATATTAAATTTTCTACTGTGTTTTTAATTTTAATAAATAGCATTTCCTGAGTTTCCCCAAAAAATTGAATTTCATATAATTTGTTCCTCCTTTTTTAAAAATTAAAATAAGAAATTCATTCTTTAATACATATATCAAATGAAATAAATGTCATGTGAATTAATAAATTTTTTAAACTAAATAACATGTTTTAGTGTTCTTACAAAATGCAATTATTTCTGATCATCGTTAATTTTATGGAAAAAACATCTTAAAGCTTAAAAATTGTCAGACCATCTTTTAAACTTTGATCACTAATTTAAAAGTTGAGATTAAAAAAAATCAGCTGATACCGATGTTGTTGGAAAGAATCAGCTGCTTGTTTTTATGTATTTTTAAAAATTCAATTGGTTTAACATACAGCTCTTCCTCTCCTATCCCCACAGAATAAAAAGTATTGTTTTATACAACTGTTTATTAATATTTTCAATCTAAATAAATGCTTTTTCCTTACAAGGCCATCCAATTTTAATATTAACTATTGAGTGAATACAGAAAGAAATTTCAGATTTTCAGTATTATTTCTGATTGTCTTTTGAGAGCTATTTTACACATATCTTAAAGCCTTTGAAAACCATTGTGCTGTACAATAACACAAGTTAAAAGGTTTGCAAGTTGTTCATTGCAGCAATCCATGTGACTTAAGTTTTTAATGAACCATTGACATTTGAACTGCAATATCTCATTCTCCACACTTAAAATATTAAATACTTCTAGGTTTTAAACAGGTCTATTATTCCATGTGACAGCTTTAGATGGAATTAAGATTTGCATGAATGCTTGTAGTTATCAGGTTATACCTTTTTTTTTTAATGTTGTGTAAAGTGAAAGTTACTTTTAGCATTAATATTATATCCTAACAACTTCGGATTTATATACTAATAATCATTTAGTATCTAAAAATAAATATATATATATATATATATAATTATTTATTTTACTGCTTAGAATACAAACTGTTCACAAAAGATTTTTCAAATTCATTTAGAATAGTAAGAAGTTCCTACATTTTTCACAAAAAAAATCAAACATTGCATCATTTTTCTACTGAAATTTGAAAAGTATGTTGGAAAAACTGGTTTTTTAGAATATGAGGTTACAATCCCTCATCTTCAGCGAAATAAAGTGAAAAATAAGCAATATATAGTTGGTAGCATAGAACAAAAAAATATCAACAATATCATATTTTATTGAAATATATTAAAAATGAGCAAAGATTATTATATAACTTAATAGTAAATATGACTAGAAGAATGTATATTTTCAAATATATTAATTGTAGAAGATATACAACATTTACAAATGATTTTTTTAATATTCTGAATTATCACGTAATGAACATAAAAGGGTATTTTTCATCCAGTATCTGATGTTGAAGGTGAAGTAAAGGAACAAGGTGAACTTTCTCTACTGCCAGAACTACTCGCATTTGCTGTACTTACAACATTTGAGTCATTCGAAGATTTTATAGGAAGTTTCTCTTCTTGTTCTTCTTCTTCATCAAGAACACTATTAGCAGCCACTGAAAGACAAAATAATAATTCTTAAAGCTACATAAATTCATTAATACAATATCTTGCTACTGAAAGTCATAAAAAATTCCATTTATTTTGATATTTCTTATTCTTTATCAGTAAAATATGATGTCCTTTAAAATTGACTTTTAGATTCCCACCCACCCATTATGAAAATAAGTGATTAAAGCACTTGGGAGACAGATGTTACCTTAGTTCTATGATTTAAAATGTAATTCAGAAATCATAGATCAGATCTGCAATTAACCATTTTAAAATAGTTTCTCAAGAATTTTAAAATTGTCTTCTACATTATTGATAAGACATACATAGTAAGTACCTCTTTTGAAGAAAAAAGTTAAATTTTATTCAAAATAATAAACACATGGTTATTTTATTTATTTTTTTCAAAAAATACTCTAAATTTATTCCTTTTGAAAATCTTGTGAACGTCAAAGACACTAAAAAAATAAATATAGCTTAAGATAACAGTAATAGGTTTGTTTTGAGTGATTTTAATTTCTGGCACTGAATCCTCGAGAAATATTAAGCAGTAAAACCAATGCCATTTAAAAATAGAAATAAATTTCCAAATGCCATTGATCCTGCCAGTATTTATGAATTGCTGATTTAATGCATTTCTTGGATGTCATAATATGGAATGGTAGGAGAGCTTTCATCAGTAACAGATTTAGCTATCTTGTTTCTCTTGATCCCCGCATGAGATGGTATCCAACAAAATCCATTAGACTTTAGTTTATCAATTATTTTTATTGTATGAATTATCAATGGGTGAGATGAATGATGAGGATGAATTAGAAATTCTAATGAACTCATATAATCAGTCAAAAAAATAAATTTTTATCAGGTCGACTGGAGATACTATCCAATGTTTTATAAATAACAGAAATCTCCACAGTAAAAAAAAACATGAAGGATGAAATTTAAAATCATGTAGTGAATTATCAATTAAAAAAGAGGCACTGGCATGATTCGTATCTTTGTAAATGAGGATAAAATCAGGGTATTGCTCTCCTAAGTCATTAAAAATTTGGATATAACCGTAATAACTATTGCAATTATGTAATTTATCTCAATGGTGTTCATCAAGTAATTTACAATAAAATGGTAATTAACTTGTTAGAGAACAATTTTCACATAAATGAATCTCAATGGGTTGAATTTTTGTCAGAGATATTGCTATATTAAACATATCAAAAGTTGTATTTAGGAAGATTTCGGCTAGAGAACTTCAGTATATTTCTTTTGAAAGTTACTTGGTATCTTTTCAGGTTATCCTGAGCCCAAGGAAAAGGCTTGTTACAGTTAGAGAACCACTGATCTTTGTATAACAAGATAAAAAAAAGTATCTAAGTTAAAGAGAGAAATTTTTAATTCTATGTATGATGTACAATCAATTTAATTTTTACAGATGTATTTACTTATTGCTTTCAAATTAACAAGTTTTTTGTGAATTACTATAAATTTTATAATTCCCTTTACATACATATAATGGTTTTTATGATATGGACAAATGAAATTTCCTTTCAGCCATCACGATATTTTCAAATAGAAAGGCAAAATTATTAGTTTCATTTTTAGTGTTTGACTAATGACAGAACAGCACATTTAACAGAAAAGAAAGCAAACAAGCATTTGTAGAAATGAGTTGATACCATTAAACAAATATAATCAAGAACTATTACAAGCAACTCAATGTTAAATAAAATTGTTCTATATTACTAAAATCTTAAATTAAATGCTATAACTAATCAACTGCATAAATTTATCACAAATTGTAAGCCAAATTTAAATACAGTAGTCTGTATTATGCATCATAATTTAAAACCCACACAATCAGACCCAAGTAAAAACTGATAAAAGAATAAGTATTTCAAAATATCTTATTTCAATACAAGAAATATTTCAGCAAATTTAATAAAATAATTGCAAAATCAATATTTTGATTTTTTTTTAGCAAATTTTATCTAAGTTATTTAAAAATTTCAATACTCACATACATAAGTGTGTGGGGGTATAAAAACATTCAGTAAAAAGGATTCTGTATCATTTGTTACAAAGTAATGTATTAATTTGAATTACATATTCTATTATATATAAAGCTGAACTAGAAATAACTTAATTTTTAACACATTTATTTTGCTTTTGATAATATATATATATTTATTAAGATTTCCCACTATAATGCATGACTTTATTGCATCTTCCTGTGGTAGCTTATCAATTTCTTTCTTGTAAAATTGGATGGTTTGAACTAGAAAAAAATTTCAGTAGCTTCGGAATTAAAGGTTTGTTCACTCAAAAAGTTTTGAAAAAAAAACAAAAAAGATGGTAATTTGTCAGGGCAAGGCCTAGGGAGTAAAATAGACCATCCAAGCTCAAGAAATTTTTCTTCTGTCTCTGAAAGAATGTGTTTACGATTGACAAGAGCAGGATGCTTTTCATGAAGTTTCTCTTTCACTCTTTGCAGTTGCTGAATGTATACATCTGCAGTAACCATTAAATTTGACTTCAACAGCTCATGATCAATTACACCTCTACAATCCTGCCAAACATATAAAATCTTTTTTCCATGGATGTTTGCATTCAGATCTGGTAGAATTGAATGATTTTTTTCATATCAACCACCCTATTTATTAAATCAGTCTTTTGCAGAAAACATTGTCATATGTAACCCCTTTTTCATCACCTGTAATAATCCTGTCGGAAAGGAGTTGAATTTTACTCATGACTGCAGACTTGTGGCAACTGCATTAAATCTTCTTTATTCCATTCACTGAGATTGTGAGATACCCATACTACTAATGTGTTGACTTTTCCTAATTTTCTCAGGTGGCAACAAACAATTGATTGGATGTAATCAACCTTTCTGCTATACCTATTGTTGAATGACAGCTTTGCTCCAATACTGCCTTTGAAAGGTCTCATCAAGGTCAGAAAGACATTCTGCCCTTGGTTCGTCTTTTAAGGTTATATCTCAAGAACAGAATTTGGCAAATCAATTTCTAATTGTCAATCGATTATCAGTCCTTCACAGTATATTTTTCCAGCTGTTGCTTTAGTACTATTTGCCTCATTTAAACTCTCAAAGCATCAAATATGCACTTTTATCACCCTCCATTTTAAATATTAGAAGCAACAATTTAATGTCACATGCACCACACAAAACAGTTGCCAGAATCCTCGTCTATTTAGTGAAAGTAAAAACTTGTTTGTCCCTGTGATTCATAGTTGGTAGATACAAACATTAGATTCTATTTAGCCGTATAAGAAGTTATTTATAACTAACCTAATATTTTTCCTTTATTGTCAAATGTTGTACGAGATGTAAAATCTGAACTTGATATATAACTTTTAAAATAAAAAAATCAATTTTTTGTAAAATTAAAGATTACTCCTAAGAAAGTTTTATATCTTCTGCATCAGAATTTTACAACTCTGGAATAATTTAATGACACACATAATTATTATTCACAGTATTTTAAATCTAATATGATCTTGCTACTCAATAAATCATAGATAAATTTCCATTAAAATATACAATCTGCTGCTGGAAAATACTGAAATATAGTTTTGGATAAAAATCAATATTTACTATAGAAAGAAAAGACACATAATATCAACGGTCGTAACAAATGAAATGGACATCAAAAAATATTTCTTGTTTAATTAGAATATTATCCAGCTGTAATAATGTATTGTAGCTAACATATAGCATGGTAGTTTATATCATGTTTATCATAAATTATCAGTATATTTCTGGAAGTGGATGAAATCCTCACCTGCCCTATAAATTAATATGCTATTAGCAAAGCATTTCTTGAACAAAAACTGTTTGAAATGTTGGATAAAATGATAGTTTATTAAGGAAATGTAAAAATATAGAAAATCAGACACAATTTTTTACTTCAAAATGATGATTTGCGGTATGGCTGACACTTTCTTGCATATGATCTGACCCTTATCTTGAGCAATAAGATTATTCATAAATGCTTAAGAATGATGGCTATTGAGATTTTTTTCAGGTCCAAATACCCTGAATGCAAAATATTCAATGCTTAATACTAATTGAACTAGACAAATTCTTCAACAGTATTATACTTGGGCTACATTAAAAATTTTTTTAGTATCTTAAGGGCTTGATATTTTCTACAATGTACAAAAATCTGACATAAATGAAACCCTATTTCAATTATAACTACCCAATACTAACTTCTTCCATTACCATACACCTGTTTCATTAAAATCCAGATTAACTTTTTTTAAAGAAAAAAATATATATATCAGTGAAACCGGTTCAAGCAATAAGAATTGATATCCTAACATAACTGATAAAAACATTACTTACCGTGAAATGCTTCTCCATATTGCTGAGACAGTTTCATTTTTAAGAACCTAAAATTTTGGAGATAAAAAATATATCAAATATGAATTATTCTGTTTCATAAAGTTTTCTCCATATACTATTAATCCATTAAGATATTTATAGGTTGTTTTTATCAATAATTAAAAAATTATGCTTTCCGATACTTAAAATCATTCAACTAATGATTAGAATGAAAATTCAAATCTGTACTCATATACGAGTTGATGACACAATTGACAAAATGTATTCACTCATAAATTTTGTCTCTCTCTTTCAATATAATATTCTTCAAGTCATATCTCTCTTATCGTGATAAAAATTTACTTTGTTTCAGAGATGGAGAAAAAAAACATTTTAGTTAAAATATAGACAAAAGTATTAATGTGCACACATTTTCATTTCTGAATTAAATACAAAAAGCTATCATAAACAAAAAATATCTTAAACATTGCATCTTCATATTGTGTGTGTGTGTCATATATCTCTTAAACTGAATTTATGAAGTTACTTAAAGCTATAATTTTCTTATCAAGAATTATATGCATTCTTGCCATGCAGTATACATTTGTTGTGATATAATTGACAGAAATTGATAGGGATTCCATAGAAATATTACTATGAAATTCTCACATGCAAAACATTCACTATTACATAAGTCCATATGAGGCATTATGTATACTTTTGACACCAAAGAATACTAAGTGGTTGCTTAGTTACTATGTTTACCTTAGAGTAATTACCAATTACATACAAATGAGGCAGAATATGCCAATGAATATTAAATATAAAACTGATGAAAAAGTGTTCCAGCTATATCGAATTTCAATCTTTAAAAGGAATTTGTGTTTAAAATGGTATCAGCATTTAAATATGCACTAAAATTCAACGAAAACCTTTTTTTATCCTAATCATTATATATAGTGCAATT
>BMAW01023919.1:1093581-1117592 GCA_019974015.1 Nephila pilipes | reverse complement strand
AAAAAAAAAAAAAAGCCTGTCAAATACGATATTCAGAATAAGGTAATAAAAGTCCCCTTTTGAATTTCAAAACAGAAACGATCCGCTATTGCCACGCATTAAATACAAAATCAGTGTGTCTGTTTTGATTTTTGAATTAATGTCCTTGAACAATTCGTAGAAGTGACGTTGAACAGGTGACACAGTTTCTTCAAAGACTTTATTTGCATGGATAAAGTTAAATGTGTACTTAAATTTGTTAGTTGTTGTAAAGTCAAGTTTGCTTTATAAGATTCGTTGTATATATAAGAGTGTTAAGGTAATTGTTTTACCAGTATTTTTTAATTTTCAATGGCTTTGAGGGTTTACTCTCGTAGAATGTTGTTTATTCAAGTTAACACATTAAACTATATGTAATTTAATTTTACACGTTAGTAATGCATTCATAACGCTATTATTATTATTTTTTTTATTTCTTTTGGGAGAGGCAAATTTAGGATTCGCATCAGGTAGCAAGAATTACACCATTGGTTTGCCATCCCCTGGAGAAATCATGAAATATCAACAAGCTAGGAGTATAGATACCACACGATCTAAACGAACGGAATGAAGAAGAGGGAATGCAACACTACAATTCTGCTTTCACGTATAAAATTCGATTCTTTTTAGACAGACATTGAAAAATATGTTACACGTAACAATATCGTTTGCGAAAGACTGTGACTTGATAAGTAGGGTTGTTGAGGTCCTCCATTCCTACCAGATATGAAAGCAAATATCCATGGGAAAAAAGATTTTGCATGTTTGGCGGGATTGTAAAGGTGTAATTCACCTTGAGTTGTTGAAGTGAAATTTAACATTACTGTGGATACATACGTTCAACAGCAGGAGAAACCCTATGAAAAGCACCGTGCACTTAAGAATTGCAAAAACATCAGTTTTTTAGTGACTCAAAAAAAATTCTTGAGCTTGGATGGTCTGTTAGCCCCAGTCACCTGACTCCTCGAGTCTTGCCCCTTCAGACTACCATATTTTCAGTTCTTTTTAAGCTTTTTGGATGGAAAAACCTCCAATTCTTACAAGCATGTCAGTCCAGCTGCAGAAACTTTTTCCTAGTTTAAACCAACCAATTTTACCAGAAAATAATTGATAAGCTATCAAGAAAATGCAAGATCATACATAATTGTAGTGAATACATAACAAATTAATATAATTTTGTTATATAATGTAAACAAAATTATTATCTAATAAAAATTCTGATGACCTAATAATTACATAATTAAGAATATAACATGACAAAAATAGGAGAACTGTATAAGTAAATAATACTTTTAGTCCTAAATTAAAGTAGTCATGACTCATGAATACCTTTTTATTTTTGCGTCATGTAGTAAGTGTTGTTTTAAGATTCATATTCTGACGTTAATTATCAGGTAATTTGTCACGCTAAAGTAGGCATGCCTTGAAAAACATCAACCAATTTTTGTTAGGCATGAAACTACAAAAAAAAAAAAAAATCAGTGGCTTAAAGGATAACCGATTAATTTGTGGTATTCGGGAATCGAAATGTAGTGTATTCCAAATGTAAAATAATTCATGTATTATGTAATTGACACTAAAAAGTAAATATTCAATTTTAGTTAGTCTTATTTGTATTCATTTATTATGATAAAGAATTTCCTTTTGATTTATTTTTTTTTTTTACTTTTAAATAGTTTTGAAACTCGTTCACTCGACTAACTTGATTTTTCTTTCTTTCTGAAAACGAGTATTCTCAAAAGTTTATTTTTAAATTTCAAACCTCTTGAATTGGAGTATCGCAAAGTTTAATTATTAGCAAAAACTAATCGACATAGAATTCAGTTTTTGTTTGTTATCCTTAAAATTTCTCTTCATAGTCACTATTCAGAGCTACTCATCTTTTCCAGTATTTTTTGACTTTTTAATGACCGTCATTGCGCCGAAAACCATTGTTCCATCTTTTACATTTTGTTATGAAATCTCCGACCCCGCAATGATTTTTGAGTTCTGGGAATAAGATAGTCGCTCAAAGCGAGAGAATAGAGTGAAAAATTTCAAAACCACATCGCTTTGATGTTTCAACCTTTAATCGGTGAGAAGGGACGGAGGCCTTTGGTGATAATACCACGTCGTTTCTTGGTCAGAGTATCACATAATTTGCTCAATAGTGTGTAGCACCAGTGACGACACGACAGACTTCTGCTCAACTTTTTTTTGTGGGAAAGTGAGTCACTGTGCTTCTACTGTTTGCTCTGGATCACATGAATGGATGCAACATTCATTTACAGTTAAGAGGCGACCAAAAGAAAAGAAAAAAATTATCTTCGTCTTGCTCCTTAAGATTTAACGTCTCCCTTGACAGGGCACGCAGCGTTCGCTTCTGAAAAGCAATCGTAGAACCCACTATTCTGAAATCTTTGACAAATGCAGTTCTTCGTGAATAATTTTCCACACACTGCTATAAATCAGATCAGTCTCATTTGGATAATATCCTCCACTTTCTTCGTTGTGGCAGCCAGTGTTGTAGGGGGCAAAAGGACCTAGGCCACTTCCTCAAGATTTATCTCGAAATTTAATTATTTCTTAATAATTCTTTTACTATACTGTTATAGATATTCTAAATTTTAGACACAAGAACGCTTTTCTCTCTCGTGTATATGTTTCTTTTTATCACGAAGAGAGGATTTCAACTTCCCGAGATTACTAAGGAAAGAAAAAACCGTCTCTGAACGAGTGACTCTGGCTCAATAAACGAAGAGGAGGGTTCATCCCTAAAAAAATGCAAATTTTATTCTCACGGTATCTTAATTATTTTTCTTAAATGATCTTTCCAAATTTTTGTAACTTAATAAAATCAATACTTGGACAGTTTTAAAAAGGCGAAATAAGATTGATTTAGCGTATTTACTTTTTATTAAGTGGTAATTCTGGACTAATAATTTGCTTTTGTCATGGCAATGATGATATGCAAACCCCCAAAATTATTTTCTGACTAAGCCACTAATGGCAGCATTCTCTGTAGGAGAGGGTCTGTGAGGAACCTATGGCGAAAATTCCTTTTCTACCTCACGACATTTCATCGCCCACTTTCAAATGATCCCACAGGGAGCTTCTTCTCCATATTGCAGATAACTTCAATCTACGGCTACCTGAAACCAAACAAATCCGCACGCTGCCACACGAAGATCAATTCATAGGCAGATTAAATTTTAATCAGATATCTGGGTTACTTCTTAGTAATAATTAAAACTTAACCGATACTCCCTTGTACAGGTTTTTAAAAAAAATTACTTGGATTTGTAGAACCGTGAATATTTCTTCACATTCGATGCGTCGTTTGTCTTTTTACATTTATATTATTTTCTTACCACAAACAAAAGGTTTTTATTAACGTCGCACCAAAAGCAACACGAGGGCTATTGGCGAAGGACCTCGTAATTTTGAACCTCAGTCAAGTGACGCTACCTCCTCTCATAACTTTCACACCACGCCAAAGGGATTCTATAAAAAATATTCCCGTTCCTCAATGCTGCAACTTTTTCCGCTTTCCTTTCTTTACGTTTATGTCTGTAGAAAATTTCTTTTCGCATTCTTGAAATCCTTCTATTCTACCTTATTCGGATCATCCGATCAGAATTTCCCCATCATTTTTCATGCGATAATTATTTCTAATTAAAATATCACTTGATCTGCATTGTCAAAACTTATTCGTACTGAAATATTGCTCTACGTTTATTTTCAGCCTTCCTTTAAGCATTTAGAGCCCTAACATTCGAATTTCTCACTCCTCCTTTCACTATGAAATACCTTTCTTCTAAACCACCCGAACTAAATATAAAAGTTACCCAACTGATTTTGAGAAACTCCTTTAAATTGTATATGATAAAATTTAAAAAAGAATTAGATATAATAATGGTTTGGAAGTAAAGAATATTGTATACTATTGATACTTAAACATACAATCTCAGTAGTACAAGGCTAAATATTGCGCTAATATGCTGATGGAATGATTGTTAATCAACCACCAGCCACACGATGGCTTTTGGCGATGAGGACACTTGTGCGGACACCCTCTTTTCCAAGCTTCCACACCGCCAACAGGATTAGGAACCTCGTCAGAGTTCACATGTATCAGCCCGCAGCACGATGGAACTTTAGTGGCATCGAGTCTCGAACCTACGACTGGGACGAAAACAACGCTGGGTGCGAGCTCACGACCAACCACTATGCTTTGTCAAATATTTATTGAAATTTTTTTTTTTAAAAAAAATCACATAAAAAAAACGACGAGTAAAATTATAGGGTTAAAATTTTTAATACTGTTTAAAGAGTCAGTTTCATATAAAAATACAAAGAGAGCGAATGATGGTGGGCGCCAGATGTGGCCCTTCTGCGCCAAACCAGGTAAAGCTGTGATCTAGACGTACAAAAAAAGAAAATCAGTTGACAAGGAGAGTCGAAAATAGAGAAGGATCGCTAGAGTATCTCGGGTGCGCGTCACCCGTGTTATCACAGTAAACTCCATAGGAAAGAAAAAGATCACTACGGTATCCCTTGAAGCCCCTTATCTACCTAAAGAAGGGAAGCTCCAGGGTGCAAAAGAGCAAGCAGTAGGGCACTTTCCCCCACCAGGTCAGACGATTTGAAAACAATGCGAAACGATGATGGATGATCTATAAAAATATAACAAGTAATATAAAAAAAAATTTAAGTCAATCCTTACTTACATCAACAAAGAAAATTTTTATTTTAGTTACTTTTTATTAAGGTATTTGGCGGCATTTTGCCAAATGTGGCTACCCTGGTCCTCTTTGCGGACTTAGCCAAAAACAATCGACAAGTTTGGATATTTTTGAAATCGTGACAAGCGGTTGAGCTAAACTGCATTTTCATCAATTAAATGAATTAATATTTCAAAACACTGTATAAACATCAAGTGTCCTCCACTACAAGTTTAAAAAAAATGTATTTGAACTTGAGTGGATGAATAAAAAGTATTTTATTAACGATTGAAAATTTGAACAAGATATATATAGGAAGAGTGTGAGCTAATGGTAGGAATTTAAAAAACAATTCACGAGAGAGGAAAAAAGTAATAATTATCGAGTTTATCCTGTTTAAATCTTTTAATGCTAATAAATACAACACAATAATTTGCGATGAATTCAAATCAACACGTTAAAAAAAAAAATTAAAAACTTATTAAAGAATTAGGAAAAGCTGATCTGATAAGAATAAATATTATACATGCTGTGTTAGGAATTAAAAAATAGTTTAGCAGGATTCAGTTAAATAAAACCAAAAACTTGGCGATGTATTTATTTCGAGTTTACAGAAATCTGGGATTTCTCTAACTCGATATGAGTAATATAATATGAAAAGAAAAGTCGCCGATGGCGACGGCCGAGTTCTCGTATGGACGAGGAGTGAGGAAAGAAGGTCCTCGGAATTGGGGCAGGTAGACATCGTCCAGGAGCTTGATAGTTGAGCGGAAGGAAGCCTGCTTCCCGATTATTTGATCCTAGGGCTCCAATTGGAGAGAATCAGTGTATTAGAAGTTGAGACTGCAGAATTGTTTCCCCCCTAGATGACTGTGGAAATTTCAATTTTTAAAGAGGGATAATTAAACATGTACGAAGAAATTTCGCCTATTTCTATGAAAACATGCACAAAAGATAAGTGTACACAAAAACTAACAAAAAGTAATAACCACAAAATCAATTTCATACAATTTATTTCCCAAACATTTAAAAAAATGTTTATGATTATCTTTCATAAAATAACAATTCTGCAATTGATCACAGACATTTCACAAATTTAAAAAGATACTTACAAATACTGATATTTTAGTACTTGGAAAGGTAAAACAATAAGATAATTATGAAATTTCAACAAAGCTTTTCCAAAAAGAAAATTTAGTTCTTTAACTATCAAAATAAAATAAATTGATACAACCAATTGTAACTTCAAAACAAAAGACTTCAATATATTTAAAAAAATAAAAGCCCCCTTTTTTACAGTTTTGCTTTATTAACGACGCGCCGAGAAGCAACACGAGGGCTACTGGAGACGAACCTCGTAATTCTGAACGTCGGTCAAATGACGAAGATAACACGAGTTGGCCTCTCCAAAATTTCACACCACGCCAACGGGAGGACTAGAGAACTCGATCAGATTTAACGTGTATCAGTTCCGGTTACACGGCTGGTCTTTAGTGGCATCGAGACTCGAACTCACGAAACAAATTTCGTGACTATGACCACTAAGCTACCGCAGCTATTATATCATTTCAATTGAGGGTACTTCCTTGGTACCGGCGCGCAACGATGAATCGCCAAGCGACTAAGAAATATCGCCAAAGTAGCCTTCACGAGTTCGGTGAGGACGTCATTTGATGTCCGCCAAAATTAAAACTTTCCACTTTCAGAGTGTAAAGTTTATTGGCGCAAGAGCCAGATATGGCTATGCTGCGCCAAACAAGATGAAACTGTGGTCTAGACGTGAAGTTGAAAAAAAGTGGTTGACATGAAGGAGAGTCGAAAATTAGAGAAGGATCGCTAGGGTATCCCGGGATTGCGTCACCCGTGTTTACCAAAGACAGTAAACCCCATGGGAAAGAAAAAGATCACTAGGATGCTCGGGGTCATGATGCCCGTACTTACCTGAAGAAGGCAAGTCCCTGAGGTCCCCTGATATAATCCCCAGGGGCAGGGTGCCCGGCTATACCCCCAGACGCTGGGTTCCCATTTTAGTAGCCTCTTACGACATGCATGAGCTACAGTGAGACTATTCTGTCATTCCCGGTCACCACACGGGTCTTCCACTTTCAGAATTCAAATTACTTAAGTGACGTCACAATTTAATTATTGAACAAACTTAACTGCGTAGCATGATCCGATTATTCACAAATGTAATGAATAAGCCCGGGTAGGTATACATTAGAACGCATAAAACTGACTTTTTTTTGTCAGGGAAATAAAAAGAAAAAACTTTTAAAAGCCTAACAGCCATAAGTAACAAATGTTAGTTCTTCAATGTGCAGAATATAATATGTCTTTTCTTAAAAAGCTAACATTTTTGCTTATTGGCACTTGTGTAAAATATCGACGACCATTTTCGCCAAAATTAGAAAACGTTACTAAATGAAGCGATATTCCGCAAATAACAGAAACTGTGAGATTTTATTGGCCATAACATTTTTTTGTTGCTATTTTTGGTGGAGTATTATATCCTTTGGGATATTTTTTTTAGTAGGACAAAATTAGAAGACAAGATTATTAACATCGTAAAATAACTTCAAGCATGAAAGTTAAGCTCATTTTCAGCTGAACTTACATAATTCATTATGGCTACCAAAATCCTCGATTTCATTCAAGATAGCAAAGAATGGTTCATCTTCATTGTGAATCCCATTCCACAAACATTCATCTGTAGATGCACTTTCATTTGGCGATTTGCTTTATTCCAGTCTTTTTTATTTCTAATAAATACTCTTCAGATACACGAAATTATAAAGATAATTAACTATGAAATATTAGAATTCCCTATCTTATAATTCTTTATTTGATCCATGTTCCTACCCACCATCTTAGTCAAATAATAATGGAATGTTGCCAAACGATGGGATAGGAACTATTTTGGAAACAACAAGTATACTCGTAAGTTTGAACCAACATCATTTTTCATAGTTGATGGGATTTTAAACAAGTGCCAAAAAATCTTTGTTAAACACAATACATGAAATGAAATACTCAAAGTTAATCCAATGAAAATTTAAAACCAACTTTCATGAGTATCTAATAATAATTTTGCCTTAAGATAACTAAGTCCATAATATATGGATAAGTGTTTTACAATATACAGAATAGCAATATTCATTTGAGAGAGACAAATTGACCACAAAATAAATATGGATATAAACATAGTAAATAAAACAAAATGTTAAAAAATATTTGGTTAGTTAATTATTCACACATTTTTTTATGATTATGTTAAACACATCATAAGATTAAAAAAAAAAAAATTCACAAACAAGTTTTAATTTGAGCTACTTATTGGAAAACAAATATATGAAACAAAGTACAGTGCTCACAAATAAAACTATTAAGAATAACTTACACAGGAACATGAAAATAAATGCCTTATATCACAGTTCAGAACAAATGAACACAAAAGCATATACAAAATGCACAAACTAAATTCAAAATTTAAGATACTTCGATGTTTTAAATACATTTCAACGACATTAAAATGTATTAAATTTAAAAAGTTAGTATTCTTGATTATCCAAAGGTCAATAAATAGTTACAATTTTAAATTGAACTTTCATGAGTGTAAAATATTACATCACTTATTATATATATATTTAAAAAAAAAACTTTACAAAAAATCCAAACTAATAATTAAGAATAATAGGGTTATTCTAAAAAATAACAAATTTCATTAAAAAAAAAAAAAATTAAATTTTAAAAATGAGTTCCAATGAATTTATGGTAAGCTTAGACTGTTAATTCCATTGATATAAAAATAATTATTGTAAAACATTTTCTATTACTTTCACAATAACACTAGGAAAGTTTTGTTTACAAATTTAATATTTCACTATTGTGGTTCTCATTTGATTTTATACAGTAAAACTGCATGAAAAAAAAATCACATGTATACCTCATTTTCAAAACCTCCACACCACATATTTAAAGTATTAGAAGCATAAAGGATTTAAGATGTAGATCTCCTTTTGTTCCAAACGGCAGTCTTTGAAACATGAGACTTGTTTAAAAAATTGTTTCTTGAATAATTTGATACAAATTTTTTGCAACTGTTTTAAAACGGAAGAATGACATCTTTTGAATTTGGATTTCAGTAGATTGATGAACAAACTTTAATTTAGTTTAATATACAAACATACATGTTTGTATAGATATATAACAAATTATTACTATTACAAAAAAGTTTACAGTGGCCCAACATTCATAAATATTATTTGAGTAAAGTGAATTAAGTATACAATTTTCTTTAAATTTAAATAATCTTTTTTGGATTTTTTCTCTTATTGATCTTTTAAACTTCAACAATTTAAATTGCGCAAAAGCAAACAATTCACTGGCACTCGTTTAAAATTTAATTTTAGTAGCAATTTTCCATAATAATAATAAAAACATAATCAATTCATTAGCAATTTAAAACCACTAGAACCAACTTCATGTCTCAAGAGTTCAATTCATCAAACATGAAATGTGTGTTTGATAATCCAAACTGAATTCAGGAGTATAGGAATTAATTTAATTAAAAGTATATTTTAGATCTTTCTATTGTAATAGCAATGTTTGCAGGAAGTTTTTTTTTTTTTTTTTAAAAAAAAAAGATGGGGTCAATTTGTAATGAAATTAAAATATTTAATGCTACTTCTTTTTTTTTTGAAAAATGATTGTTTGATTACTTTGAATCTAGGACCCATCTGCTTTAACAGGAAGCCACAATCAATTAACACTGTAGAACTTTCAATGTTGACCTCCCCTCCTTCAGAAATTTTGTGCATTCAAACTGAATGGAATATAAATATATTCACTAGAAAACACGCCACCATTTCTTTAAATTATATATTGATCACCTAGACTGCAAGAGACACACCATTTCAATTGATTCATAATAAGTTAACTTACATTAATAAGTTAATTTCATTATTTTCCAGGATTTAACCAGTGAAAAATAAACCCTAATATCATGTTTATAAAAAATGCAATGTGTACATTACATACAATTTAACTGAAAACTTAACCATTTTCCAAATGATTTCTTATATACAAAGTAAGTATGGATTATATGAAAGAAGAAAGAGGAGGGAAAACAAATGCTACACATATCCTCATTCAAAGAAAAGTTTTTTAAAAGATTTTGTGACACAATAATAATTATATACTTTTTAAATGTTCATAACACATATTCTGGATTTCATAACTAGGATTAGAGCAAGTTGAAATAGAGATGAATAAGTTGTTTAATATACAAAGATGAACATTTTAAAGTTTGTTTGGAAAAAAAAAAAAAAAAAAAGAGAGAAAGAAAAAGTTTAAACTTGAAATATCCTGACCTGGTTAGAAAGGCTTATTCGCTCTTAAAATTTATATTATCCGAATAAAAAGATATATTATATCTGCAAATCTTCCCCCAAAGTCTTGAAATTACTTTAAGTATTAGAAACAAATATTTCAGTGTTAAATGATCTGAACTGCACTCGCATTTCACAACAACTGAAAAATTATTTAATCAACTACAACATGATTAAAAGGATTTACACTAAGGAAAAAGTTTATACTTTTTGAAAAACAATAGCCAAAGAAAGAGAATGAAATAATTTTGTATTAGCAAACCCCCAGAAAGCAAAACATCCAAAAAACACAAAACAAACATATTTAAGGTGGAAATTGCTGATGAAAGAAACTACTCTTAGTGAAATACATGATGCCACATCACGACTCAAGCAAATTAATTTGAATTTCAAATATGGTGATTCAAAAAATTATTAAATTGTCAAATCTCAGAAATTTAAGAATCTGCTGACATGCTTGCCACCAGAAAATTTTTTTTATAAAAAAAGTATAGAATAAAAATTAAGGATAAGAGTTCAATTTATCAACATGTTTATAATTAAATTCTGAACATTTTATTTTTCGTGTTTTCTTCTATAAATGATTCCTTATAAATTTTCAATTCTATAACTGAATCTTTATAATTAAAAAAAGTTCAAGTTATGAAGGTTTATAAATTGTTCCCTTTTGTTAAATGAATGGTCTCAGAGATTTGATGATATAAAACTTTATATTCATAACTTTTAAATCATTTGTACCACAAGCAATTATTTCCTAATTCAAAAAGATATAAATTTTTTAAAAAAGTAACATACTTGTAAAAGTATGAATTATTTAATACAATTATGGAAAAAAATAATAAATAGCAATATTTTGATACATATTTGAAACATATCTCACACATATAGAAAACAGTTGTACTTAAAAAGGGCTTTATACTAATTTAAAACCATCATCAATTCACATATTATGGTGATGGAAAAAAGTAAAAATTCTCTTAATATTTTTCTGCAATAAGAGAAATCAGTTTTTATTTTTTAACTAACAACATTCACTTAAAAATACTTCTCAATGAACTAGAAGTAAAAAAAAATCTATGTTACAACATAAAATTGGTTGCACAAAATAATTCTATGCATGGTATATATAAATTACTTCAGGAACATTTCTAGAACTAGTGAAAAAATTGGAATGCAATTTGAAACAATAAATAATAAATAAATGCAAATGAATTGATATAAGCTATATGGAACACACCCTACTTAATTCTGCAAACAAAATGTCATCTGTAATGGAAAATTTTAATTGCAGAAGTTAATTTTGTCGATTGAGATAATCCATTAACACCAAAATTTAGTTTCTTTAGAGACATTAATATGAATTTTGTTCAGCTGTCAAGGCAGTAAGAAATTTTTTTTAAATTTTTTTTTCATAGACCTTTTCAAAGATAACTAATACCTTACTTGTGGATAGGTTAGAGATCAAGAAATAAAAAAAATTACCTACAGATAATCAGAAAATCATTGTTTAGCCTGACATAACTTTCCCAGAGAAATTGACAGTTATATAGTTCAATATAAATAAACTACTGAAAATGAAGAAATAAGTGAGGATGGAACAGAAACTTTTAAAGAAGAGAGAATGTATTTAATATAAAGCAATAAAAATAACTTTCCTTCTAAAAATGTTGGAGCATTTTGAATATGTAAGAATAGGAGATGTTTTATCACAAACCATCATAGGAAGAAATATAGTTCAGGTTCTACTCTTTTTAAAAAGAATAATTAAAATCTTCATAAAAAATGTAGATAAAAATAGTAAGTACCTTGTTTTTGTATTATACTAGATGTTAGGTTTTACTTATTTTTTAATGCATTTTTAAATATACTTTCACAGAGGCTATGGCAATATATATATATGCATCATAAGCTTATTTTCATATACTGATGAGATAACAGTCCTTTAGGTTGGTAAATTTTCGTTTAAGAAGCAATACAACCATTGAAATTTTTCAGTATGAATAAATGAACATTTCTTAACAATTAGTTGTGGGCTTACCATCAAAAACATGAATATAACTTTACATGGATTATCCAATGCAATTATGTTCTACAAAAGAAAAAGTAATAAAAACTCTAGGTAAACTTCTTTACTGCTAGATACAGTAATCAATGAAAAAGTAGTTCCGAAACACAGTCTAAAGCTACTGCAATTTACACAAAGAGTTTCAAAATTTACTTGCTTAATTTTTAAAATAAAAATATAAATGCAATAATTATAAATATAATTCATCATTATTCATCTGAATCAATCATTTCAAAAATCACACAAGTCAAGTTTTTCCAAACATACTTTTGGGTGGAGAATGCACCATTAAAGGTAGTCCCACAATCCAAATAAAAATCACTCAAGTCATTATATTTCTTTCTGTTCAAACAACATAGAAGCTGCCAATTACAGAAGTTGATAATCCAGATGAGCATGATGGGAATATGATTACATATCTTAATAATCGAAAAACATAAAAATGGTTTAGAGGTACCTAAATTTTGATTAAAAACTTGATTTTTAGATTATTTTGTTTAAATACCACTTAACCCTGTTTCTTGCTAAAACAACAAAAGTTAAAAACAGCATTTTAGATAATAAATTTTTTTTATTTGTTGTAAATAATAAAATTAAACTGTTATTAAACTTTAAAATTTACATATTTGTAACCTATATATTTGTATATCAATAACCGAAAAGTTTCGATTGTGTGACTCTCATGGTTTTTGAAATAACGATTCAATTTGAAATATGAATAATAAAAATATAGGAAACAATGTATACTAAAGGGATTGAACAAAGTGAGTTTTAATAAGAATCTTTCTTAAAAAAAAAAAAAAAAACTTCAGAAATCAAATTTTCTAAAATTTATTTAGAATCCAAGTTAAAAAAATCTAATTCAACTTAAACCTGTTATTAGTTAATCAATGGACCCTCATGTTTTATTAAAAGTAGTCAAATATCTCCTTCACAGAAAACTACAAATTTCGTCAAAATCAACTATTTACTGTGACAAAAAATGTCAGCATCTCCATTTTTGTACATGAAAAAATAATCTTATTAAAAGCAATTTTAAAAGCTCTCAGTTGTTTTTAAAATCAGTTATTCATTTGTAGTTTTATGTAGTATGCAATCTTCCTGTTTAATCATTAGTGCAAAACGAGAATTGCAAAGAATAAAAATAATAACGTGCTTTGAGATTGCTCCCTTCTAAATACTAAATAACCATAATTTCATAGATAATATTGCATTGCTATTGATGTGGTGCAATGAAAAATACCTGCAGATTCTTTAAATAATGATGAATGATGACAAATAAAATTTATTGAATAAATGAACATCAAAAATAAGATTTTTCAAAATTTTACCTGTGATAAAATTTTAAAAATTAATCCTTTCCAGGACAAAAGTTGATCCTTAAGGGGGGGGGGGAATGATTAAACAATCTATAATATGTAACAGTTTATTATAATTAAAATTCAAATAAAATTCATTCAACAATGAGATTCGAATTTAATATCTTACTTATTATGAGTGGTAACACAACATGAACATTATGTATACACTTGTGCCAATATTTCTAATAATGGTTCTTTAACTAGTATTGATATTTTTAAAAATTCTGCATTAAATATAACTCATTTTTACTGAACATTATAATAAAAAAAAAAAAAAAAAAGAAATTCTCTTAATAAATTTATAACTGCAGAAAGGGGACATCATTATATTAATGCCAATTATAATAAGAATGTGGTTTTACTTAAGAGTATTATAATATCCTGGTATTAATTAAACATTTCAAATGCCAAGTGGTTTGATAATCAACAAAAAATTTTAAAAAATTATCACTTTTAAATATTGATACAAATATATCAATAATTATATTATTATTGGTATTCAAGAGATGAAAAAATGAAATGATGTTTTTCTTTGCTGTTATCTGCATTCTAATATTTCTTTCTACATATCCAAAAAAATATTGATATCCAGTTCAGAAGGTAATAAATATATGCCAAAAAACCCAAGTAACAAGATGATAACAATAAATGCATCAAACAGAAGACAAATCTTACATTGAACAAACAAAAATATAAAAACCTAGGAACTAAAATTAATATAAACTAACATATATTATTAATTACACAACACCCAGGACAAAGAGAAAATGACAACAAAACAATACTGGAATTAAAATAAATATACCCCTGTTAACAAATGCAATATTTATCTCAAAAGGTTTATTGTTTAAAACCATATGCTGATGAACTACAGCTGTAGATGAATTTTTTTGCAATTCAGTTGAAACCTGAGTGGTAGTTAGATTATCATAAACTTCATTGAAGCTGTTATTCGATATTACAGATATTGCATGTGGAGAAGAGACTTCACTTTCGAATACTATGCCACATTGAGGAAAAAAGGTTTTGTGGAGTGACTGTCCAATATGCAGAAAATCACCTATAATAGATTCACTGCACTTTTTCTCAACAACTTCTCGCACGCATGAAAAAAATACACTACCGGCCCTGAAAATGAAAATAAATTATTGAAAATATACAACAATGCCCACAATACACTTGTAATTATCTAGAGATTTCTAATTATTAATGAATGAAATATGAGCTTGGGGAGAAAATGAAGTAAGTATTCTCATACTTCAGGAAAATTTTCTACATTTTTTTAAAGTAAGAAATCTATTTCCATAATTCCTGAAAGTAAAATTCTGATGTAAATCTAAAGCATATTGATTATGAATGAACAATACTTGCTCTCAGCAAAAAAAAATAATGATTTCATACAATGCATGCAAATTGTTAAATTACATAGGAATTCAATTGTTGCAGAAATTGTATTCTTTCCATGTATTCAATTTGACAAATCAATAGTAATGGACTGGTACCAGATTTTTTACTCTGAATCTCGTGGAAAGAAATAATTTTTAACAAGGATTCAGGCTCCATATATATATACTTACCCGTACATACAAGTGATAGACACCACCAGAGTATAAGTAGGTTTTCATTTACATTACATAAACGATTCTTTATAGTTTTAATTTCTGCTTTAATTATTAATATGCCTTAAGTGGAGGGGGGGGGGGAAGGATAATTTTTGAACATATTGGAAGTAACTTATTCAACAATAGATTTGTATAAAAACTGAATAACTAAAATGTACAGCCTCCATTAATTAAGATTCAAAGAAATCAAGCAGCGAAGCTGTTAATTTATATCAAAATTCAAAGAGATTAAAAAGAAATTAGTACTGCAAAGCCTTCTTATTTTGATGCTTTTTTTTTACTTTTCACACACAACTAATATCTAATTGCAGCAACACTCTAAGTGATGTTTTTATATAAATATACAAATTTTAAAAACCAAGCAAAAATAAATTAAGCTATAAATAAAGTTCAATTTGTCACTGACATTTTAACTACAATAATGATAAAATAAATTTTGTTTTTCTAAGAGAGAATTTATATAATTTTTGTGATCGTACCCTCCTAACACCTACATTACATCATAAACAATTACTGATTCATATCTGTGTTTAAAACTTTCTTTAACCAGGTTTTAAATTTCTCGGAAACATTTAAAAGTAATGAAATATAATTTATCATTTTTTTTATAATCTTTGTCTTATTTTACAACCTTGTGCATTTTACATTCTAAGTTCAATATTCACAAGTTGCTGTTAAAGTTTGATTCAACTTTAATTTTTTGTCATTAAGATTTACATCTCAATGGAATTACTCTACAATAAAAACAATAGTATTTACATTTCAAGTAATTAACATAGTACAAAATTTTTTTTAAACGATGTCAAAATATTTGTGCATGAATAATATTGTTCACACATAATAAAAGATGAAATTACAATCCATACCTGCACAATTTATTCATAACATGAGTATCTATTACTGTATTGGTGGCAACCCACTTCTGGGGCACACAGTCTGATATGAAGGGACTACATATATCCAAACAAGTTGCAAGTTCATAGTAGTCTAAAATAAGATAAGACAAAACAATTTATAAAATTGAATTCAAGCAAAGCAAATTTTTTATGATAAAAATTGAATATCCTAAAATACAAAAACACAATCATCTCCACATATTTCAAACTGCTATATAAAAAAAAGTTTCTACATTTCAAACAAAAACTTTTACATAAAAAATTATGTTTATCAACAGCAGTAAAAATTTTTTCATGAGATAGAATATAAAATATAGATTTTGCTCATAAGATAGAATATAAAATTAAGGGGGGGGGAAAAAACTGTTTAACTGATTCTTAAAGCAATGGAACCGCAGTTACTAACCGGATCTAACACTTGCACAAGCATAATTGCACATTTCTAAAAGTAAATTTATTTGATATTTTAATGTTTTAAGTCCCCTTTATCTCTTAAAAAATAAACAATACATAATCATTTTTAGTTAAAAAAAATGATGAAAAGTCTCAATATGTGTCTCTGTTTATTGAAATTTCTATATATCAAATTTTTTCCACAAATCTCTCAATTTCACTAAATAAAAGTTCAACTGCATATTTATTTCAATTTTAAAAGTACTGGAGATTGACCCTTTTATAATAAGACTAATTTTTTAAAAAAATAACGTACCTAATAAGATACATCAAGTTACATTTGTTTGTTGCTCTCTATGTGTTAAAAGTTACATATTTTGTCTTTTTTAGACTATTATACATTAAAGGTTTGAATAGAATATTAAATATGGAAATTAATGATTTTAATCATCAATATGAAATTTTTTCAACAATTTTTTAAAGGAATAAGGCTTACTATACTTCTTGATCAAATAAAATATTTTTTTTTTGGCAGAAATAAGAATATTTATAGCAACAGAGAACGGAGTTTTAAAAACATTGTGTTGATTTTATATATTTTACACATTTATTGCAATATTTGTAATTATTGCTTTCAGCTCGCAACTAAGATTAATTCCTTTCACAATCTTTGAGAATGATTTATTTTATTGTAATAGTATATTTGTTCTCTATTCATGCAATAATTTTTAGAGATGAAATTTCAAAATCAAGTATTGACTATCTAAATAAAAGATAGTTTCCATAAAGAGTCAATATGTCACATTGAACCATAATAAATTCAGGTTTCCTTTCAACTAATGTCTAGTTAAAACCACAGAGGACATAAGACAGCCATTCACAACACATACATCTCACATCAAACAGTTTTCATTTTTAAATTACAAGAAGTCTATCATGTAAGTAAATTCCACATGAATACAAATGCTATTAGCAAGAAAAGAGTTACTTTTTTTAGGATGAAGGCTCAATTATACTATTTGCAATCTAAATTGGTCTACACAGACAACAATTAATTAAGTAAGGCTAACTTATGCCAATATGAGGACTGAAATTTTGTGAAATAAAATTAGATTGGATAAGTGTAAACTTTTCCAATTTGATTAAATTTGAAACTAATACAAATACTCTTCCCCTGGACTTTTCTGCTTCTGAAAATAATAATATTTCAACTCTTACCACTTAATTAAATGACCTAGAAACTGAATTCTGCTTTTCTAGTAACCGAAACATTATTGAATTTATTTTTAAAGCTTTAGGTTTTTATCATGTACAAGATATTTCAAATGTAATATTCCAAATGATTAAAAGGTACTACATTTCAAGTAATAACTTTCTACAAAAATATTTTGCCTTAACTTTGGATGGTTCTGGGTAAAAAAGTTTTTATTACCCAGAACCATCCAAAGTAACACACTCCATCAGCTTCCAAATATATTACACAACATGCAAGCAATGTTAGATTGGTAACCACACAATTAAAAAAGCTTTTAAAATCATTTAAAAAATATATCATGGTGCACAATTATCAACATATAAATAGAAATGATAAAATATAATAGAATAAATATTTTTTGAGAATATATAAGTACAGTCAAACCTTGCTATATTGAACTTGGGATAAAGTGATCTCTGTTATAGTGAGCTGTTTCAATAGTTCCAACTAAACTCTTATTTAACTAATATTGTTTTAAATGCTTAAAGTAAACATTTGAAAAAATGAAAACTCCACTTACAGTGAATTGAAATTTATCTTCCACACCCATCCCCCCCCCTTTTTTTTAAAAGTAATTAATTCTATGAAAGATAGTATTCCAAAATTCTGTCACAACAAATGCCATTCATTCTATCTCTTCCACCATTTCAAGGGGGAAAACCACTAGTTCATTACCCTACAAATAGTATTCTTCTATCTCCACTACAAAGACTCCATTATTCACACCTCTTGAAAAATCAGAACAGTGGAACAGACCATAGAGGGGCCTCTCCCTCTTCTTCCTATCTCCATGGACTGTTCACTTCTAAGTGAAAAGACTTTTTGCCATTTACAGAATCCAGAAAAAATTGGAGGGAAATGATTAATTTTGTAAAGGGGAAAGCATTTTCAATGAAGGATAAAATAAAAATTATCAAACACATAGAAGATGGGAGCCAACCAAACAGCAATATGCAAGCAATTTTCCTTATTAAAATTCAATTTTTCCAGCATTTGGAAAAATTGTGGCATAAAATATAGCTCAGTTAATATTTCTGTAATTAATAATTTATCAATTATCTTATTTCAATACTTTTTTAACAAAACCGGATATAGTGAACCTTTGGTTATAATGAACTTTTCAATCAGGTTGTTGACATTTACCATAACAAACTTCGACTGCACCTTTTATTATTTACAATTACACAACATTCACTATCCATTTTTTAAAATTGGTTTAAACTTTATATAGAAAAATGATTGTTTTTGAATCCTTACAGGATATCTGAAACTTGAATATTATTACTGAAAATAAGATATTCTAATATTAATAAAACCATTTTGAAAAATAGGCAATTCTAACATTTTTTTTTTAGAGACATGAATAAATTTATTTTTCCAATTGATTATTATTTGTCTTCAAAAAATGAATATCAAACAAATTTTCTAAGCTTTTTTTTGGTAACAATATTTGTAATGAAAAGAAATTAACCACCAGGATGACTATTTACATCTAAATGTACCCCAAATACATTTGGGCACTTCGTACCACATCATTAAAATATTACAGCAACCCTTGGGATAGGAATCCATACAATTTGTAAAATACAAAGCAGAATGTCGACTAACACTATAATTAGAATGAATATTAAATATGTGTAGTGTAATAATTTAAGGACTTAGCTTCTTACCTAACCACTTAACATCTGCCTTAGGGATTAATTTATAAACTTCTCCAATGGAAAAAAAGCAATTATTTAAATGCATTGGTCTAAAAAAGCTTTGAAATACTATTCCTGCCAAACGATAACCATGGTCAGAACAGAATCCCAGGCTCTCTCTATCACAGGACATTCCATTCTCTGATCGCCTTTATTGAAAAGAAAGTTCATTGTATTAAAAGTTAATAAATGAGCCGAAAAGCACAAAAATGTATAAGGCATATAAACGTGCCACACTCTTTTACCACAAAACAGCATGTAACAATATAAAAGGTAAATATGATATAAATTTTTAACAAATAGAAATTAAACTAAAAATGGTGATATGTACAGAAGGACTCAACAAATACGTTAGGACTACTCCCAACAACTATACAAACTGCACAATGAGCTTTTCATTCTGAACATGTTTAAAATATTTGTGCCAATAATCCCCTTTCCAGTTGTGTCTAGAGTATTCCAAACATGTCCTATAAGATTTAGGTTTATGACTTCATGGATAAGTCCATACAATAAATATATTCTTACTATAATTAGCTATCTAGCTTTTAATTCTACATAAAAACATAGTCAGGACAGGTAGCATTGATGAAGCTGCTGTCAGATTGCAGAATTTGCATGAAAGGAGAGTATCTGAATTGATACTAAAAAAAAAAAAAAAAAACTCATTAGTTTTTCAAAAAAAAATTTAGATATCATTAGCAGTAAAACATATTTTAGATCTTTAAGAACAGCTCACTGAATAACACAATTTAGATAGAAAATTAAGATATTCTTGAATTTAAGATTTTTAAATTTCAACAATTAAACCTCTTTTTTCAAAAGGGGAGGGTTGACAATCTTGAGAATTTGAGTTCCCCATAGAAAATTAAAATTCTCCGCCTTAAGAGTCAAGACCATATCTTGCAGTAAAAAATTTTAGTTGTAAATTTTCATATTCTTAGATATTACAATAAGCTTAGAGCTGAAAAAAAAAATAGGAATGAGCCATAAATAAATCAGATATTATTCTGCACTTACAATTAATTAACATTTAAAGGTTGTGTAACTTGGGTTAAAAAAGGTTTACATGATGGATTTAGTTTTTTTTTTTTAATTTAAAAGGAAATAATGAACAATTTTACTAATTGTGCAGTTGAATTCACAGTAAAAATTACAAAACTGATGAAAACCTTTTTTAAGCATCAGGTAAATAATTATTTGAAACCCCCATAGATTTGAAGTTCAGATACACAATACATGATATTTTGAACAACACATCATGATTTTCAGATCATTCTAATAACTTTGCAATATGCTTATCATACATGACAAGATTCAAAAAGGTGTTGCACATTTAAGAATAAATCCTACAGACAACACTTATTAAATTTTTTTTAGATTTACTACAAAAATGCTAAAACAAATTTTAAAAAATTAATAATAGATGTTGACAATAAAAAATGTAATAAATATGCAATTTTGTAATTGAAGGAATACGTTTAAATTATTAATTAAGGAAGATAAGCACGTGCCTAATGCAACAACAAAATAAAATCTGATTTTCTTATTTTTTTAAATTCTATTAATACTTTTTATAAGGAACACACATACAAGCATGATTTGTTCAAATAAAATAACTTTCATTAAAAAGACTGCAGAAGTTTTATAAGATTTTGATATCTGTTAAACACATTTCTTTCCTCAAATTTTTGTTGATTTTTTGTATTAAATTTTTGATATAATTTTCCTTTTATTTATACAGTAAGAATTTTCTCAATATGGATGCAACAAATTTCCTAGATTTTTAATATCACTTAACTTACCAATAAATTGGAAATTCAAAACGAATCACACATTGATTTATAAACATATATGTTTCATAATTTTATATACAAATGTAGTAATCTCAAAATAATATAATTAAACATGAGTTGCTTCCAAAATTAAATTAAAAATAAACAATAAGTACCATTAAAAATATTCATATTTGTAAGGGAAAACACACAAAAAACTCCCTCAGAAGCTAAAAGAACAAACCTGCACATCAAGAGACTTTGATTGACATCTTTTTCTACAGCTTCGAGATTAAGATTTACATAAAGGCAACCATACATACAATACTTGTACTTTCTTTCACATTTATTGGCAATATTGTAGGCTAAAAAGAATAATAATTGTCATTCATATGATCATGTTCCAATTATTAACATGATCCATTAAAATAAAACTAAACTATTATCATTCAGCAAATAACATAAAAAACAAGGCATTTTAAATATATTAAAAATTGAAAAAACTTTGGCAATCTTAGTTTACCAAACAATTATTAAATTGTCATTTTAATCATTTACAAAATGATTAGATGTATGTAATAGAATGTAACTACCCAAGAGATAAGCAATTAACTGGACAATAAAAGTTGAATTAATGCAAGCATATATATTTGTTATTGTATCGTTTTAATAAAGAAGTCACATGCAACGACATATGATCAAAACACAACAAATCCCACATCTAGTATAGAATAAAATCACTACATGTAAATTTTTTCTTGGTTTTAACCATCTGGCAGAGTTGTAGATAAATGGTTAAGAGTCAAAAGTTTGGATAATAGGGGTTTTATGAAATTAAGTCTTTATAAAACCTAATTAAAATATAAATTTGTCTCAAATAATTGGGTACAGGTTTCAAGTTTAGTTTTTTATTAATGTCACACAAGCAATATGAGGCAACAGAGGGCTATTGGCAACAGAGTTTGTAATTTTGAACCTTAGTCAAGTGACAAGGACAACACCTGAGCTGGCATCCCCCTCTCCAAACTTCCACACCACGCCAATGGGAGGACTTTGGTCCCTGACAGATTTAACGTGCATCAGCCCAAGCCCCACAGCAGATCTTTAGTAACCAAAGATCAAACCTGCGACAGAACGAAAACTGTCGGAAATGAATCTGAAATCAGGACCACTAGGCAACCACAGACACATGAAAGTTTCAAATAACATGCTAATGAGATGTTAATTTTTAAATCCTATAGGACCTCAAAGTTTTTGTACAGACTAATGTGAAAATTTGTTGAGTGAAATACCAACCTGGTAGGGTTTTTTTATCATTGGACTATGACTCAATATTAAAGTAATGTCCGCAAAATTAAAGCACAGCAAGTATTGGTTGGATTTTAAAAATTTAAATGATTGGATGCAGCCCCATTGCATATAAGAGTATTAAGTACAATTTTTTTCCAGATGACTGTTGGCAAATTTAGGTGACTTTATTTTAGAATGAGGATTTACAAAGCAAAAAATTATTTCTTAGATGTATGCATGTGTGTACATAGTTTAATTAAAATTGCAATACAAGGAAGGAATGATTTGACTTAAGTCAAAATCACATGAAAGGAAAAGAGGTTAAGAGATTCAAATGATTAGTATTTCAGCGCATTTAGACTAAGCAGGAGGGAGAAACGACATCTGAAGCACTGCATAAGAAAAAAGTTTTGTAGTGGATTTCTTAGCTGGAAAGTGCTTTGTGAGGTCAGAGTTTGCTCTGAATATCATGTTATGCCTCGTATAAGAAGAAATGCTAAACAGCAAGCACTGAAATTTGATAGAGGTAAGATCGTTGCCTATCAAGAGTGTGGATTATCATTTTGTTACACCAACCGTTGCACTGGTCGAAATCCAATCACTGTCCATGCGAATATGGAATCAATGGGTTGCTGAGGGTCATACTGAATGACATACAGGATGACCACACTCTCCCATGACTAATGCTGGAGAGGACAGACATATCAAGAAGTTGGCCCAGCAAAACTGTACAATTACATCACAGATCATTAGTAAAAAAAGGGGCATGTTTGCAGCATGCCCAGTTTCCATTTATACGGTGAGATGTTTGTAGCAGCGTGGTGATCATTACTTTGGCTTTCCTTGACAATGCAATAGAGAGAGATGACAACTCTGGTGTGCAGAACAACAAAGCTGGATAAAGGAGTGGAACAATGTCGTCTTTTCAGACCAGTCTCAGTTCTGCGTGTAGTATTCTGACAGCCATATACAAGTCTGGAGGCTACGAGGAGACCACTCATTGCCTGCTTGCATTCAATATCAACATAGGGACCTGAACCCAGTACGATGGTTTGGACAGTCATTAGGTACACAACATTCACATCTCTAATTTGGATTGACAGTAATTTGAATGCCGATTGGTACATTTCTAACATCTTACATTCAGCGGTTCTGCTCTACCTTCGAGGTTGTTACCATATCACGAGATGAATGGAATAAATATGTCACCCCCCAAACCCGGCAACGAGGCATCAGAAACTTGCATTCGATATTTTTTCTGTTTGTGTCGAACGTGGTGAATTTTTTTTATTGGCTCCTTATTTTTAACTGTCGATTTGACTGCGCTGAATGCAGATTTCTGATGTATATAATAGAGGATTTGTATTGCAGATGATGCTCATTCATATTTTGATTATATTCTCATATTTATTAATCTGCCAGTAATAACCAGCAAGTTTGATGCCAGTTCCTTTTAATTATAAATAAAAATAATTTTAAAGATTGGTGTCAGTTTTACTCTACTTTAAGTTCAATTATGGCCTAATTTATCATCTAAAGCCAACTT
>BMAW01023919.1:1068885-1093181 GCA_019974015.1 Nephila pilipes | reverse complement strand
CAACACGCGAAATTCCTTTTTATCCATTTTTTTCACAATAACAAAAGTTGCTTCACTCAAAATGCTACAATTCAGAAACTAATGATCCGACAGCTGTCAAATTTATACACGCATCTTTTGAGGGTTAGGGCTAACTAAAAAACATGTGGATTTAATTCTAGTAGAGCCATCTATGTGTCAGGCCGGGGACTTTTCAATTGACCTGTTAGACTTGAAGCAGCATGGAATGAGTAGCTTGTTTCTGTCATCCAAGCCTAGTTCACCTCCATGCTTAATGGTTAAGGGCAGTTTTAGCTGCCAGGAATGGCAATTGTATCGCTAATTCACACTCCTGTAAATCCCAAAACTGTTAGCAAATTTAATTTTTTTTTGTCTTCATGCCATACTGTTTACGAACAATAAATATCTTTTTTGTATTTGCTTTTCTGTATGGTGTTGCAATTTTAATGGCCAGCAGTGTACCTTTTACATTTTTAAAAAAATTTACACAGATTTTCTCTACTTTTAGGGTGGAAATTGTATTGTAATAGATTTAAGAATTTATTCAATGCAATTTTTTCCTTTAGTAAATTACTCGATATGGTCTGAAGCAATCCATTGTTTTTTGTTTTTTTTTTAATATTTTGTGAAATCCTCAATCTTTCAAAGTGTTCTGTGTGAATTGCAATCTTTGGTAACATGTAGATTATGATTGAAGGTTCTAAGCTTGAAGCAAACCAACAGACATTTTAAAATTGAGCCACCATGCTTTATTAATTTATGTCAAACTTCACAATCTAATTTTCGGAAATTCTGATTATGCTAAAAAAAAAAAAAGATGATTGGGAAAAAAATGTACTTGAATTCAGATATTAAAAACTCCCAAAAATGGTTATGAAATTTGTGGAAACAAAAATCGAAATCCTCGAGGATAAAAAATTCATTAATAACCAATCGAAACACAAGGTTGGTTATCAATGAAAAATTGATATTGAGCTAATTACAATTAGCAACACACTATAATTTTTGCAACTTCCAAACATGTTAGTGATAGTACACAAATACCAAAGATTTAGCTTAACTTAGAAACAATCTTCATTGTATAAGCCATTTTAACAATCTGAAAATTGGTTCAATTTTATCACTTCTAATCTATACAACTACAGAATTATAATGGTTTCTTCAACTTAAAACAAACTTTGTATGAGTGAAAAAACAATTTTCTCATTGCTCTTATATGCTAATTAATTCAGGGTTTCTATTTATATAAATTTCAGTTACACACAAATATTAATTTTGCATATTAATAAAACATTTAGCCAGAAAAAAAAATTTTTTTTTTGGTTAAAATGTTAATATAACATTTATGTTAAATAACATAACATAATGTTAAATATAACATTTCTTTATTTAAAAGCTGAAGTGCTATTAAAAAATTAATATTTGAAGTGAGGAGTTATACATATAGTGACAGTAAATATCTAGTTTCAAATTTTAATTGAGTAATCTATGTTGCAACGAAAACACTAAAGGGCAAAAGAATAACTTGGAAAAATAGAGCATCAATTATTGATATATGACTTGATTTTGCTGCATTAATCTTTTGATAGAATTGAAAACAATAAGTTAAAGGGTTAATGGTGGAAATTCATTTGTATATGTATATAAATGTTAACATGCATGCAAAACTTCTAAGGCAGATAGAGAGCCATTTAAATTTAAAAATTTCAAACACAGATAAAAAAATTAAGTGAACTTTTATCGCCTGAAAAAAATTATTAACATATGATGAAAGAACTTACTATGCTCATTTCCACACAAATCTTTCTTTACATTTTGTATTCCTTTCATTGCATAACTATCTACTAATGTAGGTAAACAAACTCTAAAACATTTTTCCACTTTGATTATTCTCCTAAAAAGTAAATTTTTAAGTGAATGAAGGGAAATAAAAGTAGACATAATATAAATACTCATACATTATTCCAATAAACCTTAAAATGAACTGACTGTTTTTTTTATACCATGTTCTCTGAAAATAAGATACTGTTTTATTCCAGATTTTGCTGTAAAAAGATACATTAAGGCTTATTTTCAGGGGATACCTTATGTTTCAAGACATTTCACACTTATTCATGTTCAAGAATCACATTTATTTACCTATTTATACATAAAAACATTGATTTTAACATGCCACATCAACTTTGTCTGGAACATTGTCTTACAACTCCAAGCCCCAATTTCTAGCCACTCCATTCCTTGATAGACTATTGGCTCTAACCTCTTTAGAGCTCTCCTGAAATGAGTTCTTCCAGTCTATGGCACCTTCTCACAAAGAATTGGCAATACAGCTATCCTTTATTTTATCCAATGAATTCTTCAGCCAAGTAATGACTTCTTACAGCAACTGATTCCCGTTTCCTTGCTATTTTCTCTACATTCTATTTTCAATCTAGTCATTGATTTCTGAGCTCAAATTGTCTTTAAATGTCTTGTTTATAGCAATATCAAGAGATTGAAGATATGCAGTCATTCCTGCATGAATCAATACTTGATCTATTTTTCCTTCTGAAAGGAAGTTCTTCTTGCTTTTATGTGAGGAGTCCTTGCAAAATCCTATACGTGTTTACAAAAACCAAGGAAATGCGACTTATTTGGTCACAGGCACTTAGAAAAAGATCATTCATACTTTTGTCAGCAATAAGTCTGACACATGCTTGGTTGATTATCTTGAATACAGTTTTGATGAAAGGACTTATATTGAGAGTATTAGGGCTATTTTTATTGGTTTATTTTGGGAGAAGTACAGTACTTCTTGAGTTCATTCTATATTTCCTTTGGAGCCTTAAAATTCGGCCTTGAACAGCATTTGAACTCATATATATTAATAAAAAGAAGAGTTTGTATGTGTATATAGTCAATGTAGCATAAAGATTGCATAGCAAAAAAGCAAAAATTTGGTATGATGAATCTATGGGGGCTAAAAGCATGCACCTTGAAGACATTTTTTCGAAATTTGTTTTTTTTAAAAAATTTAATATTAAAGTGATAGATAAGGCAGATTTTGTCTTCATTGCACATAATTCTACCAAATATACCAGAATATTCACTGCTTTTGGCTATCAAAATTCACATTACAACAGACCCAAGTTCTTTTAAAGACTGAATTTATTTTTGAGGATACAAATTTGATGATTTTGGTGAAAGTCAGAAATTGGCACTGTAAAACTTCAGATTTCAGTTTTTAATTGTTCCATCCAAAAATCTATTGATCCAAACAACATAATCATACAATGCATGGTATGAACATTTGGTCCACTTTTGAGAGGTAGGACAGAAAGAAAAAAAAAATCTATTATTGGATTTAATACAAAATTTGAATTGCATAACAGTTATGTTGAATTTCTTCTGCTTTTGCTGTGTATACTAATTCTGGCATATTAAATCACTTGACAATATGGTCTACAGTTCTAACAACTTATTATTCTCCTCAAAATTTTTTGGAGATCAAATTGATTCATGAGTTTGTTTCCATTAAATAATTTATAATAAAATACATTAACAAAGGGAATAATAGCCTTTTTCACTCTACATCCCATAAAACCAACCAATCAATACATTTACAAAAATTTTGTTGAGTTTTATTTAAAATATTCACTTGTGTGAAGAAAAGGTACTCCAGCAAGTTAATGTATAAACTAATCAAAAAAAAATGATGTGAAATAACTTTTCTTTCGATTTCTTTCTTCTTTTAGAAATAATATCTCACTGGAAGGTTTTCAGAAACTTAACTCTTGTAATTTTTAATATATATATATATATACATACATACATACTATAATGCGGAAGGATACATTTTTAAGTCAATGACCATGCTGAATTTCAACAAAAAAAAAAAAAAAAAAGACAAATTAAATGGGGGAAAAAAAAAGATTAAAATTTCTAATTTGGTCAAATTAATCAAATTGCCAAATTTTAATTTTCACAATCTCAAATTTTAAGAGAATAAAAGTGTGTCTTGTTGTACAAAAGATAATTTACAACAGATAAATGAAAAATTTCCATGTTCTACAAAATTACAAGTACAGATTTAACTAACAACAATCATATGCATAGGGTGGAATGTTATTAACTTATAATATATAAATGTCACACTTAGAAGCAACATGCAAACTCCAGTAGTGGAACTTATAATTTTAAACCTTGGTCATGTGAGCTCACAGCCCTTTTCTCAATTTCCACATCAATCCAACATGAGGACTTTTGAGCCCCAACAGAAATAGCATGCTCGGATACATAAAGGGTCACTTCTGGAAATCGGGACCTGAACCACCATTTGACGAAACAATGTTGGTGATGAGCTCAAAACCATGACCATTTGACTATAGCAGTCTAAAGAAGAATGCTAATGTTAAATATAACTCATAGAATTTAAATTGCATCAATTCAAGTAGTAAAACGATAAAAATATGACAATGATTTGATAAGTTCAAACTGCAACTCAAAAAAATCTCTATTTAGTTTTAGATCCAAAACAGACTTTTTCTATATCAAAGAAAAACATAATCCTGAATTTTAGATTTAAAAAAAAAATAAATAAAGATAATCAGAGTACACAAAGAAAAAGAAGAAAGAAAAAAAAACTGCAATTCGATTTGCAATTTACCTTAATTAAATAGTTAAAAAGTTTTAGAATAGATGTGTGAATACATATATAATAAAAAAAATTGGTACTTGTCCATTATAGAGGCGCCCGCCAAATTACGATTTCGGATGTAAACGGAAAATCACCAAGCAGTACGATTTATCGCTATGTTTAATTGTAAACTCCTAAGGTTGCAGACCTAAAAAACCAGCACTTCATCATTTTAATAAAAAAATGCTGTCCTGTTAACGTTACGGATATTGTATTTTTTTTAAATACTTTTTTTGTTGCCTTTGAAATTGTCGTTAAGAATTTTCAATTTACCAAACAGCGAAATGGATGCTGGTTTTACACATTTCACGGAGAACCATAAGTACAATTTTGTAGATCTGTCAACAGGAGTTCACACGCAAAATGTTAAAAGAATGTGGGGTTCCACAAACTGGAGTAGCAAGAAACGGCACGGCTAGGCATCATCTAGAATCGTATCTGGTAGAATTTACATGGAGGAAATAGGTAACGAAAAAAAAATGCTTTCTATGAAATAGTGAACGTAATTTCGGAAATATGGCCTTTTATGTTGATTGATGTTCTAAAAGTTATGTAAATATTAATATTAAACATCTAAATTTTTATAGTACTTATTGGGATGAGACTTATCCCTAAACATATAAGATTCTTAAATAAAAATATTATTTAAAAAAGTTTTATATTATTTATTGATGTGTTATTTGTTTTCTTACATTTCAATTTTGTACTCCACTTACTTGGCACTTTTAACTGGCTTGGCGACATTGGCGTATTCTTAATTTGGCGGGTGCCACTTTAATAGACAAGTACCAAAAAATTGTAAACATTACACACAAAAACTGAAATAAAATTAATTTTAATCAGCACTCAGGTTTGCCATCAATAATAAGAACACACACTAAACTTCCTGTGCATTAAATTGTATAAGTTGTTTCATGATAACTGAAAATTAAAATAATATTTTTACTCACTGACAACGTTCGACTGCAGTACTAGGATCAAACAGAGTGTCTAAAACATTGAAGCATTCAATTGGATTGCATCCCTCAAATTGAGCATAAACCTTGCCTATATTAATAAAAGATTCATACAACTTAAGCTTAAAAATCATAATAACCAAAATTTATATTCAATAAAAAGAACCAGTAACCTAAATTGGAAGTTTCTGGATGCATTTTGTACATCGAGAAACTTCCAATTTCTTGGAATTTGAACAATAATTTGTATTAATGATTTTTTTTTTCCTTTTTCAAATGTATATAGTCACATTGTCTTCCAAGTATCAGAAAATGAGCTTCATTTATTAAAATTACACAAAATTAAAAAAGCACCAAATGTGAAAAGAAAAACTAACTTCAGAGACAAGTTCCAAGATAAAAAAAAAAAAAAAAGATTAAAGACATACATTAATACAAGTGCACAAGGTTACTTCTAAATTGTAGAGCAAAATCTTTTTTAAAAAAGATGAAAGGAATCATTTTGTTTAGCGATGAATAAAATTTGAATAAGCTCATTTATGATATATTATCATTTGAACAATCAATTTCTGCTGCCAAATTATGAAATTGTGATTAGATCTTTCTACCATTAATAGTTAATATATAAATAATGAAAAAGGCATACAAACACTAGATGAAATCCATAGTGTATGCTGCCCAACAAAAGCTTTCTAGAATGAAGACTGGATGCAATTGCTATCGAAATCCAAACATAAATATTCATACGTGATTAATTAAAAACACAAGCTAGAGTCTGAAATAATATAAATCCAGAGAAGAATATAAAATATTGTGATTTGAGAAACTAAATGATTAATATCTTAATATATCTGTATTCAGTATCCAATTTTAAAAAATTCAGTATGTTAATTTTAAGTTTAAATAAAAAAAAACTATACTGAAAAGGTATTAGTAAAGGTCAGATATTAATCCCAAAGAAAAATCCTAAGGGATAGTCAATTACAAACTTCTTAAGGTACATTAAAATTATTTGCATCATACAAGGAAAATGACATACATTTTTAAACAAACCAGACAATGACAAAATCACTGCTTAGCCATAAATTTATTTAAACAAATTTTTAATTAGTTAAGAAATAAAACATAAGCTTATAATTTACTTTAAAAAAAAAAAAAGCTTTAATTTTCATGACCTATCAGCCAATTTCCATGAAGATAAAACACAATTCATGCAGTTCACTATTTTAGCATATCAATCAAAAATAACAGTATTCAAATGTTTAATGCTCCTGATAATAAACTACAAATGCTTTCAATGCAACTTAAAAGATAAAACATTTATAACCCATATAATTTCAACCAACAGAATTCGCTTAAAGACAGACTATTCAATATTGGACAGTATAGTCACCATCTAATTTTCACTTCATCTAGCTTCATACATGAAATTCATCAACTCGCTCATCTTTTAAAAACCTATTGTAAGAGAAGTTTTTATTCTGAAGTAAAATATTACATTTAGTTCATATGAAATCATAATAATTCCTTTACAAACGCTTTACACTACTTTAAAAGAGCATCCTTTTATTTTCATTCAAAAGTTTCTGGAACTTTATTTACATGCTACACTTTTAAAACAAAGGTCAACTTTAAATATATGCACTTATTACTTTCGAATCATTATCCTAAATTATCTTTTATCATTTTTAATTTGTCAATAATTTTACTTCATTCATTAGTAGTTTATTTGGAGAGCAGAAAAAGGACATACAATTTTTTGTTTGTTACAAATTCAATCACGAGAGTTCGTAACAATCAAAAAATATTTTTTTTACAAATTCATAATTAATTAAGCGCTTACCCAACATAAACAAAAATATGACATAAAAAATATAAACACGCATAACTTCTTGTTTTCACTGTTCTAGCAGAAAAAAAAGCGAAATCATACAATTACTACCGTCTCAAACATAAATTATCTCAGTACCATAAGCACGTGTGCCTACCAGATGGGTGTTCGTGGGGTCATAATAAATACTACATAAGGGAAAATCCCGCTTTTCGCGTTCCTGAAAAAAATTTTTTGATTGGTTGCTTGTTCGGGTATGAGAAAAATGAAACAAAAAAAAAAAATGCTGCAAACGAGTGTAACAAAATGTTTATAAGTATTTAAAAACTAAACATTTTGGTGGAAAAGGGGATTGAAGATTTTCCCACACCGAATCTTCTTTTTTTAGTAAAAAGTTGATCACCAAAGCGTTGTCCTGGAGAGGAACCAGCTTATGGCAAACATGCACCTTGACATTCCTCGAAGAGATAAGAGTTTCTGCCGTTCTTTCATACCATTGTTTCCGAACCTTTCCAGTTGAAAAAGAAAGTGGGTGCCCAGTTTGTAGTCAGAACTCGGCAGATGCGGAAAATAAGTTATTGGGGTGCATAATCCTTTCAGGATTTAATCCCTAGGTAGACTACTGTTTGAATTGAACCAGAACATCTGTTTGACACTTGCCCAGGAGCTAATAAATTAATATGAGTAATTTGAAAAGTTTTTATGAAGAGTTAAAACGAGCAATAGTATAAGTTGTAGAAAATTACATTTATGTGAGACGATTGGGGTTTCTTAACATGATAATTTTAAGAGATTTATCTAAAGTAAAAAAATTTAATTATTAATAAAATAAAGATTTTTTTTTTAAAATTTCATTCAAAATTTTGCAAAAAAAAAAAAAAAAAAAAAAAAAAAATTTAGCCTCCCAAAGTGAGCTTTTTTTTTATAATTATTAATAAATAACTCAATTAAATATAAGAATTAAAGTAAAAAATGAAATATCGAGAAAAGGACAATTGTTAACTTTTCAGATATTAAAATTAAAGTAAACGATAAATTATTAAATTGAATATATTTAAACTAAATGTAATTAAATTAAAGAAAATGATAGATGATAAAGTTGAATATATTTAAGTTAAATGTAATTAAAACTAAGTTTAACGATAAATTATTAAATTGAATATTATGTCTACTTCATGAAATTGAAATTAAATCAAATGATAAATTATTAAATTGAATATAATTCAGCAAAATGTAATTAAAATTGAAGCAAACGATAAAAACTTGAAAAGTAATCTGGTACGCCGAAATTGATCCACCTAAAACAATAACTCTTGAGGTGGCTTAAAAAATGGCTGCCTCATAGCTGTCTTAAAATTCTGAATAATGTTATTTATTTTCAGTCATACCTTAATTCCAGTTTATATATGATTTAGAGTAATACATAAATCGATAAGTAAATAAAATACTTTATTCTTATATTTACTTCACTTCAGTCCAATAAAAAATTACGGGAAATTTATTGAGTTCATTAGTGGTGAAAGCTGGTATCAGACATATATTACAAATATTTTATTTCAATCCAATTAAAAATTCAGGAGAAATTTATTTTGAAGTAATTTTGAAAAATTAAATTCGTTATTGGTGAAAGCAGGCAGACATAAAAAATATACGCGAAAATTCACTTTTATTAGGAGTTTAAATTTTCCAACTATATTCAGTGAAATATATATATATATATATATATATATATATTACTGAATTATTTGAGAGTATTTGGACTACTCTCATTTTGAAAATTAAAGTTTGAAAGTCATTAGTTACACCTTTTTGTAAGTCAAACCATTAGATGCAATAGGCTTGATGATATTACTTGAACCATTAGATATAATAAACTTGACATCGCACTTAAAAGAAACATAAGAGCTATCACCTGAGCTGTTGTAACCTAGTGGTCATGGTCGCTAACTCTTGGCTGGTATTTTTCCCGTAGAGTCGCGAGTTGGAATCCTAATGCAATTAAAGACCCACCGCTTATGATACGAGGTAAATCTGTTGAGGCTCCCAGCCTTCTCATTGGTGTGGTGTGGAAGAAAGGAGAGGGGTTCCTGTTCAGATGCTAGCTTCCTATTTTTGATCGAGGTTCATAGTTCTGTCATCAATAGCCCTTGTGTCTTAAAAGAGCGAGCGACATTAACAAACAATCAACCTATCATTTTAAAACTTCAATTACTTCTCTGAGTGATATAAACCCAAACTTTAAATATATATTCCAAGTTTCTTTTAATAAACGCTTCTCTATATGTACATTTGATAAGAGAAACATTCCAGGCTATCAAGAAACTAGTTTCTCTGTCATCTTCGTGAGTAAAGAAAAACAAGTGCCCTTGTTAACTGAAGAATAAAGACCAGAGTGTTAGGACTGAAGTTTGTTTGTGAACTATTTTGAAGTGAGCGGATACTTTTCAATTAAGACAGAACTATTTTCCATTAATGTCTATAAAAAAATCAACTGATTTTCTTTGAAATATTTTATTTGTTTGCTCATATTATCCGAGGTAAAATAATAATTTTTTTAAAAATAATTTAATATCGATATTTGAAATTTAAACAAAGTAAATAATTAATTTGTGCGTAACAAAATTATGCTCTGTAAAAAGACTTTAATTCCTCGATTAAAATAAAAAGTATGCTATCGAGAATTTTAGAAAATCTTGAAATGGAAATCACAAATATTCTGCGCACGTGATTTACTCTTCAAAAGGAGTCAAAAAATTATACGCGCCAAGACTTATTTATCGTACAAAATAAAAATAGAAAAGTATCTCGCCATAAAAAAAGCACATAAAACTAGTTGAACAAAACATAAGTTCCTTAATCAAGACTGGGTGAAAAAGTGTTCCGAATTATAGAAAAAGTTTTTTTTTTTGGATGGCAACTGCTTTAAATCAAGAGCCTCGTGCGGTTCTCAGAGCCCCTACCTGAAACAGAGAGCTCAAAAATTACATCAAAAATTATCAGAGCCCAAAAATTACAAATTCCAATTGTTTCAAATATTGAAATTATAATTTATTCATAAAATGGAACACCAGGAAATGTAAGTAAGCTGTTGAGCATCTGTAATCCTCCCCTTTCGAGCATAAAATCTCTTTAACAATTCGATTTCTTAAACGGCTGTTCAGATATTCTTCTAAGAGTGTTGTAAAATTTTCTTTAAGAAAAGTGAGCTCCAAATAAGTGTAAAAAGTTTATTTGTTTATGTATAATTTATATAAAATATATAATTGTATATAGAACTATTTATGTAATGGTGTTTGAAACGGATATAAAAAAATTATTATTTCTTTTAAATAATATAAAATATGTAATCCCATTTAGAACCTTTTATGTAACTGAGATGTAAATAATTGTTTTTTAAAATTATATTTAATATAAAATATATAATTTTATTTAAGATAAATAAAACTCTCATTTCTTAAGAATCTTTTATGCATCCTCCTGTTGCCTCTCTCTATGGGGCACATTCCTCGCTGAGTTTCACAGTTTGGGTGCTCTTCCAAAACCCCAAAACCCGCCGATTGTGAAACACGTTCTGTGATTCCTTTTCTGCATTCCAAACGCATGAAAACTTTTGAATTTCAAAAGCAGATGAATGAAATGTATCAAGAAAACACTGAGACCGCTGGAAAAGTACGACATTGGGTGAGAGCATGCGATGATGGGGAGCCTACGGGGGACCGTCTTTCATTGTTTTGCAGAAGGTCGAGAAACAGGAGCTTTACGATCTAAAGAGTTTCCTCAAGTTTTAAAGAGTATTCTTTTTGTTGTTGTTAATCCACCAGGACGCAGATTTCTACAAGGATGTAATTAAGAGACTGGTTGAACCATATATAAATGCCTTAATATTGGTGATAATTATGTTGAAAGGAGATTAAGGTACATATGAAAATAAAATAACTGAAAAAACTGCACTTTTTTTTTACACGGTTCTTTCTTCAAAAAAAAAAAAAAAAAAAAGCCTCGTTTTAAAATAACGTTTTATTTTAATATTTAACTTTGATTGTTTCAATATACATCAAACATGTTCTAATTCTTATTAAAGTTTTGTTTATTTCAATATATAACTTTGGAATAATATTTAAAAAATGTATAATTTTTTAATAACCGCGTTTGTAATAAAGATTTGTTTTGATACATACCTTCCCAAAAAATAAATTTATTTTTTACTTTGGTTATTAAAGTATGCAATTTTAAAGTAATAAATGTTTTTATTTTAGTATGTAACTTCATGTTTCAATTATTTCAAATTCAAAACCATTTTTTAGAAAAACAAACTTTATTTGTGATGTATCCAATTTCGAGATAATATTTAATAAAAAGTTTATTTTCAGAATCGAACTTTGTATCTTAAATTCAATTATTTAAAGTTCTATTCCAAGGTTGGAAAAAAATAATTAAAAATAAAGGTAATTCAAAGAAGCTACAAGAGTTTATTTTGTGTGTATTTTTTAAAATTAATTTTTATATTTCACTTTTATTATATATTTTTATATTGTTACACGAAAAAAATTTGGACTTCATGTTCTCTTCTGTACAGAACGACTATTGTGACTAGAAATCTAGTTTCGCAGTCAAAATGAAACTATGCAAGGAAGTAATACCGAATAGGCAGGGGAGACTTTGGCGATAAAACTAGATTCTCCCAGATCAGGGGTTCTCAAACTCTCAAATATTACGACCCACTTCTTAGAAACCAAATCTATAGAGACTCACTGAGTTCTTTTTAATGACGAACAGGACACTTTCCTTCCAAAAGAGGTTTTGTGTGTTAGAAAGAAACTTTTTGTGAAGAAAAAAAATATTTATTATTAAATATGTATGATCTTTTAACTAGCCCTCAGTTGAATTACTTTAGCGTAAATTCGGTTGCGTAATTTTAAATAATTTCACAAGACTTTTTGCATTTACTAGATCTTTATTAAGCGTACATCAAATAGCAAGTCAGTACAGCAAGTGAAAAAAAATGGTTTTTTAGAACACAACTTTTAAACAAAATTACAGTTGGGTTTACAGTTAACATAGATATATTAATAGAGATATAACAATAAAAATACAAAAACTGAAATATAAATTACGTAAATTATTTTAAAAATTAACACTAATTAAGTGCATTTAAATAAAATAAGTAATATTTATTATTTATTCAAATAAAATTAATTTAATTTAATTTCGTCAAAACTATGGCGAGCAGGCTTCAGCTGATTTTCTGAATACAGCTTGACAGGTGCAGCACTCTATTGGCAAAATACTGAATTGTTGTTGTCCTCACAAATACAATTTTACGAATAATAATTTTAATAAGGCCTGTGTGGAAAGAGTACTGCTGTTTTTGATGGATGTTGATGAGGACCATAAAGTCCAGATCAATTCGAATCATTTTCCGACGCAAGGACGTCGATACTGGCAGCTTGTTTTGTTATGTAGTTTTAATTCCCACCATTGCCGAAATTCTAACTTCAAAAAGAGCAGAAAGGAATATTCAAAGCTTCCGTAGAAAGAATTAGAAAAGTTTGCTGAACAGATAACCCTAATTGTGTCAATTGACTACGATTGAAATTCAGTTTTAGTGATATAATTTCGGATTGGTGTCCAGTTCAGTAGTTCTTTACTAGTTTTTGATCATACGCAATTAATAATATTTGCCCTGGAAGGGAGGCGCAATTTAGTTATTCTCTTGGTATTTTTGTTCATTCTTTCAGTAAAGCAATAATTAAAATTTTCTTTCAAAGCATTTAAATACTTTGAAATCACAGTAATTATGCATCCAGCATGTTGATATTATTTTCGATTATCAACATTTGATGTGTTTCAAAACTGTCATATTTGTGGTCATCCATGTTGTGAATCCACGAAAACAGATTTTGATAAATACTCGAATTTCGTCTGCATATATTTCTGCTCTTCTCCTGCCTCGAAGCTTTTCAAATCCGTTTTATGAGCCTGTCCACTAAAAACTGGAGCTTCAAAACAAATTTCAGATGACATAACGAATTTTCTTTCTATCGAACCTGCTTCTTCTTCTCGGAATTCTTGTGAGCATTTTCTTTCTTGATAGTATGCGGAAGAAGCGTCCTATCTCTTCGCGAAGCTATTCAAATGAACGCGATTTTATTACGGTTTCGAATTTATTCAATTCACTGTTTTAACAGAAACATTTTTTTAAAATCATCTGGCACAGATTTTGATTCCAATGCTTCCCTGTGAGATTCCATAATGTATTTAGACTAGCTGCAAGCACTGGCCACAACACTGCTTTAAAAAAAAAATTTTTTTTTCACCTCACATAGCCCGTGCAACATCTATATGTATCCGGACACATTTCCTCTAATTTAAATTTTTAGATTTAATAATAAGTGTCGACATACAGTCTCAAATATTTCTTCGCTAATTACTCGAATAATTGAATTTTCATCTGTATAAATTTTTATATGCAGTTAATAATATTAATATTAGTTAGTTATTTTATACGATTCTAAAAGTACATTTTTAAGGCATAAATTTCGAATTAAATTTAAGTATAAGAAATCAACTCCACTCTTTTGAAGAACTGCAACAAATACCTGTATTAAAATGTTACTTTTTAGATTCTGAACTATGTATAACGTATCAAAAAGTTTTTAAATAATCCTAGAGTCACAAACTATTAGAAGTTTTCCTGAATTATTAACTATTAGGAGAATGCATTGGTTACTGCACAGTTTTAAGTGAAACAAAAAAAAAAAAAAAAAAAATAAAAAATAACACCGGTAAAAAACGAGTTTTTTGAACATGGGTTTCTTTCAAACTTCCCACTTTGCGCAACATACGCCCCCCCCCCTTAAATTTTAAAGAGCAAAAGGGAACATCAAGTCAAATTGCATTTATTAAATAATTAGTATTAATAATTTATTTTATTATTTGACGTTTATTAAATTTATCATCTAAAATAAGTACGTGTAAAATTTTATAGCTCCATTAAGCATTCTGTTAATCATTTAAGCTACATGTAGTTAAAATTAAAGCAAATGATGAATTGTGTTATTTAATTGAATATATTTAAGCTAAATGTAATTAATATCAAAGCAAACGACAAATTATAAAATTGAATATTATATCAGCTACATGTAATAAAAATTAAAGCAAACGATAATTTATTGAACGACGGATTTGGCGATCATTTGATGGCTTGTCGAGAAACTTGGCGTAATATTTAATTCTTTACATAATTAGTTTTAATAAATTAATTTTTTTATTCTAATTAAATTATCGTATTATCATCCAAAACATTCGTGTTTCGAAAATTTCAAGGCAATTGAGCGCTTTAACATGAGAGAAAAAAGCTTTTAAAGCTTTAAACTAGACACAGTTACAATGTGAGTTAAAACCCATTAATAAGCAGTCAAATCTTAAAAATTTTCAGGTAGCAAAATTGTGGCTTGACATTTTGTTTTTCACGCCTTTGTTTCAACTGCGCACCCTGTACATGTGGAGGCATATCCGATAAGGGCTCCGTGTTGTAAATATCTGTTATCGCATCTTAACAAAATGCAAACAGCCCATATCTATGCGCGCAAATATTCAAATGAATGTGTTGGCGGTACGCGTTTCTGCAGTATGCGTCTCATATGAAAGACTGCAATCGTAACTATGGAAGTTAAATATTAAAATAAATAAATAAATAAATAAATAAAAAAAGAACAAGAAGGGTGAAAGGTTATAAAAGCATTTGGAGTTGACTAATTTAGAATTTGTGTGAAAAGTTTTATTAATTACTTCAGTTGTGATAAGTATTTTATTTTTGTATAACATTTTACTGAAGAAAAATTTGTAAACTATAAGATATTTATAAGAATAACATTCTTCACTCGTATAATTGTATTTTTTTTTTTTTTTTACTTTTACAACAGAAAATTCATTCAATGTGTCAATATCCTCCTGTTCTCCTGAATGCTATTAATATTTAATCTCTCCATATCCTTACTAATCCCAAGAAATAATGTAATCTTTATCCTACTAGGACTAGGCCTTTCATCCTAGTGATTGTCTTCAGCAACCTCTGGATCTATTACTATTTTTTCTAATCGTTTTGGAGACATTCTAATAATTCTTTCAATCGCTTCCGTTCTCAGCTGCCATAGTCCCGTCCCATTCATCTACATTAGTTACCGCAGGAGTTTTCCTTTGAATGAACTCCTCTCCCACACTATAAATGATTTGTTAAAACATACTTTGGAGAGAAATCAGTGTGACATTCTGATAAACTGTGATCTGTCATTATGAATTTATCATTAATTGTAGATTGCTAACCCTTTCAGAGAAAATTTGCGAGGTTATTTCCCCAGTGCCACAGTTTTTCTCACAGGCATGCGAAGTTACACGGTGTCTTGGTGAAATGCTTTGCAATCTAAAAACTAGTTACCTTCACAAAAAGAAAAGAGGTGTGTGTGGGGGGGGGAGAAACCGAAAATACAAAATTTTAAGAATTGAGTAATAGTATAGTAAAAAAGGTGTAGGAACTTAGCTTAACCTTTTAGAAATTTTATTTGGTTAGAATATATTTTTTCTAAGAAAATCATATATCTTGTCACCAATAGATGACGCTACGTGTCACGGATTGCTCATGTCCTTTCCCCTCCCAATCCTCCTAGATTCGTATTGATTGACATTCGCTTCCTTTAAAGGGGAAGGGAATAGCATGAACATCACATTCAAAAGCTTTAAATTTTAATTTCTTAAGCTGCAAATATTTTCATGTTGGTTCAAGCCCATAATCAGAAGAGGGTAACTTGGGAGTGCTCGCACTGGAAAATTGTTTGCCCGAACTGATAAGATTCCTCAAAAAAAAAAACCAAAAAACAAAAATCCACTTAAAATTTCATTCCTAAACACGTTTTCTCGGTATAAATATGAGCGAAACAGTTTTTCCAAATAAGTTCCATTAACATTTTTCATGCACGCCAGTTAAAAAATCCAATAGAATACTATAATAATAATGTAACATAATTATATTTTATTTATTAATTAATTACATAATTTTTAATAACCCTATGATATTAATAGAGCTAGCCCTAGTATTATTGGCAGCGGTATATAGATGTCAATGATAAGGACATAGTTGTCTTCAAAATCTGTAGAAAATAACATGGGTATTTTTTTCAAAAACCGCCAAGTGTTCGAGGCTTATTTTCAACAGTAGCGACATTTGGGCTCAATACAACCATATGGGAATCAACATTTTCAACATTGACTGTCTGCCCCAGAGATTATCCATGACTCATAAGCTACTGGTTACCCATGCCTTTGAAAAGTAGGTAACTCAGGCCTCTGACGAAGAACTACATCTGTTCTAGTCTGAGTTAGTAGCCATGAGTACATCACTCCTGAGGATTGGAAATTTTAATTTATATTTAAGTTGTGCCTTGTAAGAATGGAAGTAACTTGTGTTGTTAACTGGGACACACTTATGTGGATTAATTCAAAAATAGTTTGATTTAAGTGTTACTGTTATATTCATCTTCTGTGATCTAGACAAAGCCAGGAGCGAATTTTACTGGATTCTATTTTGTTGGTTGATTGTATGTCGGAAGCAACAAGAGGGCTATTGGCGACGGATATCGTCGTTTCGAATCAGGGTCAAATTGCGTCACCTGAATTGGCTTCTACTTCTCCGAACTTCCACACCACGCCAACGGGAGGACTTGAGAACTCGACAAATTTAACGTGCATCAGTCTCGCTACAGGACGGATCAGGGGCACGAACACATGACTCGATGATAACAAAGCAAGTTGGCGACCCTGACTATCAGCTACCTGGATTCTATAGAAGGGGCGAGATGAAACATGGCGATAAATATACTTCTTTAAATTCTAAAATTATTGAATAACGTAATTTGACTTTGTCTTCAGAAGGAATTTTAATCGGCAGCGAGGAATTACTTCCATTCCTTTAAATCCCTGCGTATACGTGAGTTGAAATTTCCAATCTAAAAGAACTATTCATTCATTAATGTTCACTTAGATTATAATACTCGTAGTTGTAGTTGGCGTGCTCGTTTGCTTGAAAACTTTTTACATCGTTTTTATTTATTTCACTTAGAGTGTGTGTGTATCAGTGTGTCATCATATTTTCAATCGTTAATTTAACTAACTTCCCATCAAACTAGAGCTCTGAAATTTTGAGAACCGTTCTTACTTGCCTAACAATTCAATATTTAGACATTTGCGACAAGTTTTAACTAATATTTTAATAATTTTTTTTAAAATAATGCAGTTTAGCCCAATCACTTAGCGCGATTTCAAAAATTGCCAAACTTAGCGATTTTTTTTTTTTTTTTTGGCTGAACGTACCAGCGAAGCGGACCAGGGTAACCACATTTGGCAAAATACCGCCAAATAATTTTTTTTAATAATCTTTGCCACCATATAAAAACGGTTTTTTTTTATCTGGAATTGTTTATTATAAATTTATCTTTATTTATCTTATTATTCATCTTTTTCTACACATAATTAATATATAAATATATTCCTAAAAATTACACAATTAATGAATTCACGATCGAGAGTAGGCTAAGTTCGAATAATACCGGACAGCGCCTAATATCGGACAAGCGTCGTTCCTGACATTTAGTGTAGGTTGTGAAGCCACCGTCCTGTTGGGCGAAGGAAGAAAGTTCAGACGCGGAGCGGTAAGTGTTGTTGACAAGTTGAAGAAAATAGTTTTTTAATAGTATTTTGAGAGAACGAAGTCTGGTTGTCATAACTTGTTTGAAAGTGAGGGCAAGTTGTTGTTTATTGTATATTTTTGAAAACAACATTATAATCCTTCAGGTCATAGGACGTTCTCTTCAAGCCTACTAATACGTATGTAGTAATATTGTTCCATGATATTTTGGTTGTATCGGACAGTACAGTTGCGGGTTGTACAGTAATACAGTTTTAGATTGATAAGAATTATATTGTGGCAGAATTCCTCCCACCTCCGAATAATATGGGAAAATTATATCAGAGGAGGGAAATAAAAAAATAAAAACGAAGTAAGGGACAACTAAGGTAGGAATGAAAGAAATTCTGTTTCCCAAAAAGGGCAATAGGTGATAAACTAAGATATTTTATCGAAGATAAATAGGTAGAAATAAAGCCATGCTTGGGAAATGTTTTTCCCAAGAACATTCAGAGATAAACAAGATATAGTGTTCGTTATACAATCATTTTAAGAATTTGAATAGTCATCTCATGCACCTAAGTAAGGAGGAGTTTTTGAAACTCGTCTATCAATATACAGAAAAATTGAATATAAAGTATCATTTCAATAAAACAAAAGGAAAGGTCAGGTAAGAAATACAGAAAAGTAAGATAAGAATGTCTTTAAGGTGAACTGTTAAATTTTCACAGACTGATTATTTTTTAATTTTTTTTCCTCATTTATACTGCTTTCTTATTACGTATTAACTTATTTTAAAGATTTTGTAATTAGTATTTCTATAAATTTCTCAAAAATAATTCTGCCTATTAATAAAAAGTTGTTGGTTAAATAGAAAGTTAATATTTTCTTGCACATTTTTTTCATGTCAGATACAAACTTTTACACATAAAATTGATGAAAATGTATTGTATACAAAAATTGTAAACAAATAGTTGAAATTCTTATCTTAGAAAAATGTGTTTTAAGAGGTGTGTTTATAGAACAATAAAACTTTGTATGGAATGTAATCTGGTCCAACCGTAAGTTGTAAAAATATTTTATAATAAAAAGTTTAAGTGTCCGATAATACCAGACCTTCCCTTACGTTAAATAATATTACTATAATAATGGTAAATCATTATTATGATTATTGTAATATAGAAATATTAATTACATCTGAGGGTTTTTAAAAGAAATATGTTACGGTAGTCTCCTTAAGAGCTTGAATAGCTTTTAAATTGTTCCTCTCCTATATATTATCGAAAAATGTTCTGAAAAAATGAAATTTAAAAAGGTTCGATAAAGAAATCTCTCAGTGCGAGCATTGCTCAACCAGATTCCTCTCTGGCTTCAAGCCAGGAACCAGACCTAACGAGTTTCATTATAAAAATAACAAATTGAAGTATTCTAAATTTCATACGTAAATTGTTAAAAAATGTTTCATAACTGTAAATTCTATTAAAAGAATAAACTAATGGTAATTATAAATAAAGTTTAGTTTCAAATTTCTGTAGAAGTTAATGATGTAATAGACTTAAGAGCATTTTTTATCTCCTATACAATCCAGTTCCCCACCTAATGTCCTGGCTAAGTGCCTGAGTAGGATACAAACAAGATTAACACCATATTCCTCTGAACATAGAAAATAGTGCACCAAGAACGAACCGAGTTATAATCGCAAAATTTTGCAAAGTTGTTGAATGATGTCTAAAATGAAAATGATTCAAGTTGGGTGCCAGTGTGCATGACCATTCACCCTGCAGGGGAGCTGCAATTATGAAGTGGCGCCTTATATAAACCAGCGCATAGTGGAAGATTTAAAAACGTAACGATCGCATTCCATCTCTAAGAAGACTTTAGTGAGTGAAGAATGCCAAATTCTGTGAAGACCTGTTAAGGAGACTTGAGAGGGGCCTGATCATGCATAAGAAAACCACAGGATGATCGAAGTGCCAGTGTTGCTCGCCAGGTCCATCGTTCAGTGTGTGCCGTCAGAACACGTTGGGATCAATGAACACGAGATGGTACCCACGTGCGGAGAATCGGGTCTAGAAAACGACGAAGCGAGGAGATCGAAGGATTGTGCGGCAGGCTCTCGTGGATCCCTCAGTGACTCGTTCCCCGATACAATTAGAGGTAGGACTACCAGTTGTTCCACAAACCCTTTCCAGACTTCTTGCGGAAACGAATCTGCAATCCAAGCGCCCTTTTCGTGTACTGTCTTCAACACCGACTCCTTCTACATACTGACAAGCCAAAGCGACGTGGAATGCCGCAAATTGGCAAAACGTCGTATTTACTGATGAATCCCGGTTAGTTTTGGGGACAGATGACAACCACGTACGGATGTGGAGACGCCCTTGTAAACGGTACAATGCCCTCCCCGCTGTCATGCGGTACACTGCGGGCATAGCAGGCGTAATGATTTGAGGCCGAATAATAGTCGGTCCACTCTAATTGGGATACGTGGAACCTCAGAGGGCCAGCCGCAGGTTCATGACATTCTTTAGCCCCACGTGGAACCTTTTCTAATTGGTCTTCAAGGGGCAATTTTTCAGCAAGATACTGCTTGTCCGCAAATAGCTCGAGAAATTCAAGACTTTCTAAGTCATATTCAGACTCTCCCATACTCGACCCACTTCTCGGACTCGTCTCCTACAGAACATCTGAGGGATCAGCTGAAACTCCAGATGCTGCCGTGTGACTCTGTACATGATTTGGTGGTGACTGTTTAATCCATCTGCCTCAGGATAACATCTGATGTCCATTCTACACAATGCCGGACCGTGTTGCTGAATGTATTGCAATATGAGGGTGTATGACGCGCCATTGCAGTTGCTCTTTATTTGTCTAACTGTGCGCACTGTATTTCTTTAATTATTTTGATTTTGGGATCAGGTGAATCTCTCATCTGATTCATTATATTAAATTTCATTTAAATCAGTAGCTTCCTTCTTGGTGCGCTGTTTTCAATGTTCCTCAATGTATTTTTAAGTATCGTAATTTTTACATTTCCCTCAGTCATAATGGTGAATTAACCACAGGTGTCGTCCAAAGAAATTTTTTGCATAAAATTTTATATATCTATAGGAATTTCTTCTGTCGATAAAAAAAAAGATTTATAGTGAAAACGATATCAAATTCTATTATTCAATCATTCCATTCAACAACTTCCGACAGAAATTGATTGACTCATTGCTTATTAATATGGCACGAAGGAGCAACACGAGGACTAATGGCGACGGACCTTGTCATTCTGAACCTTGGTCAAGTGATGAGGACGACATTCGAACTGGCAGCTCAATCTCCGAACTTTCACACCACACCAATGAGAGAACTTGAAGCCTCGACAGATTTAACATACATCAGCCCCGGATACACGGCAGGTCTTCATGGCATCAGGACTTAAAACCCATGGCTAGACGGAAAACGAACATGATTACTAGGCTGCCTCAGTCGCTAGAACTTATTGAAAGCGCAGTGTGAAAGACTTCTAAAAATTGTTTTGTATTCTTCTTGGTTTGTTCCTTAGGAATTATTCTTCTCTTAGGAACGCAGAATTATTTCAAGCTTTCGGCGTTAATATAATTATCGATCGCATGGAAGAGGAAGACAGTTAATGACCTTTGAGAAGTTTCGAAGCTTCCACCACTGTGTTCAAAGAAAAGTTGATACATCGCTTTTAGCTGCCCCCTTAACAACTAGGCCAAAAGAGACGCCCCCTTCGTGCTAGTTATCAAGACGTTTTAATTTCTGGCGTTATTGAAGATAGCCTCTACAAGCTCGAAACATGTTATTTTTATTCAGATAGGCTGCAATACAAGGTGAGAAAAGTGATTTACCAATTTTAGGCAATTCGAAATACATGTTATGTTTGTCGTTATTTTATCGCAATAAATCCACAAAATCGATAAAAAGGTCTGACTTTTATGCAGAGAATTTCTATAAGTTGATTGTTTTACTTCTATTTCTATACCTTTTCTCTGCTATGCATCAGTTTTCCTAAGAAAACGAGAAAATAAATAAAATAAACGAGTCAAGTACAATCTTTCTAAAATAAAAGTATCCTATATAAAGAAAGAACACGAGTTTAACAACAGGAAAACAGAATAAATTATCTGGCTAAAAACATCATGTATTTATTTTTTTATTTTTAATGTAATATAAGAAAATGAGGGGATATCGTGAAATTTGAATTATCACTAAGAAATAACTCATTTGGAGTATAAGTTTGCTGTAGCATATTAGAACTCCATGGCATGTTTATCCCACGAAAAATAAAACAGAATACCAGGAAGTTGTGACGTCATCTGAAAAAGGATTTACATGAATCTTATAAACAGGGTGCCATAGTAAGACAGCGAGTTGAGCGGACTCTTGAGTAAACAAACCGTAAACCACTGTATTTACATATTAAAATGTTTTGTTTATAAAATAGCTATTATGATGTAATGAGTGAGGAGATCAAACAGAAAATGTTCATTCTATTTTATTTTACTTCCCCCCTCTTCCATGACATCTCAATTATCTTGTCTGTTCAGAGTAACAAATTCCTCACACATCTGATAAGAATGTGTTTCGAATTTTTATTATTTGTCCGTTATTTTTCATAACTTATTCAAATATATACAATGCCGTGGAATAGCTCAATTCTATCCACTATCTTTTCAGGAGCAGCCATCGTATTTGTTCAGCCGCCAAGCTCAGATTTTTTTTTTCGCCTCACTGAGCGATTTTTGTTTTTCTGTGGTGGCATACCCATTATGTAACTCGTTTTTCTGGCAACTCTAGATTTTTCTCCTAATTCGGAAGACAAATAATTAATTACTTTCGATTCTTTTAATTGCTTTTAGTTTTTGCCGACAAAGGGGCGACACAATATCACTCGACTATTTCTCAAAATTTTATCGCAATGGTTTGTGCGTACATGTTTAATGCCTGCTTTCACCATTAATGAATTTAATTTTCAAAAGTATGTCATAATAAATTTCTCTTAAATTATTGTTACTTGAATGAAATTAAACATACATAAAAATTAATTCATTTTATGGCATCATTATATATAGCGGAGCACTTGTTTTTTGGGTACATAACCCTCACGGGTTTTAATCCCCAGAATTTACTATATATAAGATGTCGCTGAACTTTGGTTTCTCACTTGCCCAGGAGTTCAAATTTAATACATGAAAAATTTAACGAAATTAATCGAGCAATAGTAAACTATTTTTATAAAAATGCATTAAAGTTAAGTTTTTACTACCTGAAAAGTTAAAATTTTTATTTAGTTAAATTTAGTTTAATTATTATTGGGGTGTTGCTTGGGAAAAGCTATTTTATGAGAAATTGAATAATATTAAAAGGTTGGGACAGTAGATATTATTATCCTGCTGACTCGTCCAGACAGGTGTTTTTGTAGGTTGTCTGGAGTTTTTCTCTCAAGATTGAGAGGGTGTCATCTGATTGGTTGTTGTGGAGGTTGGTTATCAATGGATAGGCTGGTTCAGGAAGGATTTTGTAGTTTTATATGAAGGAGTTTTTTGAAGATGTTTTAGGGAAAATATTTAATAATTAATCTATTAAAATTATCTCTGGGTCTATATAGTAGTCGATTATTTCGTATTTGGGTGTATTTTTCTATTGCTTGGCATCATTATATGCATTTAGCTTTAGCTTAAAATATATTCATTTTAATAAAATTTTTCGCTTTCTTTAATTTTAATAGCTGAAAAAAAATATTATTGCCCACTTCAAAATTTTATTATTTGATTGAGTTGAATAATTTAATAATATTTTATCATTTGCATGAATTTTAATATTTTATTGAAGAATTTAATAATTATTAAGAAAAAAAGTTAGCAACTTTGGCGGCGAAACTTGTTTTTCGTAACTCAATGCAAAGAACTTTCCTTTTGATTTTTTATTACTTTATTTAAATTTATTTTAATTCATTTAATTATGTTAATATATAAATAGTAAAAAAATATTTAGAAGATCTAGTTTTTCTCAAAATCTCAGAGGAGAACCATTAATTTACTTCGACATTTTAATTACTTTATTTTAATTAATTTATATATTTATGTTTGTACATAAATGGCAAAATTATTTAGATCTTGTTTTTTTCGAAATGGCAAAATT
>BMAW01023919.1:989402-1057215 GCA_019974015.1 Nephila pilipes | reverse complement strand
ATCAGCCCCAGCTTCACTGCGAGGTTTCAATGGCATTAAGTTTGAAACCAACTGTTCGAAGAAAACCGCCGGCCGCGAGTCCACGGCCATGATCACTAGGCTACCACGGCCCATTTTCTTATGTGAAACTAAATATCTGCGTGAGGAAATCATTCCTCACATCTCCATCTCTTTCTCAACCACAGGAAGAATAATCGTAATCTCCTTAGGCGTAAAGGTTGTGGGTCGGTTGAAATAACACATTATTATTGTTTTAATACATAATTTCTCTCTATAATTTTTACAAACTTTTATTTAACTTGTTGCGTTTCCTTGTTCGTCTTTCTGATTCAAAATTTGTACTCGAATGGTAGTTACCTATCATCCGATCGAGTTAAACTTCGCATACACTTCTAACTCCGACGGCAAAACATTACTATAATACGCTCGAGCTGGGACGGACCCAGCCCATAACGACGTTCAATGCAGCTGCAATTTTGCACATACGTATAGTCATGTTATTATTTTTTTTTTCTGTCTGAAATTTCCGGACCAAAAGGAATTCAATAAATATAAGTGAAAAGATATTAAATTCAAGCTTTTGCTTGAAAATGGTATGAAAGGCATAAAAGTAGTTTTTTAAAATGTCAAATAATGTTTGACTTATAACAGATTCATATAAGGAAGTAGCTGTGGTATTTTATGCGTCGGTCATTACCTTAGTTAAGCACCTTATAACTGATACTTACTTCAGTGGCCAGAGCAAGTGGTCAGAGCCTACTAGAAGTTCCTCGCTCGAAGAGAGTGAGCTAGAGCTCAGCTGTTTGATTCTCAGCTGGAATTTAGCGTTATTTGAGAGAGAGAACAGTCTTGGGAAGAAATTTTATGAGCCGTATTTTCCCTTTTTTCTAATGTTTTTTCAAAAGGAAGTCCTTTACTTAAGGCTCCCGTCTACCCGCCATTTTGATTTCATGGACGTAATGTTAATCCTATGGAGTTTTGACTTTAATTCTCACATCTTTATTATTTGAGCTATTTGAATGCAATAAAGAGCATCTGAAAGAGCAAAAAATAATGAATGCTTCTGTGGAATTACTTTTTTCCTAAGATTTTTAAAAATATTTTTATTCTTATTTTAATTATTCGTTTTTGAGTTTTCCGGTCTTTAAAGAATATTTTCAAATATTTTTAAAAATCTTAGGAAAAAAGTAATTCCACAGAAGCATAGATTATTTTTTGCTCTTTCAAATGCAATAAAGTGCATCTGAAAGAGCAAAAAATAATCTATGCTTCTGTGGAATTACTTTTTCCCTAAGATTTTTAAAAATATTTTTATTCTTATTTTAATGATTCGTTTTTGAGTTTTCCGGTCTTTAAAGAATATTTTCAAATATTTTTAAAAATCGGAGGAAAAAAGTAATTCCACAGAAGCATTCATTATTTTTTGTTCTTTCAGATGCACTTTATTGCATTCAAATAGATCAAATAATAAAGATGTGAGAATTAAAGTAGAAATTCCATAGGATTAACATTACGGCACCGAAATCAAAATGGCGGGTAGACGGGAGCCTTAAGTTTTGCAATGTTTGTAGATTCATACAACGAAAAAGAGTTACTGTTTTGATTATTTCACTGTGAATAGGGTTCATCGAGAATTTATTCTACTTTACCATTGGATTAACCTTTTAGTGCACCAATTAAAAGCGATCGTTTTTGCGAAGATTTATTTTTATACATAAAAAACGCTTACAAATCTTGGAGAAAAATTCAAATCAATGGAAATAAACTAAGCCGAAATAAAGGATCGCGCCCTATCAGCTACAAAGCATGGATCTCGATCAAGTGTGTTAAGGCTCCCGTCTACCCGCCATTTTGATTTCATCAGCTTAATGTAATTCCTATGGAATTTCGACTTTAATTCTCGCATCTTTACTATTTAATCTATTTGAATGCAATAAAGTGCATCTGAAAGAGCAAAAAATAATTAATGGTTCTGTGGAATTACTTTTTTCCTCCGATTCTCAAAAATGTTTGAAAATATTCTTTAAAGACCGAAAAACTCAAAAACGAATCATTAAAATAAGAATAAAAATATTTTTAAAAATCGTAGGAAAAAAGTAGTTCCACAGAAGCATTCATTATTTTTAGCTCTTTCAAATGCACTTTATTGCATCCAAATAGATCAAATACTAAAGATGTGAGAATTAAAGTTGAGATCCCATAGGATTAACATTATGTCCACGAAATCAAAATGGCGGGTAGACAGGATCCTTAAGACTCTAAGCCTTCCCGTTAGTTGGGTGGAAGTTTGGAGAGTGGGGTGCTTGCTCAGATGTCGTCTTCGTCACTTGACCGTGGTTCAAAACGACGAGTCCATTATCAATAGTTCTCGCGTTGCTTCAAAGTGTATTGTTCATCAGGATCGACAAAACCACCTGAAATAGAACGTAAAAAATTAACAAAACCCGCGAAAATATCTTTTGATTACTTGAGCCTAAAGAATAATTCAGTTGTTAAATCAAATATGACAGGAATCGACAGATTTTTAGGCACTCAAATATTTTGAAATGCATCGTAGATTGAATTTAACAAGTCATTTCACAAATACGCGTGCGTGCGTGTAAGTTGGTGTTCCTAAACTCATTACTCTATCATCTTAAAATTGAGTCACATTCGAGCATTTTTAAGAATTTTGCTGCCCGTAATTCTTGCTATTGGCGAAATAAATTTTTAAATTAAAATTTATGATTTATTTAAAAACCGCGTCTACTCAAAATCGTTTTAATGGGTTAACAATATCGGTCGTTGTGAATATGACTCGAACAATAAATTAAATCTGAAGGAAGTTATTCACGATTTTGAAGGAATTTCGAAAGATATTGCTTTAATTTCGGCTTAGACTTTTTATAATATCGTAATAAGTTCGTTTATTGTTTTAAGAGTACATTTAACTTATCTCACAAAATAGTAGCTACTAGTTTTAGTTTGTAAACTCGTTGTCATTAGTTCGAAAAATGAAGATTTTTGTTTTTCAATATAAATTTTTTCCATAAATCTGAATAAATATGGATTCGGGTAGGATCAGAAAGAGACAAAAGCAGATGTATACCCTTGCCCCCTCTCAACTACGCCACTGCTCACAACATCCAAAAAATGTTCGATTTATTTGTGTGGGAAGCCCTCGATTTTCCTCCGATGAAGTATGAAAACAGAAGAAAGATTAACGTTTTGTTTTGGCATTTCCTTCAACGAGTATTTTGCGCGGTTGCAAAAAAAGAACTAATGCAAATCCGATGCGGGTGAGGAAGAACGGTTTTCGGATCACGACCTCCGCCGAGTGGCAACAGGCGGAGCGATCGCAGCGCCGCCGCCGCCATCGCCGGTCCAGAATACAGTGACACTCGCAGACGACAAAAATCGCAGCGCGGAGGGGCACGTTTGCCGCTAGCTGGTGAAAAACGAAACTGTTCGAATATTGTGCGCGTGAATTCTCATTTTCGTTCAGCGGAACGAGCATCGATTCTTGCGAAAATTTCGATTCGCGTCTTTTTCACTTGCAGATTAGTTGCCAACTTCATTTATCTTTCTTGTTTTTCGTTTTGTAGCAAAACTTTTTTAGCACGTCGAGTGAAATATTCACTCTCACATCCTGTATTAATATTAATAATAAAAACTGGGGAGGAAGAGAAGTCAAAGTGCTCAATGCAGTGATCAGGAGCGATGAAAAGCAAAAATAATAACAGTTTTGTGCGACTGTTATTTTTCAAATCCCCGGGGACATTTTAAAGGAGCCTCAATTTGTTTTAAAATTTCCTTAAAATGATTTTTGAGCTGACTATAGAAAGAATAAAAACTTGTCTAATGCAGATGCGTTGCGCAACTTGTCTGAACAGAATATCACGTTGATGTTCTTCAAAATTTCAAATTGGATCGTTTTGAAGTGAATAAAACTGTGTTAAACTTGATGCAAAATCATGTTTCGTAGATTTGAAGTCTAACCTGCAGCACTTTCCCCCCAATCTCTTTTCTACCTGGAAACCTTGAATTCGTAGCATCCTGGATCAGAACATACGCAAGGGCTAATATTTACAGAAAACAGCTGAGCTGAAATCAGCTGCTTGTTTAATCAACATGGAGCTCGGTGAGTTAATAATTTGATTTCAATCCGTTGAAAATACTTTTTTGTTTTATTTTCTGTTTTTTAAACAAATAATTTAAGATTCAGTGTTAATATTTTGTCACGTTCGAGCAAATAGTTCGAAATGGTCGTTCAACCTCTGCTTATTATTTTTCAAATATAAAAGTTCACATACGCGTTAAAAAATCGTGTATTACGATGAAATACTGCACTGGAATAAGCATAACTCCTTGTGATATATTTCGTGCATTTAAGTATGTCGTAAATTACCATTTTTTAGCAAATTCAGATTTGTTAAGCACTTTCATTTCATTAACGCACGACATTTTTAGTAACTAAATTAATCTACTGTTATGTATTATGTATTGCTGCGCATGTATTACATTTATGCGCTATTTTATTTGGCTAAAACAATTAAATGATCCTCCCAAATTTTAAAATTAATCATCTGCTTTTTATATAAAAAGCAGCAGATAATTTTTAACTTTTCTGTCATAAGTATGATTTCAACTTTAGACGAACCAGTTTCCATTTTGTATCTTTTTTTTTTTCCTCTTCTTTTGTAAAATAATTCCGTGTTTTTTAAATCGCTGATTTGAACTGTGTAGTGATGGAGCGACTATTCCACTTAAGACTCCATTGAAACTTTTGTATCTCTGTATGCTATTCGTCATTTCGTAATGGAAAATAACTTAAATGCAACAATAACTTAGTTTTTTTTTCCTAAATTTCCAGTGGTTGAAATTAAAGTTCTCTCAAAGAAATGTGGTATGTGTTTGAAATTATTGAAAGAAATTTACCACGAAACGGTCGAAACTAAATGATTAAATAAACTTTTGATAAAATGATCGAGAGGTTCGTGTAAAGTGGCATCGGTGAATCTGCTCCCCCCCTCCCCAAGCCTCCCAAAGACTACATGTGGTCATCAAGATTGTTCTTCACGGAATTCTTATTTTTATTAAAAGCTAATCTTTTCATTTTCGTTCACGCATTTCAGCCGATTTTGTGCACTCGGTAACAAAACATTATCATCCGACTGGCAGCGCTACATTCGTAACTTTCAGTTACGTTCCAAATGTCTCTCGTAATATAATGTTTTCTACGCGTCTTCTTTAATTGTTACATCGAAATACCCTTCATCCACGTGACTGTCACTACTAAAATCAAAGTACTGTGTTCTCTGGTTAATCCGGTAGACATTGGATCAGGGTACCGCTGTATTATACTAATCATAACACATTTTTAAACAGTAAAAGTTAATTATTATTGCTTATAATTTAATTCAGTGCAGGCAAATAAAGTGTAAAATACACAAAGTAACTAAATCTTCAAAAAACGTTCTATTTTGTATCAACAGTTTACATTATTCCATTGAAGTAGAAGGCACGAAATAATTTCCTGTGTAATGATTTTCCTGCTTAAAAACGCCGGATTTCTGACAGGGTTGGAAAGATGAAGGACCGGTTTGTAGAGGGAATACTATAGTGAAACTGTTATCCATACGAATGAAAATCTTAAAAACTCATGCTCGTTTTTTAAGAAATATATATATTTGCTTAGGATGTGTACGGTTAAAATAAGCCTATAGAAATCCCATTGTTTTTTTTAACTTAATATTGATATTTTAATCATCCTATAGAATTACGAAAAAAATTTTTTTTTTTTTTTTTTTTTTTCAAAAAGTTTGTTCTTTTACATTACACATTTCTCATGTTTGATTAAAAACATTTAATGAATTTTAAAAGAGTTAAATTTATTTTTCACTAAATATTATTGAAAGCCGAAATTAATTGGGTTAACATTAAAACTTCCAAAAACCGTAATAATAATGATACATAACCTTGAGAAAAATAAAAACCTCCGATTCTTCTGTGTCTGTTCCATTGCACGCGCTTTGTAAAGCTACGCTTGCGTAAACGACAAAAGCTGTTCAAATAGAGTGATGAGCTGTGACAGAATTGAACGCAACCCCGAATCGCGGTGAAAAAGCCTCGCTTCTGCTTAAAAGCCGCCGAATATATCGATCCTTTAAAAGGGAATGAAATTGTAGAGAGAACGCACAAAAATATAAAAACCCATCGCATTTCTGGACAGTTGTAAAGTGCAGTGGAAAAAAAAAAAAAAAAAAAAAAAAAAAAAAGAAGCTGCCATTTCATAAACTGTGCTTTTTTGCCATTAATGCAATTGTACTTTTCTTTCGGATGGCAGCAGATGTTTGAACGAGCCAGAGGTGCGGGCTTTTACCCTTTCTTTCGTAGAATCCAGATGCGGAAATAAAAATAATAATAATAAAATAAAAGTACGAGAAATCGAACATTTTGAGGGAAGGTAATAATTTATTCATAAAAAGAATGCTTCGAAGCAAGGATATGGGAAAATAATCCGATCGACTTTCTCGAATGTTGTGTACGTTTTTTCGTAATGCACAGGACAGAAAGAACTACAGAACTACCTGCAACTTGATTCACTCACGCATTAGGTCCTTTTATTTTATTTGCTTTCTAACCTTTTTCATGTATTGTTTTTGAATCGCCTGTATTTAAGTTTTTATTTTTTTTTTTTTTACAGAAAAAAATGTCCAAATTCTACTTTAGCATAAAAACACATCCATTGTTATTGTTATGAATGCTTTCGCCATATGTAACGCGAAATGAAGTTCTAATTCAGAATATCTCGAGAAGAAAAGTGTTCCGTTATGAATCTAATTTCGTGTCTTGCAATAAATACGTCTCTTTTCCGTTTTAGTAGATAAAATTCAGAATCCGCTTGACTTTGAAAATGCTTGTGTTGAACTATAATCGTAAATTGAGAATGTGGGTGTTTCACCCAACAATTTTCTGGTACTTCAGTTGCAGAATGCTCTTCTTAAAGAGAAAATTCGGTTTTTCTCTTAACTTGTCTCATGGATTTCATTTGTTGTATTACCTTGAGAAGCAAAGCGAGGGCTGTTGGAGATAATCATTTTGATTCTCGTTCAAACGACGAGGATGATACCCAAATATGCACCCTACTCTCCGAATTTCCACACCACTCCCACGGGAAGAGCACCGTCTTCAATTGAATTAAGACTCGAAAGAGCGCCGGTGATGGGGTCACAATTTGACTATTCGACAGCTGTTGCAGCGTATTTTTCCAGAAGCGAATTCATTGGTTCAGCCTTCCTTAAATAAGAATAAAGACGTTCAGAATTATATGAATTAATGCAAGGAATCGGAAAATTTTTGTTTGGCAATTCTTTACTTTTTTTGCCCTTCTCTAATCTTATCAAAGAAAGGATAATTTTTAAAAAAAAATGCAATCGTTTCACCTAGTAATCACTTTCAAAACTGCCAGATTTTTATTTTTGGGGGCTCCAAGTCCTCGGGTGGGTGTGGAGAGTATGGTGATAGTGTCGTCCTCATTCCTGTTGGAATTTTGCTATTGGTGAACAAAAATCTTGTTCAGAAAAAACTACCGATAAATAAGGATTCAAGTACGACTAGAGAAACCAAGTTGCTATATAGTTAACTTATCAAGGTGTTGAAAGAAAATTTCTTCCCTTAATTTGGCACACAACAGACAGTAAGCAATTCTGAGATATCTTGGAAGTGCAAATACAAAATTGTTTAGCTCCGTGTTCACTGAAAGCTGAGTGTATAGTTGAAACTGAAAGTTACTAAACGTCTTGTTTGGTATTCAAAATTTTTAAAAGAACCTGATTTAATCGATTTCGTAAGTTCAGTACTTAAAAATGACAACCTAGCAGCCATTCACTTTTTCGAGAAAAAAGTTGAAAATAGAAAAACTAAGGATATAGTTATTAAATTCAAATCCATTCGAAAGTTATTGAATGAATTTGTACTGAAATGTTAAAATTTAAACCGATTGAAAATTTGGCTGATTTTTAACGAGCCAACTTTTAGAGGGGGGGATGCTTTCTATCGTGAAATATGTGTATAAAATGGATTCAGTGATGGAGGGAACTGTACGTTGGATATCGATGCAAATAAATGGATCACGGCTACTGAAATCTGCAATGGGCGGTTTTCTTTTCCAGCCGAAAGAGCGGCATTATTTAAAATTGATTTTATGTGTTGTGTCGATTACCACAAAATGTGTATGTATTTGAAATCTTTTCTCCGAAAAAGAAAACAATTAACTGTTTTGTGTTTGAAATTTAGCCATTAAAGATTTTCTAACTTTTTTAAATCAATGTATTCAATTAGAACACTGTGTGTGTATGCCAAAACAATCTCACAAGCATGGTCCTGCACCAATAATCCTCATGTTGCTTCGAAGTGAGTCAGTTTAATTCAAATGAATCGACCTTATCCATAACAAAAAGTGCGTCTTTCTCATGCACAGTGCACATCTGTTACAAGTATAAGTACGAACACGGACAGATATGAAGAAAGTGGTCGTTTCTCCCCCGAAAGACTATCTGTATCACTTTCTACAAGCTTTTATTTTACTTGCTATTTTCATATGTAGGGATGAATGTCTTTACAGCTCAATATTTTTACTTGAATTCTAATCCCTTTCGTCTGATGAGCTAAAATTTTGCATACGCGTATAACTTCAATGACAATATAATTCTATGGGATGTGTTCAAGCTGTGACAAGAGGGAGGGTGGGGAGGCGGCCTTGCACTTAACAACTTTCAAATGAATTAAAACTTTGCATACATGCATAGCTCAAGTAAAAGCTTTTTTTTTAGTAAATTTCAAGGCTGAAAAGAATTAAACAACTTAAAGTTAAATTTTTTTTAAAATCAAGCTTTTATTCTTAAAGATCTACTAAAAAATATATATAACTAATTTGTTTAAAAATGTAATATAATATATAATTTGTGAAGCTTTGCGGCTCTTTATTAAAATACCTACGTAAAAACCATAAACTAAAAGTCATAGCTACTTACTTATATTTGAATTAGCGTTTTTATGAATTATACATTATTTTCATACCGTATAGTTCATCATAAAATAAAAGCTGTTTGAAATTTTTTTATTTATATTTAGTGTTGCCATGAAAAGAAGTTTCATTGAGTTAATCCTGGTCTTTGCACCCGACCGCACTTCCGGTGGCCGCAAATGCTTAGAACGACAGGCTTTAGAAAAAACGCACGTATCTTTTGTTCCACTGAAATCAGAACAATAAAATGAAAACCGATTGAAAGCCATAAAATGTTCAAAATAATGAAAACATACTTAAATTTTTGGGAATGAAAATTATTTACGGCAATTTTCTTTGGGATTTCTGATAAATATATATATAAACACCCAACTCTTTTTTTTATACGGTAGATACTTTCCTCAGAAAAACGTGCAAAAAAATTGTATAAAAAATACATGCGACGTATGGTGAATTTGGGAATATGTTCCACAACTTTAAAAAATTGTACAAGATGAAAAACACTCCAAATATTTTCCAAAAAGACCGTGCAAAAAAAGTAATAATGAAATCCATTTATATATATATATATATACACAAACAATTCATTTCTATTACAAAAAAAATTTTTTAATTAGTGTACAGTGAAAATTCAATCTATAGGTACATACAATACATAAAAATTCAAATTGAAGTTTGGAATAAAACTATTAACAAAACCAGTCATCGCTGCTTGATAACAAACGTGCACGTTTATTACGAACTGGATCGAAAATGCTATCATCAGAAGATGTGTCAGATACGTCGAGCACAACTGTCGGATGAAGAACGTTACACGCCGCCATTGATTCATCAGTTCCTAACACGCGGAACAACAATAAATTCACTACGGGACATTGAAATACTTTTGAAAGCTATCAAATTGTAAACTTTGTCTAATGATAGAGAGAGTTGACTTGGCAATGTTCAGAATTTAAGAGCCCAATATTCTACGAGTACTCTTTCTTGGTGGAAGTGTTTGGCGTTAATGTTTTCGATCCCGTGAAGGGAGAGGAAAGATGATCTTGGTGTGCTGGGGCGTTTCAGACCCTCCACCACTGGGTCCGAAGAAAAGTTGCCCTGTCGTTTTTTGCTGCTCTCTTAGCAACTAGACCAAAAGAGACGTCCCAGCCGGACTAGTCATTAAGGCGTTTTAACTTCTTGCGTTGTTGTTGAAGAGAGCCGCCACAAGTGGCAAATATTGCGTTTCTCATGCAACCCCGAATTCCAAGAACTGACGAGAGAATATATTTTCTATATGTCTTTCTTTTCTATGTAGTATCGCACTACGTATGAATGATATCGATACTATCATTGCTTAAAATAAACTTCTTACTGTGTATTGAATGGCGAATGAGTCATTACAACATTTTAAGGACATTTTGTGTGGATCTAAATTAACATCGCGTGTTGCACGTTAAATATAATCAACGTTCATTCTTTGAAGGTGAGTTAAAAATGTATCCCATCCTCTTAGTATAGGTCCCTGTTATTAGTGCAGTCTTGTAGCGTTTGTTCACGTTAGTTCGAGACGCCGAATGAGTGCTGCCATCGTTGCTTTTTCGCTATATTTGTTTCATTTTTTAAGCATTTTCGACGGTTATTTGTATTTCTTCAAAAACAATCCTCTAATTTAACATAGTTACTGGCTGACCTCGTCGTTTGCGTGAAACAGCAATTGTTCATTGTGAGATGGCACCGGAAATTCGATTCAGGCCTCGTTACAAAGAATAGTTGTATCCATGCTTTTGTGTTATTTTGATCATTTTAGCGGTATTGTGGCAACTTTTTTCCCGTGCAATGATTAATTCAGTGCGTTGAAAGGGAGTTGCAACATAACCTAGTGGTCGCTTAGGAAACAGAATAATGTTGCAATAGTTTCATAAATTAACGTTTCTCCGCATTCGAAAGTATCGTTTTTTCTCTCCTTGCCATGGAAACATCTTAGTATTTTATGAAACAATATTAGAATTAATTAATTAGTCAATTGTAATTTAAAAATAAAACCGAATATTTGTAAAGGATTCACTGTTGAATCGATCTTCCAGTTGCAGTCTTTCCAAATAAATTATGCATCGCCCTCCTTCACGATCTGCTTTTTTCCCACCGCAAGATGTAACGTGATTCTACGTCAGATTAGTTTTCCTACTGAGAACTTTCGTTTACAAATTATTCTGAGACATCATCTCAAAAATTTAATATACGAGGATTCACAAAAAATCATCAGCAGGTTCATCAGATTTAGAGACATCGGAGAAATGTTTGTGGTTTCAACGAATCTGATGAACGTTTGTCAATTTATTTAACAAATCGTTTTCACTCGTGTCATTCGTGAATCTAAAATCTCATTCAATGAGCATTTAAGAAGAAAAATATGGCAATTTAGTTTGATATATACTTGCCTCAATAATGTTTGGTACGCTCAAGATTATTTGGGCGTATCGGACCTTTCTGAAACATTATGCAAGACACGCAAATCCATCTTTCCTCATCCTCAGAGCAGCTCACCAGATCTTTTGAAGCCAGCTCCTCTGTTTACAAGGAGATTTCTCTTTTGCTGCCATCACTCGTTTGGTAGACGTTTCCGTCGTCCGACTCCTGTGTTCACTGTCTTCGTGACTGCAGGGGGAGTACTGTGGCGACTGCTGATCACCACCATCCTACTGCTGTTCTACCACTGTGAGGACGAACCGGCTCTTTTGGCAAGGCAAGTGAGTGTAAACGAAGTGAGGCTGAAATGAACTTAATACCTTCTGCTACCGCTGTTTAAGGTAGCTTTGGAAAGCATTCGGTGAAGGAGAAAGGAGCTTCATTCTGATTACACGGTTCTCTCTTCATTTAAGTTCTTTTAAATGCTTTTAATAAATTATCATTATTGTTATACGAATATATCCAGATATATATGAATTTTCTATTAAGTTTGGCTAAAAGTAATCTCATGAGTTTCGTAGCGCTTTTGATGCCTAACGCCTGAAAGTAAAAAAATTCTCTTTCTATTTTTTTCCCTAATTCTGAAACTGACGATTGGCCCTTAATATGAAAAAACTGTTATTAAAATGAGCTGCATTCAACTCGTTTTACGAATTCCGAGACAGTGAATGTAAGAAAAAAAAAATGCTACGTGAAGTAAAATTAAGTATACAAAGGAAAAAATTAGTAATTTTGGGACATTTAGCCCTATCACAATTTTCTCTTCAACTAACTTTGGATTTTTTTTTCTGATTGTGCTCGAATTCAAAATTCCTTCCAATAAAATTAAACGTGACTTATGTAGGTAAGATTGAAATGATGAAGTGTAGTAAATGGATCGAATAAAAGCAGGGAAGAAACGAATTAAAGAAAGAGTTTCCAGTTCATAGCTAGGAACATTCCACTTAGGGTTAAGGACTCGAACATTCAACTCCAGTTATTCTACTCATTCGAACCCGTGCAAGCTCGTTTTATATAGATTAAAATACTATCCAAAATCAGGCCTTCCGACCCTAAAGACTTCGTGGAAACGCATTTTATTCCAGTGGATCGCATTATATATATATATATATATAAAAGCCGATATGTATATGTGTGTGAAGCTTTTTCTAATTCTCACGTTAAAATTTACTACTACTTTCCTCTCTCGAGTCGAAGGAAGTGACTCATTCTCCTGAGACCCAGAACAGAAATCAAGAGCATTCTGCAATAAATTAAGGGGTTAATGAATTAAATGTATTTGTACGAATTATGATTTTAAAAATTGTTCTGTAGTTATAACACAATGCAAATGCTAAATTATTAGTGATCAATAAATAATAGTTCGTTTGTCTGGAACCATATGCTTCTGAGTCAGATATATTAGGCTAGCTGCAAACAGACTGGCTGCTGATATTTCGTAAAATCCGCGCGGCGTATTCCCTCTCCGCATCTAGTAATACACATCCGCGCTTTTTAGAAGGTTTTCTGGTTAGGTATACTTTGTGTATCGCTCACTCAAGGAAGATGATCCGCGCTCTTTTTAAAATGAGCTCAACTTTGTAATTTGTTTCTGAGCAAGAATATAGAAGAACAATTGTATCGATAGTTGAGTTAATGTACTGATATATTCCCTTAGTAAAGAGATATGATTCGAACGATTCATGTTGAAAAGTCCTTTGGTACTTTTATGTACAATAAATGTTTTAAATTTCTTCCAGATGACCCTGCTTTGTAGACCACATGCGGCCTGCGGGCTGCCCAGGCCTGTCCTAAATGATAATTCAGACGAGGTGAGACAAATGTTCCGCAGAGAAAATATGATAGGAAATATATTTTAAATATTAAGTACTTGAATAAAAACAAATTGGTTATCATCATTTGCGGACTCTTTATTCATTTGACTGCGTGATTCTCTTGATGAATGAAATGGTAGAAGGAAATACTATTCGAACGTTACAGCTTCGGTAAAAATTACGCCTTTTCAAAATCCGTTAGACATTTATTCTGCAAAAACCAAAGGGAAAAAAAATGAGTGCTCTGGGGCATTTCACAGTTAATAAGCTGCCAGAGAAAGTGCCTATTTAAGGGGGGGGGGTTCTTTGTACCTGGGTGTTTTTTCCCCAAATGGGCGGAGGGCAGGATTCGCCCATTACATGTCCCGGCATTGCAACGCGCAACGACGGCCTGCTCTAATGACGAAGGGTGAATTTTCCGTTTTTCTAATGGTGTGAATAATTCTAGTGTTGCCTTCGTGACTCCTTCGATGACGCATCATGCTTTCCAAGAAGAAAAAATTCCCAATTGCAGGGGTGATGAATTTTTTACTTCCTTGCGTCTCCTGCGCATGAAAGGTTGCAAGGGTCGAGAGGAGGAACGTCCGATGCGAAACGACAGAGAACTCCTTTTCGAATTCGATGTTCGAGTAGCATTCGTTATACGCTGCAAGTTGATTGATTTCGTTACATTTTCTGATAATACATGGAAGACTAAATGGTACAAAAATGATTTTCTTTAGATGTAAAATAATATGTAATTTATAAAGGCTTAGTGTGTTTAACTAAGATACCTAGGTAATGACCGATGCATTAAGTATATTTTGTATCTCTGTTACTTACTTAAGAAATACTACTCCCTTATGCACGAGGTGTGGCTATTAAATAATGAGACAGAAGCTGCTGCAAAAGAAGTAAGCAAATGCCAAACGCCCTCGACCCACAGCTGTTTAGCGAGAAACCTTCTCTTTCGCCTCTCGTTTCTGTAAACAAATCCGTATAGCCGTAGCCTTCGTTCGCATTAGAGTTATTAATTTTTTTTTTGTTTCGCCGGAAAAATAATAAGTGAACAACGAATTGTTGTGAAATTTCACGTGGAACTTGGAAAAACCGCTACTGAAACTTTTAATTTTTTTAAAAGTAGGGCATGGCAATGAATGTTTATTGCGTGCACGTGTTTTTGAGTGGTTCAAACGTTTTCGAGATGGCCGAGAAGATGTTGAGGATGATTCACTCCCGGATCACCCTTCCACGTTTTGACCTTCCCAGTGTTTGACCATCCACCTCATTCGCTGGATCTCGAGCCATTCGACTTCTACCTGTTTCCTAAGGTGAAATCTGCGTTATGAGGAACAAGATTTGAGTCCGCTGAAGGTGTGGAAGAGAACACGTCTTGATGGAGATGGCAGAAGAAGACTTCCAGCACAGTTTCGTACAATGGAAGATTCGCATAAAACGTAGTAGGGATACAGGTAGGATGTATATTGAAGGTAGTAATAAGTAAACATGTATGGCATCGAAAAGAAATGTTTTACAGCGTCAGTCTCGTTATTTAAAAGCCACATAATGTACTCAAAATTTCAGCTCGATCTGATGATAGGAAATGGGTCAACATTCGAGTACAAATTTCGAAATATGTCCTGTAAGATACACAAAGAAATATAAGTTAAATAAAAGTTTGTAAATTATCTTAAAAAACACCCATCGTCAGGGATAATTTTTAACTTACTTTTTCCAGAGTTCGATGAGACGTTCACGAATGGGAGTTAAACGAATCAATTGTATTGGAAGCTTTAAAAAACATTTTCCTATGCTTACATTACTTTGAGAAATAATCCTGTGCAGTCACGAACAAATAATATTGTAGCGACGTTTGTGCTTAAAATCATTGGGTTTTCTATTAGGTCAACCGGAAAGTTAGTTCTGTCCGCTTGAAAAGTGGAAGGAAATAATACATTTTTCATACATTTAATAACACATTTATTGTCGAATATTACTTACGTCGTTACTTATGAATACTTTCCAGCGTGATGGTAATTTGTAAACACAATTTTTAAAAAGTGCCTTGTTTTTAGAGACTTTCTGGTAGACCAGTGACATATTTCAGAGCAAAACTCTTCAAATATATTTAGATATAATGGGCTGAATTTCTTTTAAAAAAAATCACTCAAGTTTTATGCATCTTTATGGGCAGTAAATACGATCTATTCGATGATGATATGCATCGAATTCACAAGAGCAGTGTGTTGTCGAGAAAGGCGTCAGCCTCCCCCCTCCCCCCTAAGAAAAACAAGAAAGAAAAAGAAACCACTGCATGAAAATACAATTTTCACGAGGGGGAGCTCATTCCACGAGGGATGGTATCTTAAAATGATTTGAAATGTTTTTGAAGAAGGGGGGAGGACACACCCCACATCTCGATGGTGCCAAACGATCTGCCGCCGCCATTCGGCCATCTCGGCGAGTTCATCGATCCACCGAGCGGTTGCCTAGCACCCCGCACTTTCCCCACCCCCAATTGGACTTTCCGGCAGACAGATCGTCTGCTGGGCTTTTAATGAGCGCCAGACTTCTAAAAATATCGTCTGACAAAAGCCGCCAATGGGTATTGAGAGAAACACGTACATCACGAAGCCCCGATGTGGAAATAACAAAGAGAGCGAACTCGAATTTTTTTTTCAAAAGAAATTTAACGACATATGGATTGTAGCAAAACAAAAAAAAAAAAAACATCGTTATGCCAAATAATCGATAATTCGTAATGAGGCGGAAGACATTAAAATTCGATTAGTTTTTGGTTCAGTTATCAAAATGCTTCCCTGTCATCCGTATGTGTTTCAAAGGAGAATTTTTAGGGAAAGATGGGGGATGAGGAAGGCAGAAATCCATATGTGGATTTTTAAACCTCCCTTCTCAACAAACGAATCTCAATCAAAGCGAATATAAATTGCATGCACCTTCCTTCTCGCCAGAGGAATCAAACCGAATCCACTTTTCTCTTATCAGTTGCTTTCGAACTTCCAGTATGGGTGCCGTTATTATACAGAGTAATATTCAAAATGATTAATTCGATTTCAAATTTCCATGTTTTCAAAGATAATCGACGCAGAAGGATAATTAATACACGAATACAAAGGAAAACTGTGGAAATCTTATGTTGTGAACAATGGATGGTCCCCGCTTGCTCTTCGTACAGCTGTTTTAGAACCTTTCACGGAGCTACTTCGCCGTTGGATTGGTCGCAGTGGACCAGATTACTTGATGTTACACAGCTGGCCATCTAAGTCACCCAGGGGATTTCTTTCCTTGAATTTGTATACCATTACTCACAAATTTATGTGAACTTAAACAACGGATTTCTGCTGCTGTACATTCCATTACCTCTGATAATTTACATATCGAATTGACATTATACGTATAACTAAAGGAAGTTATATCGAACACTTCGAAGAAAAACCTTCCATATTTTTTGCTTTGTATTCATGTATTATTTATCATTCTGTCACTTATATATGAAATACAGAGTTTATGTGTGTGTGTGAAATCGGGTGAATCATTTTGAATAAACCTGTATTTTTCGTAGAAGGCAACATCGAAAACAAACAAACAACAACAAAAAAAAAGGTCGTGATTGACAAAAATCGACGAATAAGCTTCAGCGAAATGATACCTTTTCTTTGTGTTTGATAATTTATGGTCTTGACTTCGATGAGCTGATTTTGAATATTCATGATTTTTTTTAAAAATAATTAAGGGAATTTTTCTTGATAACGAAGCTTCTTTTTAATATCCTATTTGTAGATGTATTGATTTGCCTAAAATCTTAAAAAAAGGGGATTTGCTTTAGAACATATAATTTTTGTTTCGCAATGCAAGCAAATGATCAAGAAAATAATCTAACTAAAAATATTCAACATTTAATGCCGTTTCGAGTTTTTTAAGAATCTTATTATATTTGTGTAATTTAATTTTTGTTCCTATTTTAATTCGTTGAAAAAATGGCCGTGATGGTGTAGAGGTTAGCATATCTGCCTGCGAGTCGGGTTCGATTCCAAGTGCCTTCGTCTTGGATAGTTGGTTATGGGTCAACTCAGCCCTTGATCCCTTCGGGGTCGATAAATGAGTACCAAATTCGCTTGGGAAATGGGGAACCAGCGTGGGGTTATGCATTCAGCCTATCTAGTCATTAGCTCCCTCCCCCTCCCAGAGACTGCAGAAACGGAAGATGGGGACCGCCTGATGGGACCTTTTAGACTCGGGCAGACTTTAACTACTGTTGAAAGGATATTAAAATAATTCGATATAAAAACCAACGTTTTTAAAAACAACGTTTTTATATGGTGGCAAAGTTTATTAAAGAAAATTATTGAAATATTAGTTAAAACTGTTGGCTATTTTTAACTTTAAAATTTACTTAAAAAAGAGACATTTTTGAGCGTATTAAAAAATTCATAATACTCATAAAATCAAAACATGCATTTGAAAGTTTGTAAGCCATTCTATTAAAAAAAAATGGGAACCAGAATTCAGAAAAAATTATTGTGATAAGACATGGTGCCAAATATTGGAAACTTTCTTTCTTGCTCATGATTATTGACAAAAAGTCAGCAACCCTTACTATCTCGGAGATAATAAAGGGGAGATAGTATCTCCCCTTTGTGAGTACAATAGTTTTACGAGGCCTCATGTGGTGTGGGGAGTGCCCGGTGCTCCCAGAGGGGGAAAGAAATTTTTTCCTCAATCCTAAAAGCGCCGAGAGGAAAGAATATTTTGACTTATTAAAATTGTTGAAATATTAGTTAAAACTTGTCGCAAACGTCTAAATATTGTATTGTTAGGCCAGTACGAACGATTCCCAAAATTTCAAAGCTCTAGCTTGATGGGAAGTTGGTTAAATTAACGATCGAAAATTTGATGACACTCACACACACACACACTCACACACACACACACACCAAGTGAAATTCAGAAAAACGTTGTAATTTATTAGAAACGAAATAACTTAAGTTTCAATTATGTAAAATAATATAATAATTTGAATGTGTCGATCGAGGTGTTATTTCAATTAATATAACTTTTATTCCATAAAAGAACTCTGGAAACCTTGTGAGGACTTGGAATCCCTGTTCTAGTTATCTCTGTCTTAAGGAAACCGTGCACTCTTTTGGACAGAAAAATGATACCATTTTAATGTGATAACCTGTCTTCTCTAAGATTTATTATTCTCATATTCTATTTGTTTATATTTGAATCTACCCACTTTTATTGTATGCAATATGTTATAGACTATATCTCAGTAGCAAATGGATTTTATATGCTGCAGGGAAGGGCGCTACATGATAAATAGGAATATGTATTATAACCAGAGAATTTATATTAAAGTAGGGTTGGGTTTTGCTTGAATGATATTTAAGAATATTTACTGAAAATATTTTTTAGATGTAGGTAACTCTCCCGTTTTCCTACTTGTCGGGCTTTTGGGTAAAATCAAGTCTCGAACTAGCTACATTAAGAAGAAGGGGGGGGGGTTACGAGTGTCTAAAAACAATTATTTCATTTTGTTTCATAAGATGTAATAATCTGAAACATTTTCATCGAGTCGAGTTGTTACTTGTATTTTTTGATTTTAATTCTGTTTAGAAACATCAATCACATATGAAAGCAGAACAAAATTTAATGTAGCTCATTTCCTATTTTTGCTATATATATTACGAATCCAGCCCATCACACTTCAGAGAATTACAATATGAAAAAAAAAATGGCATTGAACCCCAAAATAAGCACTAATACCAAAACAAAAGTTCAAAAAGAATGTATTAAAAGAAAAAAAAATTCATTTGTACAGCAAAGTACATTAATATCTATCTATCGAGAATACATATATATTTCCTCATGGTAAAGTAGATGCATATTATTTATTTCTCAAAAAAATGTTTTTTTCGCATTATGTTTACTTAATACTTAACGAATATTTACTCAACACAGTGGATGAGGTAAACGATTATTCGATCACAAATAATAGTGAGAAAGCGGTTCGTTTTTTCTTTATTATTAAATATGAAAGTTATATTATGCGATTAACACACACAGAGAGAAAGCTAAATAGGCGAAAGCTGTTCATTCTACACTCGATAACATTTTAACGAAATTCATTCCAAATATGAATGATGTGAGTTGAAATGAGAGATTTTCGATACACTTTTCAGCTAAATTTTTTAAGAAGTATTGTTCTGGGAGGGGGTGGAGGGAAATACTTTTGCGCAGTGAGATAGAATGTGACTCTTGCGACAAAATTATTTAGAAGAAAAATTTAATGAAACGTAAAAAAAAAGGTAGTGGTTTGAATAAATGGAAACGAAACAGCAGAAAAATGCCGTCTCAAAATTGTTAGGATGCAAGCAAGAAAGTTGACGACCGAAAATCTAAGCGATTGCGTTTTGTATTTCTAAGATTGATTGTCATATGATTGTTAAATGAAGATAAAGTTATATAAAGTATGCGAGAAATCTCCGAGTGTGGATTGAATCGAACCCGATGCGCTGAGTCATCTTTTGCCCTTGGAAAGAGTTGGAAAACCGCAAGAGGGAAAAAAATGTGATGGAAAGGTTTAGAAAATAATCGAGCAATTAATTCACTTTCAGTTTGTTTTCCTTTCTCTCTCTCTCGCTCTGTATATGTATATATATATATAGTTTTTGGACACACGTTTCTTCTACTTTTGTGGTATTAAGTAAGTGTAATCGTAAATTTGCCGACAATTGTATAACAATAAAAAGTAAATAAGTTAAAACAGGTACAAATAATTCTTCCTGAATTTCAATCGATCGTTGAAATATTGTTTAAGGGAAACCCGAAGCGGATATTTAACAAATTTTAGGAGAAATTCAAGAGCTTTGTCCACTTTAAAAAGTCAATTTCCTCATAGAATGTATTGTAATACTTAAGAATAAATTCTCTCCCTCACACCCACATTGCATTTTTCGTCAATTATATCAATGGATGTATAAGAAGTAATTTTTATGGAGGAAAAGTACGTCACAGCTATGAACTGAACCCATAAATCGACTGTGCACAGTAATAAATGCGAATTTTTTTCCAATTTTGTAATTAAAGATTATTGATGATGCGTTTTAAGTAATTACAACTAAAGTTGTAACCACGATCTAATTTTACGATTGCAGTCAAGACTTTTTCTTCCTTTTGCGCATTGAATCATTAACTCTGTTTCAAAACATCGTCTACGCATTGATGCTGCTTTGAGTCTGTTCTCTCGAGTGCTCTGTGGACTTCACTTGATCGTTCAAAATGCTTGGATGTAAGAAATATTCCTCAATTTAATAAAGCAATTTTCTTTCCAAGCAATGGATTATTTTATCACTCGTGATTAAAAAAAAAAAACTGCCACAATATATATCAGTTAGCGTAAATAATAAAAATAAGTAAATCTTGAAACGAATCATTGCTTTTTCTTTAAAACTAACGGTTTATTGATTACACATGATAGATAACATTTGAATGTGTCTTTATAATCATATAAATTTACAGATTTCTCCTGTATAAAAGTATTTACAGGAAAGCAAGCGTGGGAAATTTCTTGTTTTCTCTTCCTTCCCCACCCACCCCAATCTCCTGTCAGATTTTGCTTGAACCTGTTTGCGAAGTGGTCTAATTTTTAAGCTCTTATTAATGCAATGTATGGAGTTGCAATTCTTTGCATCTAATTGCAACTTCCTGTGGAAATGATTTGGAAGTCCCGCTTCACAATCCACTCTGAGAGCAGTTCCTTCATGACTGGAATGACTCTGTCATTGGAAATCATACTGAGAAGTTCCTTCTCACAGTTAACATTAAATGGAAAGTTAATAACACATACCTAACATATTTCTTAAATCACCATGAACTTCTCTCGTCATAAATTGATTTAATCGAAATCATAGTTTTATTTGTGATGCTGTTGGAGATACGACGCACATCGATTTTGGGTTTTTCCTGTGTCATGGTCTTTCGCCTTACATAACTCTTCACGGAGAAGTGAGTAACGAATTCTCAGTCGCTTTTCCCTTCCACTAACCTCATGGGAGACTTTCTGATGTTTGACTTGACAGCATCACCTTGTGAAGGAACCGTCCCTGAATGAAAATTAGCATTATTACATGAGAAGTGTGGTGAACAGATAATCAGATAAAGATATTGGACGTATAGGAATGGTAAAAGGAGATAGAAGATTAACGAGATTGATGTGCGTATAATATTGGTGAGAAGTGTTATGTGATCCTCTATGAGCTAATATTTGACTCGGATCTTGTTTAAGAAGTGTTTTTGGATCAGACCCAGTTTGGTTGTTGGTAAAATAAATAGAAAGAGTTTTCTATTATAATCTTTGGTTGAGAACACGTGAGTGAAAATGCGCTTAGTGTCCACACTCGGCACGATTGAAAAAAATCGCCAAATTGGTTAACGCTAATTTTAGGGTTGTTGTGTATAACGGCCATTTTTTGGCAAGATAAAGTGTTCAAAGATGTAATGACGAATAGAAGTTCTATGAGCTTAATCTTTCTGAATCGATTAAAATTGAGTAGAGAATATCTGACGAGATCAAATATTCGTAACTGGGTGAACTCTAGTCTATGGAGGTTTTATCGAATTGTTAAAATGAATCTTCCAAATCAAAATCTTTCCCTGTGACGAACGCTCTAGTCAGCGAACGAAGGTTCCTTGGATATCAAAATAACAATTGCAAATATGACTTACAACATAATTACTTCCGGTGTATCTTTGTCTCACACAAGAATGTGCATAACTAACAATGGAACAGTGCCAGACAGCTGCACTTTGGGGGGGAGGAGATAGAAGGGATCAGTTATTTATTTTTTTTGCCAAATTCAATGTTAAATGATCACCTTGTTAGGCCTAATATGCCTGAAATTGTAAGCGAAAGAAAAAACAAAGGAATTTCCTGGAAAGCCTAGAAAATGCAAACAAAAGGAAAAAAATAATAATGGGTATTTTGACATGGTAGGCCACATAATTTGATAATAAGAACGTAAGGAAGCTTTTCTGTAACGGAAATTTGGAAAAAAGGACAACTTAACAACAACACAAAACTTAACAACTGTAATTCAAAGTTATTAATTTCAAAAATTATTAAAAGTTAATAGTTAAATTAAGTTATTAATCGAAATTATCCATCAAATATTTTTTTAATGTTCTGATTCAAAAAATATAAATAAGAATAAACGTAACTGTACAACTTACCTTTCTCTTACAGAAATTACTAAACCTGCTAACAGAAGTAATTTTCGCAAAGAAATGGTTCAAATTTTGAAAAACGGTGGTTTCATACGAATGCTGTGAAATATTGACAGGATTAACTAGAGAAATATTTTATTTATAAATTTTATATTATTTTGAAGTATTTTAAGACATTTTTTAATAATTTTTGTATTGATTCATAATATGATAAATTAATTAAATTACTTCATTGAAATAATTAAAAGTAATTCATTCTTCAAGTTTTCGAGAAAAATATTAGATCTTCGGAATAATTTTTTACTGTATTTATTTGTTAAGAATTTATATACTGACATAAAATAATTAAGATCAATTAAAATAATCAAAAGTAATTTTTTTTCGAGTTTTCGAAAAAAATTTAGGATTGCTTGAAATAGCGAGTTACTTAATGGCTATACTAGGTTACCACAACAGTACAAAAATCGTCAAATGTGGCGGAAGAAAGTCGAAGTTTGGTGGCCGGACATATACGGTAACTTTTCCTAAAATATTATAATTTTATCTCAGATCGAAGGAATTTAAATTTGCTTCCAGAAAACAATTATAAATAGAACTGGAAGAAATCCCAGCTCTAAAATATGAAAAAAATATGAAAATAATAATAATAGTCAAAAAAAGATTTCGAGGGACTCTCTGGAACAAAACACTGGCATTAAAACAGAGGTGTCCTCAGCACGAGTCACTTTCTGCACGCGTGCGACTCCCTATAAATTACTGACTGCTGTCAGCGCAGTAATGAGACGGCTTTCGTGAGTTAATGACGCTGTTGACACAAGTCTCGCGATGCGTGTAAAGTTGCCGTTCAAAACCATTGTCGTAAAACAATGGCTGGTATATCAAGTTTTTTTTTGTGTGTGTCTTGGAATAAAAAGTCATTTTCCTCGATCCATAATTTTTCCCTCTGTCTGGCTGAATAACAACTGTCACGGCTGAGATCAATCTAGTTCCTCGATGTTCTCAAAATAGTGACGAAGGGGTGTCATAAAGTTTTTATTAAGAAATAGACGAGATATCTATATTTATTCTGCATATTAATGGATCTTTGTGTACATAATGCTGTAAATTACGGCCGTAGATGTTGATTTGTTTGGTTTCAGGAAGCCGTAGAATCAAGAAGCTTTATTGAAAGCAATCGCGATGGAAACTTCCTTTTTATTTATTAGTCTTAGACTTCTCTATATAGTCACCCTCCAAAGTTACACATTTCCCCCAGCGTTTCTTGATTTTTGAATCCGTCATTGTAGAAGACTGAACTCTGCCTTCTCCCGCGTTACTTCAATCTACGGGGGCTTCCTGAATACCAACAAATCTCCACGTCATTTGCAACATTTTGTACGCTATCTGCAGAATGAGTTTTTATCCAGATGTCTCGGTTATTTCTTAATAACAACTGAAACTTTACGATCCTCCTTCGAAAATCTGAAGTAAAACGAAATTTAAATCAATGAGCCCTTTTTCGAATATTCAACTCGGCAACATTACCGGTGATGAAACATACAAAATAAGTTTTATGAAAAAGATTTTGCTATGAATGAGTTGTTTTTTCTGTGATGGGTACACACAAGTTTAATCTCATTCATGTTGGCGGATAGGAGCATCATGGATATTCTTGTAGTGGAAGAAAAGAGAATGTTGCTCTTAGTTTTAGAATAAATATCGTAATCAAAGAAAAGATTTCGTTAAAAAATGAATTCTCAGTCCGTTTTTAAGGCACAATCGATTTGGGAATAAAAAATACAATTGCTTTTTGCTGTAAAACTACAATCTATATTTTTTAGCATCACTGAAAGAAAAAGGCAAGGAATTAGTAAGAAGAGGAAAACCATGGCAAGAATTCCGAAAGAAAGCAATTCGGTGCAGCGGCAAAATCATTGACTGGAAAAGATCAGAAAAAAGACGCAAAATATTCGATTAGGTTTTGATTGGTTGGTTTTAGCAACGTCGCACGAGAGGCAATACGAAGGCTATTGGTGACGCCTATTCACCTGTGACTCAGCAAAGTGTTACCCGTCGCGTAGCAAGGCAGCTCTGAATCTGGTCGAGGTCCGAAGTCTTCACGTTGGCGTAGTGTTTAAGTTTGGAGAGGGAGGTGCTCGCTCAGGTATTGTCCTCGTCACTTGACCGAGGTTCAAAATGACGAGGTCCGTCGCCAATATCCCTCGTGTTTCTTTTCAGAGAGACTTACTAAACAATCACAATTACAATCAACAAAGTGTTAATTGTACTTCTCAACGACTGCTGTTTGGGCGAAACACGCATTGATAACAAAAAAGTTTGATCCCTCCCTCCAAAGGTCGCATTTTTAAAAAAGTGCACTTTTATAAAAGTATAAAATCGTGATTACTTTCTCTATTGGAACAAAAAAACCCCATCTGTTTAGATTTATTCTCAATGAGGGTTGAAATTAATAACGATATTACAAATACTGAACAGAAGTCAAAACCACAGGAAGATCTACTTTAGGTAACAACTAAGAAATGTATATGGAGTTTTTTTTTAATTCTTTTCTACCATATAATTCAAACCATCTTAGATCTCATGGCATTTCCTGATGCAACCGGGCATTTAGAATGTCAGGAAGTGTCGACTTTTTTTCTGGAATGAAGGTGAATTTCTTTTGTATCGATTCCGCGCTCGAGTGACATAAGTTAACGTACAATTTTGAACAAGTTATTCTCGTTTTCATTTATCTTGAGCAGCGAAACAAAGGACCCAGAGCTCTGTTTAATGGCCACGAGAAACATTAGCGATCACCCCCCGCAACTCGTGAATTGAAAAGGGGTGCCTGAAACGAGCTAAAAGTGCCGCCTTCCATGGAAATGTGCGGTCGTCCGTTCCAAATTAAGATAAATCGTCCCGTAAGTGCTCTCCCCGCCGTGAAGAAGTAAAAGGCATCGCATTCTTCGGGGCTGTGGGCGGGGATCCTGCGGTTGTGCAAAAGAAAACAGCCGTCGCTGCCGGCAAACCTATTTCGTACTGGACGAGATCGTTTGCTTCAAGACGAAATGAGGGGAGTTTGAAAAATGTGCCCTTTTTCATTAAGCCTTATCGACCCGGTTTTTAAAAGGTAGGATCCGCTAAGAACATTTCATCCATTCGATTTTTGAGCTTTATCGATCCGGTTATGAAGCCATATCTGCCTCAAATCTGAAGTCTTATTACACTAAATTGTACCGAGAAATTCGTTTTCCTTTTTAGTTAGAGATATTCGGTCATGAAGAAATACTTTTTTTTCCCAAAAAAGTTTGTTGCTCGATTGTTTTTTTTAAGACTTAAATAAGGTCACATTGACTCGCGATTTTAGTATGGCTTCTTTTTTATGAGATTCAGATTAATATTTTTTTCCAGATGACGTCGAGACTTCATATTAAGAGAAATGGCTTTCTATTTTACATATAGTGGGACAAACATGCCATAGAGCTCCAATTTACGACAATAAACTTTATTCCGATTGAGAGAAATAAGAAACATGGGAAATAAATGTCAATTACTGTTTGCGCACCTAAAAACGCGCAAACTAAACTGAAGGAAGGAAGAACTGAAAGAAATAAAGTAACAAAAGAGACACAGGAAGGAAAACCTTGAAAATCATTCAAAAATAAACGACCAGAGACTTGAGTCGAGGAGTGGGAAATAAGGGAACGAAACCCGTCGTGTAACTTTGGAAGAAACGCGGAAACGAAGCAAAAGATGAAAAAGAAGATAACAATGATCGGAGCAATCAGAGGTAACTATAAAAAGATTTCAAAGCGCTTTCGAAAAAGAGTTAAAACAAACAAGCGGGAAAAGTTTACGTTCTGAATGTCTGAGGCAAAAAAGGGAAGACGACGAAGGGCCGCGCGTCCAGTGATCGTAATGCGCAGACGGCGATTTTTGTCATAAAAGGGAGAAGATAAAAATTCCATTAAGTTGAGATGAACAAAACGTTTATTTTAAGACGCATCCTTTGAAAATATGGGGATAAAATAGGTTGACCATTTTGGTACTTCTTTTATTTATCATTTTTTTGAATTTGAGTGTTTGGATTGGATATGAATCATCATTTCCTGGAAAGTGAAGTGTTCCAGTTTTTTTCGAAGAGATTATTTTCAAGATCCTCGGATCATTGAGATTAACTGCACGTGGAACCAATTTTTACGAGTAAAACTTAAAGAATGATTATTTTTTTGTATAAGTGATTTCTTGAATAATTAAAAATAATATCGAAAGATTTAAGCGTAGCGGAGAAAATTCAGATTGATGTTGGAATTTACTCATCGTTCAATTTATATTAATACGTAACTCAAACATGAACCTTGATTTCCACGAGTTAATGGGCTTAGATAGTATTCCAACGTTGCATTCTATTTTTGCAATTTTTCTAAAGTTATTCATATCTGAAAAGGATGAAAATATTAAAATGGATCAACTGCTTACGTGTTAAAAGAAAACAGATCTAAAAATTTTGGATTTAACCGCTTATTGTTTTATCTCGGGCATTTCGTCATGCCAGTCACTTTAGACTGTTTTCTTAGCATTCGAATGGTATAATTTTTAATGCAGGTACAAAACATCGCGCATTTCCCGTGTGTAGATATACTTACACGTGCACATCCAAGTCTAGAAAAGAGACTTTTCCTGTTCTATGACGCTACCTTCCGCATTAAACGGTAATTTCCGCAATTGTCTGGGGACAGATTTGTTCTTTGGCGCGATTCGCTGTTTAAGTAATTTGGGACGAGACTGCATTTTGCAGTGAGTGTAGAAGAAATTCACGTAAGAAAAGCTTTTACTTTGCGATAGGAGGGGGTGGAGCTGATGCAAAGTGAATTTTCCGTTTCTTCGAATATTAAAGTAAAGCATTTCTCTATCCGCGCCTTAATAACAGGAACAAAAATGTAAAAATCTTGCATAAGGTCTCGGTTTTTTTTTCTTTAGCTGTCACATTTAAAAGAATCAACAGTTCAATGAAAAGAAAGTCAGAAAGTGATCGTTACCAAGTTGTTTTATTCATATGCATGGATATGCACGTGTCAATCAATAAAACTCTCTGTAGCCTGGACACTATATACGCGTGATCTAAGTTATAACATTTTATGTAATAACTTAGTATTTATTTTACTGAACCAATCGGGCTCGAGTTTTTAAAAGTGTTAAAGATGAGGGTTCGAATCCATTGGCCCCATGTAGAGATTCTCTCTGAGATCACTCCGATAGTTCGTTTCTCAGCGCAGGTATGATACAGACGTCTCACATGGATGACTTCAGTTCACTGTTACTACCACTAACTACCAACTGCTATGTCCAGGGCTTACACGTGTGTCTCTTCATTTCTTTCATTACGCTTTAATAATGAGTAAAGTGTACTAAATTATTTCTATTCAATCCTCTTTTATATTTACACCAACAAAGAAACGCTACATAAATCCTGTTTCATTCATCGGTAGAGAATTCAGACCCATGAAAAGCCCCCAAAGCTGCAAGTAAAAGGCGAAAGAGCGCTCGTTATGAGGCGCTTTTAATTTTGTCTTAGGCTACTTGTGGCAGCCGCCCACCCCGGGAGGAAAGTCCCTTTTTTTTGAGGAACGCTTTGAAAGATTTCTTCGCAAGGTTCTTGAGAAGGTTGCATCCATTATTATAATCGATAGATATCCCCTGTCGTTTTGGGTATGATTTGGAACACTTCTACCACTAACCGGCAAACTCCAGGTGAGATATGATGGGTCGATTTGGCGAATGCGGCTATTTTCGAGTGGGGTGTCTTACTTAGACACACTGATGAGACTTCGTGATGGGTATATATTTAACCAGTTGTAGATTGGGATTCATTGCCATCTGGTTTTCAAATTCTGGATTACCACTTCGGTGGAAGCGTGTTGACATCAGGTGTTTTGGGGAAGATTTGAACTGAGTATCAGCAGGTCCGCAGATACGCCTTAGATAAATGAGCCAGAAGGAAATTTCTTTCTGGGCCAGTTGGTAGCGTTCCGATATTATTTCCATTTGCTATAATATTAATTATTTTAATAGCCACTTAGTTATAGCCCAATGAACAAAGTGAGTATAACCAAGTTATTTTATTCAGAATTGCGACTAATCAACAGTCAATCTGGTATTACAGTATTGGAAAGGATCCCTGTGCATGTCCAATCAAACATTTAATATAATAATCCAGTGCTTATTTTACCGAATCAATCGGGTTTGAATCCTTAGAAGATTCATAGGTGAGTGTTCGGATCCATGACCCTTAGTAGATCCTCTCTATGATCCCTCTTAAATCTCCATTACCCAGCGAATGCATGACACAGATGTTCAACATTGATGACATCAGCTCACAATTTTTACACAAACTAATCTACGATCTCTAGTCTTAACCACTTCATTGTTTATGTGTGCATCTTCTAGATTCTATGTATTGACTTGATTAATTCTTATCTAATCTACACAATTCACGCTTTATTTAATGGGAGAGTTCTCATTTCATTCAAATTCATTTAAAAGTTTCCAGAGTGTTAAGTCCCCACATCATACCTTTAACAAAATAAATAAATAATAGAAATAATTAACGCTGATAAACTCGAGTAAGGAAAAATCACTAGATACCTTTTCGAATATTTGAAACGAACCTAAATAAAACATGTAAAAGGGAATTCTAGAAACGCCGAAAATTTTATTTTTATTTAAAAACTGAAAACAAGGAAAGAAAAAAAAAAAAGAAGGAAAAAAAAGAAGAAGAAGAAAAGCATTGTATTCCTTAGCCTGAAAAGTCATCTCATTACGACTTGGAAAAAAACGATAGCAACACCATGGAATACTCATGTGTGAAAAATACATTTAAGATTTCAAATACTTTTAATTTTTTAAAATACAAGAAATCTCTGGAATATGCGAATTTCATTAACAAAAAACATTAAAATTCTTATAATATTATGTATACTACTTCATGCAAAAATTATAAGTAAAATTAAGTAGTTCATCTGAATAGAACTATACATTTTTCGTTCCGAACTTTTACGATCCTTAACAAAATTTTTTAATTTATTGTTATTTGAAAAATATTTTTTCCCAAACTACTCGAATAAAACAAAAACGAACGATTGAAATATTGTCAACCATTTTTCTACCGTAACTCTGTCTTTTAAATTTAATTAGTATCTTTAATGCCTAGTTTATGCAAAAGGATAAAAAAAAAAAAAAAGAAGGAGAAACCAACGCTAAGTTTCAATATTTATTTCCGAAATGGTGTATTGTTTGTTTGTCAGAGACTGAAAATATTTGAGTTCTTTACCCAAATCTTAATAATTGAAGGAATTCGATCGAGACAAATTAACAGGCGATGTAACTCAGAAATGTATTTTAATTTAATATCCTTATGAACAAACAAATAAAAAAAAAACTGTGTAGTATTGGTGTATTTGCTTTTCACTAATCGTGGGGACTTTTTATCGTTCGAATTGCATGGAATAAAACCTCGACTCCTTCAAATGAAACTTGATCTGCGCAAACTAGATAAAGGGAAGAAGAATAATGCGTTGATTTAAGGACAGTTGCATACAGGCGAACTGAACTGAAAGTGCGGGTGAATTGTCGATAGTGAATAGTTGTGGATGCTTGTATGTTAGGGATGGGAATGATTTGTGCAGTAGCTGATTTTGAGTGATTTTAAAACATTTGACTTTGGCACCTTCCCCACCTCTCCATGGTCCTTTTTCCTACTAAAAGCCGAAAAATAACCTTTTCTTGCCAAGTGCAGGTCTGAAGCTCCTGCACTCTCTAACTTTGAGAAGAAAGCAATTTCCCGTCCTTTATTAAGTTCCGTGTGACTCTTTTTACTTTTGAAATGTTTCTGAATATAAAATGACAAGCAGAGGAATTTGCAGCTGAATGACACCCTCTCTTTTCTTTTTTTTTTCCTTCTTTTTTTGCGAAATACGTCAATTTTCTGTCGCAATATCTTTCATGGACCCCGATTTCCGTGAGTAAGCGAGGTCCGACTTTATATATTTCATGTTACTGTAGGATAAATATTTTGCACTGTCGTCCGGGTGCTCCTAAAATCTGCCATGAAGTCTGTTCCTGTGTTAACAGATAGTTTTATAGTTGCTGATTCTAAGAATTCCTTCAAACTATTTTTACCTGTTTGAGGTCTGTGGTTTGTGCCCTTGCGTCCCCCAGTTCTTTTCTCTGTCCTTCATCTAAAACAAGCGCCGATTCTGATATATTTAGAGTCTCTTAATAAAAATCTAAATGCAAATTCTTTTCGTCTTTAACTGTGTTTGTTTTTATATTTTACATTTTGTTTTATTAAACACTTTTATAACATCTTATTTTTATTTTATTTTCATTCCCCCCCACATGTACACACACTTCGTACATATCTCCAATTCGGAAAATTTTTGAAGCTCATTTAAAATTACTCCATCAGTAAGAAGTTACTTTTGCAGTAATTTTTTCTCGATAATTCAATTACAAATCGTTTACTTTAACGAAATTATCTTTGTTTCATTTAACTGATCTGTTCCAGCTAAAATAGCTATAAAGCAATCTTTGAGAAAATTCGAACTTTTATTTTTTGAATTTAGTTAATGATGATTATGGCCACGAAAATTCATTTTAAGCCTTATTTTGTACATTTCCTCGCATTCCAAATTAAAATTAAAATTCGGATATTTTAAAAGGAATATTTTTTGTCGGAGAGCGCACCGTTGGTGAGACATAACAAAGATAACAAAAAATTCAAGAAATGTTACTTTCGGAAAAGTTCAGATGTTTCGTTTTTTGTGTGCTCCGTGGTAATTTCTTAATGAAAGCCAACTTTTCAAGGATTATTTTTTCTTAGAAACAGATTCTCAAAACACTCCTCGTTATTTTTCTGAAAATACTACAAATACATTCTTAAAAACATGAAAAAAAATGTTAATTCCATTTAATTTTTTCGTTTTATTTTAACAATAATTGAAAGTAGATTTCAAAATCTAAACAAGACAAGAAAGAAAAGAAAAAGATTCTTTCACAGTACCCTCATATAACGATATAAAATGACCCGAAATAGTAAAAAAGACCAAATTTCATAAGCTGCTCATTTGACGGGGAAAAAGAAAAATGCGAAATTGTTATTTTTTGGAAAAATACTTCTCATTGACTATTAATGACTAAGCATAATTTTTTTTGTTGGAAATATTTTGGCTTTAGAGGAATTCATTCATATCTTTGTATCATATGTTGTATCATTCTTTTGCCGTCATCATTTTTTCTGAAATGAATAATTTTATTATTTTGTTGAACTTAAAAGGGTTATAAATTTTGCCGAACAGTCCTTTGCGTTCATGCGAAAGTGCTATAAATATTTTAACTAACATTTTCAGTTTTGATTTCTATAACTTTTTTGTAAATTTAATTGAACAAAGCTATCATTAAAAATTATCTAGCTGTCAGAATCATTTATCAGTAAATATTATTGTTCGTTTAATAACAGCTTTTTATTTCATTGAGAACTCAATGAAGGATCACGAATTGGGACAAAGCTATCTTTTCAAGACTAGGGGGAAAATCATAACGCGTTTTTGAAATTAAAATCGTTAGTATTGGCACGTAACTTGATCATTTTAATGAAAATTCCTGGCAAATAAATTATATTAGACATTTGTCCTTTTTAAAATTGATACCCACATTTTTTTTTTCAAAATGCTTACTATCGTACGTTATTTAAAGTTGCTGCGGCACACTTCAACGACGATGACATAACTCTGAAATAAGTAAATCATTAAAACTCTTTAATAACTGGGGAATCTTTTTTGGCATCGTTGTTAAAGATATTGTGAAACGTACTCGCCCAGTCTTGTTTTGCAGCGCTTTTAGCTACTAAGCCCAAAAGGGACAACCCTTTAGGTTAGTTGTTCAGGCGCCTTATGTCGTCGTCATTAAAGAGAGCCACTGCGTAGGTTGAGTAAGTTTTATCACAATTGTTGGATATCTGAATGGACTCTTCAGTTCCCTCCCAACTCGGATTATCCTAAGCTTCCCTCGGTCAGCTACAGACATTTGATTTCTACTCAATTCATCACAACTAACTTCACTACCAAATCATTACTAGCATTAATACTCAATTCTCCGTTGCATTTATATGTATTTTTTCATTCCGTTCTCTACACTCCTAATGTTAATCTAATTTGCGCAGTCCTATTTCATTTAGTTAGAAAAGAGTTGGAAAGCTTAAATATAAAAAACAGAAAATAAACCCAGGTGTTAGTTGAGGGAAGGTACGCGGAAAACCGAGATTTCGATCTTTTTGTTCTTCTCGTGATAATTGTGCAAATCAACGAAAACAGAATGAATAACACTAAACAAATAAGAACCCGCAAACAAGAGCTTATGCGTGCACAATCTCCTCTCTGTATCTTTCGACTCCCATGAATAAAAGATTTACGCGATCAGTTGGAAAATGGACGTATTTTTCAAAATAATGTTTTAACAGTTGCATCTGCGGGGAGTGGACGCGGAAGAAAGTTTTCCCGTTGATTGATTGTTTTTAGAATCCTCTTCAACACTCACTCTCGCAAATGGGCTCTTCCCTCTCCTAATCTGCGAAAGAGCTCGAGATCGGTTTTCTGTAGGGTTGCCTCGGGAAAAATTAAGACGGAGGGACCGTTCCTTTTTTTATCACGTCTAAAAGAAAGGCTGTACGAGAACATTTCATTTGAGATATTCCAACATTTCAAAAATAATTTTTTGATAAGAATTTATATTCTTGATTTTATTAAAGTTTGATATCATAAGACGGCTCTTTCCAACCTGGAAGTCACGAGCTGTTGCCAAGGGAGAAGCTAAAATTTATAGATAAAAATTATTATAACATGAAAATAAAAATATATGTACCCATACGCTATAGTTAAACCTTGTTATTATTCTGTTAATTATAGTTTTCAGTTTCTTGTTCTTCAATTTTGTTATTTGAAACACGAATATGTACTATTATATCAATTAAAAATAAAAGGTTAAGAATGCGGACAATTTTTTATGGTGGTTTAGTTGTACAAAGGTAGAAAACAGCTACCGTAAGGTGTAAAACCATCGAATTTGAAAGGGAAGCAAACTGATATTTTTTATCCTAACTAATAAAAAGGGCAACCAAATATTAAGGAATAGCACCAGAATGCAAAATCCTAAGCAAATGGACACTTAATACAAATTCTGGCAGTGTTTACTGGATGTTTATTTTTTGGTACATGGATCCGCAGGTATTTCGAAATGTGCAGTGAACAATTATGATTCCCGTCCACCGGCCATTTTGATTTCGTGAGCGTAATGTTAATCCTATGGAATTTCTACTTTTGCTCTCAAATCTTTACCATTTGATCTGTTTGAATGCAATAAATTGCAACTGAAAGAGCAACAAATAATGAAGGCTTTTACGAAATTGCTTTCCCCATCCGATTTCTAAAAAGATTTTTAAAGACCGTAAAACTCATAAACGAATCATTAAAATAGAGGTAAAAATATTTTTAAGAATCAAAGGAAAAAAGTAATCCCACAGAAGCCTTCAATATATTTAGTTCTTTCAGAGGCACTTCATTGCATACAAAAGGACCAAATAGTAAAAACTTTAGGACATTAGTCGAAATTCCATAGGATTAACACTAAGCTGACGAAATCAAATTGGCGGGTAGACGGAAGCCTTAAGGTATAACTGAAATATTAAAATACTTAAAATGTTGAATCTTTTTATTTAATCCCTCAAAACTAGAGCGTGCTTCGCTGATTCCACAGATGTATTATTTATGAGAATTTGATAAATAAAACATTTGAAAATTGAGTATATAAAAATTGTAAACAAACGTGCCACGCCTCAGAGATATATATATGTACTTGCGTTTTTCTCAAAACGTTTTTTTTTTCCAATTCTGGTAAACTTCTCTCAAAACCTACTCAATCTTTAGTGCTGGTAGATTTCACATTATGAAATGCGTTTATTTACTGTACAGTGAACGTACTTTTTTTCCTGATAAACACTCATACATTTTAAATACTGCAATATTTGAATAAATATTAGGCGAAATGTGAATCGTAAAATTTAAAAATTTTATTAATTTTTTTATAATTATTTTCAGTGAACGAAATATTATGTTTATAAGTATAGCGAAAGTTTTTAAATTTATAAATGCATTTTATGCAAGATGTGCGTAAAAGTAAGTTCACAACGAATATAAATGCAGCGATTGGTCATTAACTGCTCGCGCGTAATTATTTATGAATGAGATTTTCTTTATATATAAACAGATACATAAGTATACATCTATAATGAGAGTTGAAACATTACTTTTAATTTTTTTTTAAAAAAAAGTAGGATTGCTTAAGGTAACAGAGATACCTTCGATAAGATGATTTTGATTGCATTTATTACCGTAGCACTAAGAAGCAACAATTAGTGGGCTGTTGGAGACGGAACTCGACATTTTGAGTCTCTGTCAACGAGAAGCACCTGCCTCTCTTAACTTCCACACCACGCCAATGGGTGGTGTTTGAGCCAAACTATTTTTCGTGCATCAGTTCCGGCCACACTGCGGGTCTTTAGTGACATCAGGGCTCGAAGCAACGACTCGGTGACAACCGTCGACCGCAAGTCCGTGACCACCGGGATACCGCAGTCGCTTAAAACCAATAGAAGCTCTATTTTTCTTTCAATTATCTGTATATTAATGAATATGTTTAATCAAAGAAAATACATTTACAAACACAAATAATTATTTGTGAGCAAATAATCAAAAATGGTATTTGTATTTGTAAATCATATACTTAACTTTAGATACAACTTTCATGAACTTTACTACATCTACAACTTTGAAAATATTAGCAGAGTATTTATAAACATAACATTCTATACACTGAATATAAGTATAATTTAAAAACATAAATTTAATTTAATTATTTTCCAATAATTTCTATACAGATATTATGTTGTTTCTAAAATTATATATATATATATATAGTTAATGTTTATTGGAAATATATGTTCGCTGTATAAAAATGACCTCATTTTGTATCTTGGAGAATATCATTACCATGGATTAGTTATATTTTGAGCAAAATGTATCAGAAGCCTAAAAAATTTCATTTTGAGAAATACACATACAGATATGTTTCTCTGTGGTGTTTGTTTTCTTATTTAAAATTCAGTTTTAAAGCTTTTCTAATGATCTCATAAATGATGTTTCTGCAGATTCAATGAAGAGTATTTTTTTGAACCGCAGACTCAAAAAAAGACGAGTTTGCAGCATTTTAGTATCTCACTTCTCTTAAACTTAAGATAAAGTCATTTTTATAGACACTGCTTATCACCTTGCCCTGTGTAGATCAGTTTAGTTTTCTTTTTTCAACAATACTTCATTTTTCTTTTCATCGATACTTCATCCAAATCTCGAAAAGCTAGAACCTTGAAATTTTGAAAATAGTTACGATGACAAAAAAGTATTCAATTATGAAATTACAAGTAAAACTGAAAAAAATAATTGAATTTAAAATTTGAGCATTTTGGCTAAAACTGTTTTTGAAAATAAACACGAAGAAAATAGGAATTAATATATTAAACTAAAACGAAGCAAAAAAAAAAAAAAAAAAAAAAAAAACACCTCGTAAAATTCTATGTGGCAAAAAAGTAAAAAAGAACTAAATTGTAATTTTTCTTCAATTTGAAAGAAATTCAAATGAATCTCTATTTGCAATAAAACAGTTTTTCATCACCATAAATAAAAAAATATTTTTTGATTCAGCTAACAGTTTTTGAATAAAAACAGTAGTGTGCACGAAAATTTTCAGCTGGATCGAAATATCTTTTTTATTTATCTATGATGAAGATAAACTGTTATTTTCCATACGTTTTCATCCAACTTCTTACTGGCCAAAGAAAAAAGTTGTTTTATACTTTTTCGTTCTTTTTTTTAACTTTTTCGCCACATAAAAGCGTTGTTAATTTTTTAATTCATAATTGTTATTCCTTGTCAAAGACGTATGAGTTAAAAGAAACTTTTAATTAGTTACAAAACGATTTCAGAAATATTTACGATTCGGATAACACGAGATCCCCGTTACTTTATTTTAGCCGTCTTCGTAGCACTCGATCAACTTGGATGTCCCGAATAGGTGACGCTCGACGTGTTTACGTGTCTAATCCGCGGTGAAAGGAGAAGCTATTCTCAGTTTGCTTCGCTGTTTACCTGAGATTTGTAAATATCTTTCGGATTCGTTTCTCGACGCTGATTCAACATCTTATTTTCATCTCCATTGACGTCATTAGGAAAGGAGGAAGTGCTCTCTCCGTCCAGCGCATCATCCCCTTTCATTCAATCTCCTCGAAGGGGTGCATCGAATCGTTGATAGCTTCCCTGTGCGAACGCTCAAAACGCAGGAAAAACACATTTACAGAATCATTGATTTGTCATTTACTCGTTAGTATACGAAATATTGTTATAATTTTGTTACTTGGATTAACCCGAAATCCACTCATTCATTTCCTGCTGACCGATTTCGAAGATCACAATACTCCGTGTCCGCGAGGTAAGAGTTTAATTTTTCATATTTTTTTTTTATGCTAATTGCCCATAAAATGGAGTGCAATAAGTTATTGAAATATAAGATTCTGTGGGCTTAATTCAGCATCTCCGTTCATTAACATCAATATATTTAAAACGTGTCTTTATATCGTTTTTAAATTGAGGCTTCTTCATTGATTGCTAATTTATTTTTAAAGGGAAACTTAATTTTAAATTAAATAGTTGCCCTTTAAACCGACCCATAAACTAGAGAGAATCGATGATTAGTCAAAATTTTAAATTTGAGAATTTTTCCAAATTCAAAATTGAAGGTGCATAAGAATGTTTTAAATGCGAAAGAAAAACATGTTTGTTTTTTTCGTTCTCTTTCTTTCGCATCAGAAGTCTTAGACGTTTTTATGTTAGTTTATTTCACGTATGTATGACGTCGTTTGAATGGAAGCAACACCCCTCATGGTATTGTGAGGCGAATTCATCCAAACGTAAACATCTCTCCCCTAATCCCTCTCTTATCTGTTTTCAAAGGTTTCCTCCGGCCCTGGTGACTTGCTTGTTGTGTTTTTCTTAAAACGTTCGCCATTGAATTAGCTTCTAGATGTACAAAAAAGAAATCGAATTTTCTGTCTCGTAATACTTACTGTGAAAGCTTAGGAAGCCATAAATTTTCCTCCACCGAAAGTGTTTGTAAAAAAAAAAAAGAGCATTAAAAATGGATTTTTTAAAATTAAGATAATCGAAACATGTTTAAAATGCAATAATGGGGGGAGGGAGATTAAATGTTTCACCCCATATTTTTTTAAAAAAGGTGAATAAGATTACTAGTAATGGATTCGAAGTTTTAATTTACAAATAATTCTTAAATATTTTTTTTTATTTCAAAGACCATTAAAGAGCATTGAAGCAAAACTATACACGAACTATACATATCTTTCAAGATATTTATTAAGGAACAAAAATTATAAAAATTCGCTAATTTTATTTTCTTTCCCCCTTTTTTTAAATTAATAATTATGGTGTTAAAATTTAGTAATGTTATTATATTTTTAGAATGCTTGCTAAGCACAAGGAAGCTCACCGTACGCATAGTTGAGAGAAATATGCACCGGCGCACAGTTTTTCTTTAAACTCTTGAGAGCTTGCACTGCTATTCGTTAGAGTCAGTGATTTAAAAAATAAATCATAAACGTGATCGCGCCTATTGTTTGAGTCATTCTAACATTTAATTAGCGAATAAAATAAAAATCCAATTGTCCTAAAATTCTAAATAATTTTATTCATTTTCAGTGATTTCTTGATTTCTGATTACATATGATTTAAAGTAATACTTCAATTGATATGTAAAGGAAATGCTTAATTTTTAAATATGTTTTATTTCAATCCAATGATAAATTTAGAAAGGATTTTCTTATGAAGATTAAGCTCATTACTGGTGAAAGCAGGCATCAAACATGTACGCAAAAACTTTTACGATAAAATTTTAAAAAGTAGTCAGCTACGGCGTTTTGTGGTAAACTAAAACTTTAGCATCCTTTGGTGGGGGATAAAATTTCTTATTTAATACTTTTACATCCCTTCGTTATTGACCGTAGTCGTTACTTCCTTTCTCTTTATAATTCATTAAGAAGCTTTTTTTAAGAAATCATGCACGTTTGTTTGCCCGATGTTGGAAAGTGTCCATTATATTTGTAATAGGAGGTACCTCCCTTTGTCATTTGTATCCTCGAGAGCTTTTTTATTGCACATTCACAACGATTTAAGAACACTCCTACTCAATTTCTTGAAAATCGAAAAGATAATCTATTTGTGAAAAATTCATAACTTCTTATACACTTACATTAACACTATTTTTTGACTCAGCCATCTTCATTCGCTATATACTTTGTGAGTCGAGAGATGAGCGTTTTTTATATCTTTGTCAAAAAAATATCTCCCTCCACTGTTTGATGGCTCTCTGGGCATCATTACGGTCTAAAACCTTATTCCCCCCACAAGCGACTTCAGAGAGGCAAATAGGTAAAAATCGGAAGGTGCCAGATCGAGGCTGTGAGAAGAGTCGCTGATGATGTCTAAAACGGAACGAGTGAAAGGGCTGCTTTGGTAGCGTCGACCACGTGGGGACATGCATCGAGCACAAGGAACGCGCTCTTTTTGTTTATATTCCACTTCTTTTCTTCTGTATTGCGCCCTCCGTAATTTTGTCAAGATTTTTAGTGCCTTTTCGGCATTAATTGCTTCCCCACGGCGCAAAAATTCAGTTCCATTTTCAATCCCAAAACAGAGGCCGTGATTTTTCGATCCGTTTAGTTTAGTTTAGTTTTTATTAACGTCGCACTAGAAGCAACACGAGGGCTATTGGCGACGGACCTCGTAATTTTGAACCACGGTCAAGTGACGAGGACGACACCTGTGCTGGCATCGCTATCTCCTAACATCCACACCACGCCAACGGGAGGACTTTGGGCCCCGAACAGATTTAACGTGCATCAGCCCCAGCTACACGGCGGGGCTTTGGCGGCCAAGGATCGAACCCGCGACTGAACGAAAACCACCAGCCGCTAGTCCACGACCTTGACCACAAGGCTACCGCGGCCCTTTTTCGATCCGAAGCAACGATTCTGAATTTTATCAGCCTATTTTACACTCGCGATACCATTTTGTGTACGTTATTATTTTATTTAGTTAAAATTCTGGAAAGGTGCGTATTACTTCGAGAAAAGAAACCAGATTACGCTCTTCATTTTTACGCTTCTCATTTCAGTACCCATTTCTTTGTCGCTGTTGATGGATGGAAAACATTCCCTAAGATCAGTTACCTGGCGCAACAAATGATTTTGATGGCAGCTTTAATATCATTTAGCAATGCATTACACTCATTCTGCGATTAACAGCTATGTAACTACCACATGACGTGACCACAAATTGAATTTCTTCGTAGTAGCTGCAACTTTCTCTTGCGCTTTTAAAACAATAACATTGTTACACTTTAAGGTCAATTTTTAATTATTCAAAAAAAAAAATTATCACAAAGACATTTCGCACCGCATTGTGATATCGTGAAGCGAAGAAGTGGCGACCCGGCCCATTCGGAAACCCTGGATTGATGCAGGGATCGACAAACTACGGCCCTCGGGCCAGGTCCAACCCGTCGCCCGCGGATTAATACTGTGATAACAATACAACATCGTGTTCCGGATGTCGAAGCAAGTGCAAAAGGCATTTCCACATCCATTTAACTGCACAATCGAGGAGATTCCGTCAGTCGGAAGTCATTGATTTGCAAAATGATGATGATGTGCTACACATGATGCTTAAAGAAATAGACCCAACCTTATTGCATATCTTTCGGAAGATACATATAATTTATTTTAAGTTACATGCTCGGAAATTTTTATTTAATGTTGGGAGAACGAATAAATCTGAAATGATATTTACGAAAATGAAGCACGTAAAATCGTACTGCAAGTCGAGTCATTCTTAGCACATGACTATTTGCAAAGAGCTTTATTGATAGGAAGTGCCGAATTCCAGTAGGAGATGAATATTGATCTCCGAAAAACAATAATATTCATCTTATTAGTACGACATTTAATCTGTTCTATAACCTATTTATTAATAAATGGAAATATTTTATTCCTTTTTTGCAAGTGTCAGGAGTTGTATATAAATAGTATGTGAAAATATCACTTCCTAATAAAAAAAAAATTGTGTGTGGGTTACAATATGGGCTATTTGCGAACTTTCCCTTAACTAACATCCGGGGGCTCTTCCTGTTTTCATATTTAAGTTTCCAACTTCTTTCCAATCTAATGTAACGTAGTTCAGCAAATTATGAAAACTTTCGAAGTAAAATAAATAAATATAATCAGGTCGAATAAAAGCGACAGAGAGTTGAATTTGAGGAGGAGGTAGAAAAGGTTACCGTAATAGATATTAGATTGCTTATCTAATATCTATTACGGTAACCTTAGTGGGCAGGAGTTTCTTGCATGTCTACTTGATTTGTCGAGACTTGGAACTGGGACCCGACACTGTGTCTGATCGAATTACTGTTTGGAGGATTTACTCTCGTTGTATTTCGGCAGGCCTATTCTTTGATATTTTAAAGAAGTCGTTTATACTCGTGGCCATGGACGTTGGTTGAGAGCCTTCCCCTTATTAGAGAATTAATAAGCTCCATTTCGAAACATAACTGACTAAATTCCCGAACTGATGGCTTATGACTATTTTGATCATTTTATCTGTGCTTGAACTTGAGTTAAAAGTTAGATTTGTGATACGCGTGACATTTAAGATTGCAGAAGAGTAATATAACATGATTACGCAACAGTGTTGTTGTCGATTGCAGTTATCTTTATCACTTTCCTGGCCCACCGAGTCTAAATATTTTACGATGTGGCCCTTTCCTTTAAAAAAGTTGGTCGACCCCCGGTCAGGAGCATATGCTCTGCTTAGGGAGCGATAAAGAAGCCCTGTTCGTCCCACCCGCACATCTACATGACTGTGCGTAATCGCACCGAGACACAATCGCTCTTTGTGGAACAATAGCGCGTTGCGAAACTTCTTTTTTGTTCATTACCGCTCGCGTTTTGTTACAACACTCGAGACTTTTCGCCCATTCCTATTCTAATGCCCCGGATGTGAGTCAGCGGATTCGCTCGCCTTCAAAAGAGATGACCGGCCTTTTAAATAATTGTCAATTTTCTACGATTCCAAAAGAAAATGACTCGCTCAAAAATGACAAAGTGAAGAACATATGAAAATAAGAAACAACCATTTCAAGCTCCAGTTTTGATATCATTGTTTTTCAGGAAATGAGAATAAAGTTGCTGATGAGCTTTCAAAGTCTGGCAGCAAAAATAACGTTTTTGAAATGGTACTTCACATTTTATTTCTTTATTCATTTTAAAATTCTAATTTAAATACTGTTTACACCATTCAGTTTAGAAATTTCTCCCGTTTTAAATGCGATACCCATTTAAGCAAAAAGGTGAATTAAAACTCAGTTGGATGATACATTTAAAAAGGTTTAGTAGAAAGTAAAGTATCGTAAAACGTGTTTGTACATTTCAGCAATTCGTACAGATCTTATCAATAATATTTTATCACACAAAAAGTGAAATTTTCCATCTTTTTGAAGAATTCCGAAGAGGGTTTCTGTGATTTAAAAAGTCGAGACCTCGAGGATCCTGCTCACTCAGAAAAAAGTCAAGAGTTCATGCACAAAAAATGAGTTAAGGAATTAACTCGTTCTTTTATTCATCGAACTTATGAATAGCTCTCAATTTTTTGAGGTAGACTTATAAACTTTTGTCAGTGATGCAATAAAGTAAACTCTCCATATTATTAATATAATTTAATTTTGATAGTCCTTATTCTGAATAAAGAGATTGGGCATTTTGAAAAGGATCTTTTTTTGGAATGAATATGCCTCAAAATACGATTGAGCCTTAATCTTGTCACGACCTGTGAAAACTCGTAATTTTTTGTGGATAGAGCTGGAACATACGCACCGTAGTGATCTGCATGTGCTGCCACTCGTTCATGCCCTAATCTAAAAATTACTGAGAACAAAGTTATAGTGTATCAATATCTATTTTTATACTGGTTGATGTTGCTTAAAATATATGTAGAGCAATTAAAAATTGTTCTAAATGTGTTTTGAACAATTAAAAGAATTGATTCCTAAATTACCTGCCTAACATTGCTTCCGAAAATTTGCTTCTTTAATACCTACATATGGGTATTATATATATATATATTCTAAGTTAGTTTCGAAAGAAAACAGGCGAAGGGATCCAATTCTGTAACTACAAGAGTGAGAACTTGGTAGATCAAAACATAAAAAGCTGACAAGTCCTTATGAACTGGTCTATGTTTGTTAAACCACTGGTTAAATGCCCCGCAAGTTACAGCAGTATATAAATTGAGCGATAATACAAATTCTAACACTTATATAAATTTTCTGTGTAATGAACATTTTCGTTAAATTGTAAAGTACCTAATTCATTCGAGATGTTGAGCCCTGGTCCAGACAGTGACACACCGGTATTTCTTTGTCGACAAAAAGATCAAGCAAGCATTTGTCAATACAGGTATTTTCCCGCTGTCCTGACCTTTTTTTTCTGGCAATTTCTTTATCATCATCAACCTTATCAACATACTGATGGAGAGAGAGAGAGTGAGTTCATCCTCATTTTTTAATCATTTACTGAGGCAGGTTAAATTCTCCGACAATTTTTCTGCTCGTTTTGCCCCTTTCTAAATTCATTCAGTATCAATCAGTGTTTCCTTTGTAGAATAAGATTTTTATATTGTTTGTTCTGTTTTCACATTATTTTTAATTTTTTCGAAATTCACTTATGCAAGAAAAAAAAATCTTCATAACTGTTTAATTGTGACAAATACAAAATGGTTGAACGTACAGCTAATCTCTACAACCGTGAGATCTCGAAAATAATCTTTCACAAAATAATAATAATAATCCTCAATGGAATGTTTCACTTTCCGAGAAAGGATGATGCGTGTATTTAAAATAGAATAAAATTTTAAAAAGGTATTAATATCTGCTCTTAACAGTAAGTCATCCGAGCAAAAGATTAATCTGAATTTCATAAAAGAAAAAAAAAAAATTAAGAATTAGGACTCCGATAAGGAATGATATAACGAGCGACTGCTTATCGAGGGAGCCATAGTAAAATCGCGTGTGAATTAGACTCACGTGTTGGTGATGCCCTACTGCACTTAAAATGTGCTTGTTTTCAGATACAAAGCATGCATCGGTCTATCAGTAGCTCAAATATGCGTTCGAAACCGGCATATATTTGATGACAAATTTTGCCTGGCTGAAAACAGGTTTAATTGCATATTGATCCCCAAATGCTTCGGAATCCCACATTTCCTTCGCATCGATGCTATGCATCACACGAAGCCGGGAAGCGACGCATTAATTGAAAGATACAGATCTAGGGGTGGCCGAAGATAATCAATCGAAACGAGCCATTTGAGCGGTATGTCGGAACACATCTCTCAGCTACTTAACGGTAACCCTCGTACCTACACCCCCAACGTGATGGACTCCCGAATGTGACCTCCATTCACACCTCGGAAAGTTAATTGGCTCCGACGAGGCAGAGGGGGAGGGGACGTCCATTAATCTTTTGGGAGAAAATGAATACAAATCTCTCCCTTTCTGTCCATTTATCACTGAAAGTGCGCTAACGCCTACTTCATTTGCATATTGGAAGGAATCCAAAACTAATGCCACAACTTCGTAGTCTAATGGCCCCAAACAAATCCAGCCTGCAATAGCCGCACTGAACAATTTTTTTTTCGATTACTTCAAAAAAAGGAGATTTGCGGGCTCAACTCGGTCATTCAAATATTCCAAATCTGCAGGCAGCCCTATCGTTTTTGCCGCCTTCGGCAAATCCAAAAATGGCAGCTCCCAAGTTTCAAAAACCTTTAAAATTTAAATAATAATACTAATAATTGACAGAAGTTTAAGAGAACCAAGATATCCGGAAAAATGGCTTGACAATAATTTTAATACAGATTTACTGAAAATTATTTTATTGAAAAACAAAATTTAATACATTTTTGACTTGTAGTGTCTGCCTTTCATTAATTAATGTAACCAACCTTTCATTTTAAATATAATTTCAAAAAATATTTTACGGTAGTTCGCGAACTGCTTGGATAGAAATTCTTTGGCCCCTTTAAAAAATTACATTTCTTAAATGCTTTAAACGTAAGAAATATATAAATTAAACAATGCGTAAAATAAATCTTTAAGATCATTTGTGATGAAGTGATTCATTCGAGAGGCAGCATTACAAATTTATTTTTATTTAGTCACATATACTGAAAAATATACTCTATTTACAATAATTTTGTATAACTCTAACATTGAATTTCAAAAAATTTCTATTTCCTATACAAAAGAGACTTAACTTGGATCACGCGTTCAAAAAAACTCAAGTTTTCGCTTTCAAGTTTGAGGAGACACATCTTTTCTTACAGTTTATTAAATTTGAGAAGAGTAAGCTCACGGCTCCGTGTTATTCAATCACAAGATAGATATTCCCGCTTCCACAAGCGTGTGTTTTGCTAAACCTTCCATTAGACTCAAGAAGAAGAAATCCCGTTAAATAATCACTTCCTATCTGATTTGACCCAAATACAGTAGACACCTTCAACTCTGTCTAAAAATGCACATTGAATTCAATATATTTATATTACGATATAACATTTTCAAATAGAAAAAAAAGATACATAGGTTGTCGGTTGGTTAAATTAACATCGCGCAAGGAATAACAAGAGGGCTGTAGACTTTGGTCCTCGTAATTTTTAACCTCAGTCCGAGTAAGCCAGAAAAGTGAACTCCGCGAGGACAGAGGAAGTTCTATAGTATAATATTTACTATAGTAATTTAACCGTATACTGCTTGCCCCAAGCATCACAGGCATCTTCTAGCGACCTATCGAAACGAGGAGGATCGTCGGAGTGAAAGTTGTGGACTTTAAGAGTGAACACGTCGTAACACTCCGCCCCTTTATTTTTTATTACTGTTTTGGAATTATATATGCGTAATTGAACTAATCTCTTTTAAAAAAATATTTTTACGCTAACGCATACCGTTTACTGAACCAACACGCTCCTCGCCATCACTGGCATGAAACGGAAGCTCAATTTTCCACAACATTGATGTCCAACGGTTCCTACAATACTTATAATCCAAATTTTGCATGTTTTTTTAACAAAATGTATTTGCATACATAAATTCTTTTACGTTATAGGAAACGAGTGATTTGAATTCAATGGAATACCAAATAAATATAGTAAAAGTTAAACTTGTGAAAATTTTCGGTTTTTTTTTTTTTTTAGATATTTTTTTCTGTTATAATCGAACATAATATTTTCGACTTAAATTTTTATAATGGCATAAACCTACTTTTGAGCCTATTATAGAAATTAATTACCTTTTATAAATTCCCATAATACTAAGCAATAGTACGCACACTACATTTTAAAATATATTATTCAAATGAAAAATAAAATCACATCAAATGATGATCAAACAATGTGACGATAAAATATGTTCTATACTACTCTTTTCGGAGCCGTTTGTATCAAACGACACATTTCTTATTATAAAAATACGGATAAAAAATTCTAAAAAATTATTGTTGTTATGAAAAGTGTGAAATGTTAAACACAGTTATGAAAAAATGAATTTTAACTCATCCAAATTTTTACATATTTGGGTTCTCGAGTCATAAAACCATTGAATTAAGATTTTCATTCAATCACGCCCCCTTCCTTCCGTAAATCAGGAAATATTCAAGGTCAAAAGATACGGTCGAAAATTCCGGGATCTTAAAGGGTCGTGCACTAATTTATTTTTGTTGATTTACTTATCTCGCGGCGTTTAGAAACGGGGAAAATATTAGGAACCTTATGCATGAGAAGTATTATAGTTTATAGCACCCGAACATCTTTTCCTGAATATCTCTGAAATTAACTGCTGGATTAGAATGAAATTTGAATCTTGGATTTTTCAGAAGAGGGCTTATAGCATCCCATCAGTTTCCTATGGTAGACGGGTCTGGTGATGCTGCTGGGATGGCATACTGCTCATGGGAGTGAAGCGGAGACGACAGCAGCATGAACACGAGCGTTGCCTTGTTGAAATGGATGGGCGTTCGCGCAAGGAATGGCCCGAGAACCTCTCTAAAGTACATTTGGGCCTTAAAATGGCTTTGATGAAGACCAACGGCGATCGGCCATCGTAGGGAAACCCAAACCATCACTCCCTACTGCCTGGATGTGTTACGAGTGACAACCAATCGTCCATCGTGATGCTAACTACGTTGCCTTCACGCACGAGGACGATTATCATCCTCACCACGATAAAGTGAAAGTTGTCGCCAAAGACGACCCGTTATCATTCTGCTTTTCCGTGGCAGTCTCTAGCGACATTGCGATGGTGTCAGAGGCTATATCCATGCTAGTCCCTATGCAAGCATTCCAGAAGAATGCAGCCATCTGATAATAATATTAGCATTTGTAGAATGATGCAAAGAGGATATCTGATCGCATAATTTCCGGAATTGTGGCGGTGTGTTTCGCGCGTGTTGGACAATTCTTCGATCTTTTCTACTTGTCCGTGTAGCTCTCCTTTAGCACTAGTCGTGAGCGATAACTTCCTTGTACCTAATTCCACCTACAATATGAAACTATAATATTTGAGCGACCGATGTTACTCGCAATCCGACGGAATGACCATCCGCCTTAAATGAAATCTTACGATAACACCCTTCTCAAGGACTGTTCAAATGGCGGTCGATTTCTTCTAAAAGGTATTCAAAGCGATAAATTAAACCCGAACACACAAGTTATAATCAAAATTACGCGCCTTGGAAAATGTTTTAAAGGGTCCTTAGTGATACAGTAAGTCACTTTTTTGCTGACATCATTACCTCCGACGTGGCTGATGCATATATGACAAAGATGAAATTATTTCTTAATTTTCATTCACGTATCTTGCTACCATCTGTGTACTGATTTTTTTTTTTTTTTTGACGTTGAGTACATGTACAAGCTTCAAAAATTGATAGCGTAAAAATCAAGATTATGATGGCGAAAGTTGTATGATCAATATAACTGTAATTTAAATTCGTCAATTAATTTTATGACAGATATTCCTTCTTACTTCGGTATTATAATGTCCGCATTTTACCATCAGAAATAAAGGAAAATTTCATGGATTTTATATGCGCCACGTTTCAAAAGAAAACTATTTCAAAGTAACTTCTGAAACATGAGTGAAATTTTGAGTTTTTTTTTTCAACCTATTAATATATCGTGCTTTGATCTTTTAGAACCGCTAATTAGAATAAAAAAACTTACTTTAAAAGCTTGTTGCTGAATGCAAATAAGAGATAAAATACTTCTTTTGATTCAGGTTTCGTCTACCACTAGAAACAAATAACACTTGTTAAATGAAAGAGAAACGGATCCACAGAGCGCTCTTTTACAAGCTTCTATTTGAACTGCATGTAAAAAAGTATGCACATGAAAGAAATATGTCTATTATCTTAAATATAACTACAAAAAATATTCCATCTTTGAAGAGCTGCAATTACAAAACCAAAGAAGTTACAATTTTTTGCATAAATTAAATAAAAAATATCACTTTAAAGTTTGTAAAATTACAATTTCTGAGTAAGAGACTACCTTCGGAAACACGGATGGGTCCCGTGGCAGATGAGGATCTCGCGGTTGGATCCTATTTCAGCCCACGCTTCGAACAATAAGTAAAATGGCCCCAAATCGTCTTAAAAGTCGGGATGCTTTAAAAAGTTATTGAATAGGGGTTGCATTACAAGGGTCACCGATTTAGCCCATCCACTACGATTTTTTTTTTCCACACCGTTTTGTTTTCTGTCGCCAAGGTGGGGACTGAATAGAATTTTACCCGAGCTTTCTCTTAATCATTGGCCCCCGAGAATCTATCCTGCGAATTTTTTTCTTCTTTTGTATCTATGAAGACAATTTTCTTTCTGCCGCTCCCAGCGAACATTGACGAACAAAAAACGCGAATAACTATGACCATTCGAACAATAACACCGGACATGCTGAAAAAAGCGTGGGAGACTGTTATCGACTGGATATCGTTCGCTTGTGGTGGTGGTCACATTGAATATAGTTATAATTTTATAAACTCTAAAGAGTAATGTGACTCGGAAGGCTGTAACTTCTTTAAATTTGTAATATTATTCCTTCAAAGTTGGGATATTCTGTCGTAAACACCCTATAGTTGCTTCTTGGTTTTAAAATATAATTTGTTTATTTATTGTAGAAAAACACGTTTAGAGAGTCCTATCTGCATACTTTGTGGACGACCCCCTAACGCCTGGATGCGGATCGCGTGTGTGCGGGAGGAAGTCGGCCGTCTTTGTTGTGGAATCAATGGGAAAGGGTTTTTGAACGGCGACATGTGAAGCCGCACTTTGTTCACTTCGGGGACGGACGTCACATAGCGCGAAATCAGAGCTGGGATCCCCCCCCCCCTTTTTTTTGTCCTCTCCGTTGTCCTCGGTGAGCCGAGAGCTTTATTTGCATAAAACGCCCGCTGTTATCTGTTTTGTGTCAATGAATAAAGCCTGGGGTGAATATCATCTGGGTTCGCCAAAATGCTGTTTTTGATCAATGTACTTTTGTTCCGTTATTCTTTTAAATTCGTACAATTTTCTGACTTTTTTTTTTTTTTAATTTTTTTATTATAAAGCTATTCGAAATACTAATGAATATATGTGAAAAAAATCCTTTAATCAAACTTTTCTCTAAAGATGGACTAAAAGGTATAAAGAAAGGTATAAGAAATCTAAAATAATATATAATTTATAAAACCTTGTGACTATTAATTACGATACCTAGGTAAAATGACCGATACATTAAGCACCCCATAGCTACTCACTTATGTATGAGACTGAAAAAAGTACGAATGTCATAAACTTTTATAAATTAAACATTATTTTACATGAAAAAAAGGTATAAAAAAAATTTTGGCGATGCATTTTCAAATAAAACTTGATTAAATTTTTTTACTTATATTTATTTCGTTCTTTTTAGCTTGGAATTTTAAGACTAAGCCATTTACGTGAGCTATACTTGAGTGCAAAATTTAAACTTTATTGGACGTTGCTCTGTGTAAACTTAAGAAGAGCAAGTATACTTAACCCCAAGATGTCAGTTAAAAGGAATTCAGAAGTACCTCGAGTCACTATTCTTAAGTATTCCATAAATATTTTCACACATTTTTCTCGAAATTTGTGAATAATTGTGAGCAATCGTGATCATTGACGCATGAGGAAACCCCTTTTCTCGGTTGTTGCGGCGGCTGACCTGGAAGCAGTGCGGAACCGTAATTGGCCCTCGGATTTCTTTTGTTTTGACGCCACTTTTTTTGCTTTCCAACACCGTTATTCGAACAGTGAGTGAAGTGTGACGGGTCACACTCGCGCTAGCTCCTGCTACGTCTTCGAGATCGCCATCCCTCTTGGAACGTAAGTTCATTCCATTAGTCGATGTTAATCCAGATTCGTATGAAAGCGTGATTTTTAATTGTCTGAGTCATATCTATTATTTCTTTACTCACCAAAAGTCTTGTAAGATATCGAAATAAAAGAAAACCCGATATTCGATCTATGGACTGTCGATTGAGAGCCATTTGCATCTAAGAACTTTTCTTTCAAATCTCAGTATCTTTTTTTAAGCAAATATATATATATATATATATATATATATATATATATATATATATATATATATATTATAAATGTATTTATATGAAAAAGAGCGTGGGAATGAAAAATATGTATTTTGTCATTCTTTGTATGAATTTGATAATTCTCGTTGTTTTTGATGTATTAAAAAAGACTGAAACATTTTGTTTTCGATACGTCAAGAATAAAAACGGTCTATTTGAATGGAGAACTTTTAAATTAATTCTGCCGAAAACGTTTTTCCTCCTCAGATCCTTGTATTCTTATCAGTCCTACAATGTACAGATTTTTCCAAATCCCTGTTACTGTTCGGCAACAAGTTGTGTTGCCACCGCTTATAGCGCTAATTTTTCAACTGGTAGTGAAGAAGAGGTTGCAAGACCTTGAATGGTAGGTGAGATTTGAACTCTCAATTTTTGGGTCTAAAGAAAACTCGTCCGGTTTTATTTTGCAGTGATGTTCTCAACTTAGCTGACAAGGATCTCCTCTTTGGGTTTGATACTTCGTCATTTTAACTACTTCTGCTATCGTTGTTGAAGCGAGCCACCTCATACTCCCCCTCCACTATCATCGTGATGATACGGAAAGAACGTTCTGAATAAAGTTTTTCAGTGTTCTAGCCATTTCTGCAATTGATATACCTTCCCTCCCTGTTGTATTGAATTCCGTTTGAATAGTTTCCATTTGTCGTGATCGGTTGTCTCTAGTATAAATGACAGTTCTATTTTGACGCATAGCTGGAATATCACTAGTTGTCGTTCATCAGTGAGCGTCTTAGTTAGACACACGGAGGCAATTATTCCATTTTCACTTCATTGTTCCAATTAAATGTGCTGAAAATTCAGATAAAAAGCAAACATTTCTGAAACAACATATAAACATAAATTTTAATTCTTCAAAATACTTTTTATCTATGTTACTTAATGTAACAGCTTCGGCTCTTAAAATTTTTAAATATTTTTAAAGTTCTCTTAAAATCCTATTAGTAGCTTTTTGATTATTCAATAGTCACTTCTTCGTTATTGCTCGTTTAATCCTAAAGTAATTCCCCCATTTTAAGATTTTTAAATCACTTCTGGCCAAGCGCAGAACCAAAGTTCAGTCTCACAATTGAATTTGTTCCAGTCAGATTGATTATAAAAGCCTAAGAGGGTTAAGAACCCCAAAAAGAATTTTTCACGGCACACAGAGGCACGTTTTTGCATCGGGGTCATATGCAACCAATAGTTCTAAGCTTTGCTGCCATCTAGAGTTCAAATGTTGGATTATCACTTCAACGGCAAGTGTTTCTGCTCCTTTAGGTGAGGCTTTTTCTCCCTTGCAGCAGTGGAAGAGGTCAGTTGATCTTGAGAGAAGGCAGCGATTCGAACTTTTAATTTTTGAATCCGAAGAAAACTCGTCTAGTCTTGTTTAGCAGTGTTCTTAGCAACTAGACCAAAAGATATTCCTTATTGGGTTAGTTATTAATATATGCTAACTTTAGTCTTCGTCGTTTCAGAGAGCCATCGCAACTGTTTTTTTTTTTTTTTTTATTTTTTATTTTTTATTTTTATGGAACTACGCAAGGGGATATTCAGCAAAAGTTATTGTGTTTGGAGGGGAGCCAAATGCTTTTGCTCATTTTGGCCTTCACATTCTCATTATCCTAATAAATTTAATCGCTCAATTTAGAAAGAATGACTTTAGATCAGATTGCTCGTTTTAAAAAGCAATTATTTTATAAGAAAATTTGTTTCTGAGATTTAAAAAATGTAAAAAAATTATGATAAAAGTTGTGTTTTGATACTTATGTATGAATGAAAAAAAAAAGGGATTGAGATCATTTTCTCAAGGTTCACTGTTTCTAAATAAATTTTTGAACAGTAGTCAGACATATTCTAAGGAGGAAAAAGAAAAATATTTATAGTAGGATATCATGAGGAGGGAAGTGAAATTCGAAAAGGAATATATAAACAATTAATATTAAAAAAAAATGAAAACATGGAAAACAGGAGATGCAATCACTTTATGGTAAAAAACGTGAAATATATATTTGGATTCAAACTTTTGAATTACATCAATCTTTTAAGTCAGCATCATCATTTAATTATTTTCATTTTAATAGGTTTAACCAACACAAAATAAACTTTTTTTTTTTCGTTATGTATCACCACTAACCCTTTTTTTAATATTGTTTTGAGAAAACTGTGAACTGTTGAAATATTTTAAGGGTAAAAAATATTTAAGTAAATAAAGTTTTTTTTTTTTTAAAAAATCCTCATTTTTGTCTGAAAACATCAGAAAGCTGTGTTAGTGTTAATTAAGATTTAATATTCTCAGAAACATATTAAAACATCGAATGAGACAGAAAATGTCTACATATAGTACTATCTTGATCTTTGAGGGTTTTTTTTTTTAATCGCGATAAATTATTGAAGTGAAATCATTTCAACTATTGATATTATCGATTTCAGTATTTAAAATGCCTCTCAAATAAATTAAGGAGGCACAGAAACCCATAAATGACAAAAATATCGAACATAATTTATTTCCTTATTCTAATTGTGTGAGTTTTCTAGGTATATATACAAAGTTTCACAGTCTTGGCTACATCATCAATCTAGTTGTTTGATATTATGAGGGGGAAAGTGAAATGTGCTTAAAATGTGCCGAATCATTTCATGGACTTTCAAAACTTTAAACTGATTTTTCAGCCTTTTATTTTTAGCTACGATCCTGTATTTAAAATGTTAAGGCTTTTTTCCGTAATAAATATAAAGGTTTGAAATTTTTCTGCTTATATATATGTTTTAGCAGAAAAATTACACGATAATTCGATTTGGGTATGGGGAATAATTCTGCGCGTGGAATAAAGGACTTAGAAGAATGTATATGTTTTTTTAGAAATCCACAAAATTAGATAGAGTTGTTTTTCACTTGTGTGTGTTTTTTTGTAGCGACTGATACAAATAAAAGAATCATGATAAATATTTCTAAAAATTTAGAAAATTGATGGCTTAAAAATATTAAAATTTGAAGAAATAGTGGGAATTTTAAAATATCGAAACATTTTGAAATTTTTTTTTTTTTAAATAATTGTTTGTGTGAAATGAAAATTTTTTTTCTTTTGAAAGGCATATTTTATGTGTTCAAATGTAGTAAATATAAGCCTTTCTTATAAATATCTAAATTTAAAAAAAATAATAATCATAAGGTCCTCTTAAGTTAAAAATTGATTTATTACTGAACTATATATATATATATAATTTTATATAATATAAGAATGGTGCCAGCAGCACGAAACATCTGCGCGTTAAATATCATTGAAACATTGTGCTGTTCTGAATATCATTTCAGAGTTAATGTCACGGTCCCTCGCTCACGTTCTTTTTTATTGTTTGCAACCTGATACGCGGAGCGTGCAGAAGAAATAGAGCACATCGAAGTCAACATTTCCATTCATTTCAGGAAAGCTTATTCACTTTATGAAGTCAGCTGTTTAGATTCGTATTATACGATGAAGAAAATTAAAAAGTGTTGAAACGGTCGCTATGGGACTCTTAATACATTTTGAACACTTAAATAGTGAGCCTTTGAAGTACGGACTCCCTACGACCAAAGGTTCTCTATACAAATTTTGTTGAAAACAACAAACATTGTGAGAAGACGCAATTTATTAATTAAATTACTAATTGATTTTATGTACACACACATATATAAGAGAAAAACTTAATAGTTAAAAAAAAATAACCAAAAGTCAAGTTAAAAAAATATTTTTTACATATCATACAGAATTTTTTTTTACTTAAATAATAAATTACTTTTTCATTTAAAATCCAAAAATTCAAAACAAGCTATTTAAGAATCAAACAACTTAAAACAGAGTATTTGAAAAAGAATTTATCTTATAAAATTTAGAAAAATGCGAATAATGTTATTACTTCTGTTCCTTACTTTTTGGTTTGGAATAATGCGTGTTTATATCGGTAAGTACAGACTACTTCAGTGAATTACATTATAAAAAGATAGTAATAAACCGAAAATCAGAAACTACGAGAAAAAAGAAAGAATGTTAACGTTCATGTAATCATTGCTAATTCAACGTCCTTCACTTTAGGTTTCGATGTGAGGATAACGAGTAAAATAGTTCGGGTGATGACTATAAAAGGAAATAAAATGGGATTGAAATCTTAAAGTTGGGTGATATTTGCTGAAAAAATGATAATTATTGAACGGCAGACTCGAATTTGTAAGGCTAGAAAACAAACATTAAATAGGAAGTAGAATTTAGCTAAATTATAATGTAGTAATTACACATACACAATGTTCAATAGAATTATGAAATAAGCATGTATATAAACTAATATTAAATTATAAACCAAATTTGAAATGTTTAATTTAAACTAGAAAAAAATATATTAACATAACCACGTAAAATAAATAAACTTATTGAAAATACTTACCATAATCCAATAAAAGCAAAGCGATATAATTAAAATGATTAAGCAGAAAATTAAACTAGACAAAAAGTCAAAAAAGGAAATTTTAAATTGCTGTAAGTATATTGACGATTTACCACACTTTACGATTAAATCTTAAAGTCTTACGATTCAAAACTGTAGTTGTTATCTTCTTTCTATTTAATTATATTTATTGAATTGTATAATAAAACATCTACCTAAGTTATTACGGCCAAAATTAAAAAACGATGCTGGACATATATCGGACTCATACTTAGAACGCCAACAAATGATAAAAAAAAGAAAGAAAGAAACCTGTGTTGACATGGACTTCTAGATGGAAAGAGGAAGACCAAGGATCCCATGGCACCGTTTAAGTTTCGAAGAGAGAAATTTAATTGGATGGCCGAGTCGGGGAAGTGCCCAGGAGGCAGCATTAGATCGAATGAAATGGCGTGCAGCTGTTGTGGCCTCATGCAATAGCTTGGTTTGATGATGATAATGAATTATTTTTAACCCCATATATACACAGAATTGATTCACAATGTTACGATCACCGGGCAGGTTGGGATAATCGCAGTTGATCACAGGTAAGACCCGTAACCCCCCCTTGTCGGAATATGTATAGGGGGTGTCATATAACTCGTTCGTATAGTAGCAGTTCCCGTAATCCGTACTACTACAATCAGATACTTGTCGAGTCCAATCGAGATTTTACTCAGTTTAATTTTTGTTTGCAAGTCACGATCAGATGAAAAGGTAAGCTAGCATTTTACTGAGGAGTATGAACATACTTGATATTACACTTGAATACATCGGAAAGAGGCGAAAGATAGAGAATTGTTTCATATTTCTTTCATCATATCGAGTGATTGCAATAATTGTTTTTTGATTTGATTGATTTTCTCTTATTAACCTTCCCACATTAGCTCTTAGGAGCACTGTTAGTCTGAAGAGATTTTTTTTCTTCGCTTTTATATTTTAATTTGATTTTAAAAAATAAGAGGGAAAAAAGATTAGCAAATTTTCTTCGGGGAAATGGGCCAAGAAAACTAAAGAGAGAAGATGAACCTTTCTTGGTTGGAATTCACACATCATTTCAAAGAGAGCGCGCTTACAAATGTGACCCAGGTTTCTGAGGGGAAGGTGATTGCTTATTAACGTCACACGGAGGAGCAACAAAAGGGCTATTGGTGACTGACCTGGTCATTTTGAACCTTGCTCAAAGTGACGAGGACGACACCTGAGTTGGCATCTTCCTCTCTAAACTTCCACAACACACCAACGGGAGGACTTGAAACTTCGAACACATTTAACGTGCATCATCTCCGCTACACCGGGGGTCTTTAGCGGCATCAGGACTGGAATCTACTAAGGGGAAGAAAGTGAATCAATTGATTGGTTTTAGCTGTAGGAGGAGGGGATAAGTTGGAATGGGTGTTGTGAAGATGGAAATAGTTGTTGCAGGATTGGTAGGCAAAAAGGAATGAACTCCGCTCAAAGCGAGGTTTTATGTTATATAAGTGAATATACATTAATAGCTTTTTTAAGTATCAAGCAAATTATTTTATTTTTTATCTAGCAGCAAAAATAGGGTTGTGGTATCTTACTGGTCATTGTCGCGAACTCGTGGTTGGCGTTATTTTCGTCCAGACGTGAGTTCTTGTCCTGATGCTGCGAAGACCCACCTTGAAACAGAACCGAGGCACATTAAATCTGTAGAGATTCCAAGTCTTACCGAAGAGTAGGGTGGGAGTGTCAGCTCAGTCATCGTCCTCGTCACTTAGAGCGAGGCTCAGAATTACGAAGTTCGTCGCCAACAGCACACTGGTTTCTTCTCAGCGCGACGTTAATAAACATTCAATCAGTAGCAGCAAAAATACAACAATTTCCACTTATCTTGGAAGTACTGATGTTCGTCGACAATTTTTTGTTTAGCTTCCTAGTTTAGATTAAGGGGAATATAAGAAAGGATTAATCATTAACATAAAAATAATTAAATAAGTGTTTGTAACATATTTCTCTAGAACAGTAACTTACTGTACTCACAATGACAGACCAAATTATTCGTTTTTCTTACTCTCTGATAGCGGAATACCCAGTCGGATAACAGAAGACTGATGGAGTGGTAGGTTTTGTATCGCTAGTTAATTTTTTCTTTTGACTAATAGTATGAACGCACCGTTTTCAAGAGAAAACGGTGCTTTCATACTATTAGTTCTTTGATTAAGGTTTTGGATAATTATCAGCATTAAGAAATTTTACAAAATTAAGCTACGATTTTTTTTACGAAGCTAATTTTTTTTTTTTTTTTTTTTTGTAAATTTTCATTATACGCAGTTGTATTGGTTGCGCTGCACAGATATTCGCTATCTTCTAAATTTAATAAGCAATTAGGACAAATTTAGAATTGAGATCTCTCGCTCTTAATCTCCACGCATCATGCAAAGACATTCAAACTCACTGGAACTTAAAAAAAAAAAAAAAAGAAAGAAAGAAACCCGGAGTTATTCCGTTACAACTTAACTTTCCGTCTATCAACCGTTTTGAATTCGAGAAGGGAATATTAATCCTATGGAATTTCTACTATTATTCTCAAACCTAGTGCACCCGACCCGTACTGTAGTAAAAATTATCCCAGAGAAATCCGAGATTAAAAGGCACAAATAAAATAACACACAAAATCTAAAAGTTCAGTCAGGAAAGTCAATAAATGACGTCATAAAACTTGTCGTCGAAACGGCACACAACACAAATGACAATAGAACTTCTTAAACAAAATTTTGAACGCAACCTGGAAAATTGTTCGAATCACTGGGCGTCAGTAAAAGAAAGAGACCATAACAACTCTCCAGGCACCATAAGATGTCACACAAGAGCCGAATTCGATAGTAGTTGTGAGGACAGCATGAGTTGAGTTTTCCCTCACTAGATGGCTGCACGAGTCTTGCCATACTTGGTTGTAGACAGTTAAGAAAGGGATCGAAAATATATCGAAAAAACCTTCAACCCCCTCTAAGTAAAGATTCCCCTCATTGTTAATTCCTAAACTTCAGTTGTTAATTTTATATCTGTACTTTTCTATATTAATATTTTTGGTTGAATTGTGATCATACTTTTAACTGTAAAACGAATTGTGATATTGGATAAAAACGTGGTGATTGAATCACTTTGCTTGTAGATTTTAAACATGTTGCCGTGTATCTGATCTCGGGGGGGGGGGGGGCCATGCCACACTGATCCGGGACCGGTCAAGGAGTAATCTCAATTTCTATTTTTTACATCACGCAACCTGATTAAATTAATTCCATGCACTCTCGGAAGTCACAAAAGCCGATAGGAAAGAAAACAGTCAAAGCGCATGTCATCAAACACCGAAGGAGAGGAGTACTCCAATAAAGCAGGTCATTCGTAGCGAAGACATTGGTCTCGGCCAAATGAATATTATTATTACCAATATTTCAATCGTGCGTAGGTGTATAGGAGTGAAAATCAGTCCAACACGGAGGATAAAATGACACTTTAGTCACAAATATTCGAGAGTAAACTTGGACACATTAACCGCACAAACAGGAACACAAAACTTTTACAGATTAACAGATACAGGAACAAAAGCAGCACTTGTAATGAGAGTCACAGTTACATCAGCAACGTTCACCTCAAACTACGGACAAATCTCTGCAGTAATATTCTGCAATTCCAAGGTAGACTCCGACAGTTTCGGTAGAATCCGAACGGAAGCTAGCCTTTTCCGAAAATTCACTCGGCCACGCTACCGTCGGTTCCTCGGCAGATCCGCTCAGCTTTCTCTTCCAGTCGATTTCGCGATCGATCTCTCCGGCTTCGCTTCAGTTCGCCATTTCAAGGCGCTTCGGCCAGGTGTGAAGTCACATAGAAAATTCAGGAAAAGTTCGTAAAACTTTCATCCCAATGAAGATATCGCCTGTTTCCTGCATTGTCTTGAAGCATTTTTTTTTATTTCCAAAGTCGCCAAGTCTCTTGTCGAGGGATAAAGGGTCATTGCTTAAATTTCCTTGGCTAACTGATGATATCTCTGTAAATGTCCTTCATAAGAGAACTGTTGCAGGGAAGCGTCATTGCGTGACACAATTGTATTTATTTGAACACAATAAGGTGCATCCGAAAGAACAAAAAATACTGAAAGCCTCTGTGGAATTACATTTCCTTCCCAGTTTTTGGAAATACATGAAAATACTTCTCAAAACAGGAGAAACCCAAAATGAAACATTGAAATAAACATAAATATTCTTGAACTTCAACGACCGGAGACAAGCCGAACGAGTCGCACGAAAGAGCAGAGGAGAGGAGTAAAAAGGCAGCTCGGCGATCCCGACCTGTTTCTGTCACACGTAGTCATGACAGCATTACGTTCTCTTGGCAATTTAAATATTGCAAATAAGGTATCAATTTCGTAATCACGTAATTTTAATTAACGAATATATGAGTGATTCCTATAGGATTTTGAACTGATTTTGTACACTGCAACATGCTAAATAATGATATTCACCTTTTTATTTAGAATTTTTCAATAATCGTTAAAGGTAGGATTATTTTTTTATGGGTTATGTTATTCCCAAATCCTATGACCCTTATTAAAGATTATCACGGACTTTTGTAAGAAAAATTTGAATAATAATTATTAAAAAAATTTTGCTCTTTGCAAAAAGTTATTTTTATTTTTTGTATATAGTTGACAAAAAATTCATAAATAATTGTTTTTTCTTAACGAAAACCTGTGGTAAAATGAGATATAAAGGATATTTCCGAGTCCTCTCAACAATAACAAACGTAGTGTAATTTCAGTTCAAATATTTTCCTATCGTAGCATCAGAGATGCTGCAATTTTTTTTTTTTTTGTACTTCGCTGGTTTTGGTTTTTTATTAACGTCGCATTAGCAGCAACACGAGGGCTATTGGCGACGGACCTAGTAATTTTGAACCTCGGTCAAGTGATGAGGACGAAACCTGAGCTGGCGCCTCCCTCTTCTAACTTCCACACCACGTCCACGGGAGGACTTTGGGCCCCAATAGATTTAAAGTGCATCACCCTCATTGGGTTTTTAACTTCGAGGGAGAAAGAAGTGAATGGCAATCAGAATCGATCTCTTCAGCAAAACGAGTAAAGTTTACCGAAAATTACTGCTAAAAGTGCGCTTATTACTATTTTTTACATCATTATTTTGTAAAAATCATTATTTTCATACAGTAAAAATATGAAAAGCAATTTTTTTTTTAGATTCTTACATTGAACTATCTAACTGCCCATTTGATGGAACAACAACAGAGAGTGATTTTTTTTTGTTCTAAATTTGCCTCTCTGAATCAACTTCCGTGTTTATCCATCGATATCTGGACGCCAAGTCCTCGACTTTTTCAAATCGTAAGAATGGTGAACTGCGCAAGCGCGATTATTTAGCCTCGTGCACATAGCCACTCCAAATATAAACATAAGAAAAATATTAACGGGCTGTTTGCTTGCTTTGCATTTCATATTTCTTCAGGGAGTTTAAATGCAAAATGATTTTACTTAAGGTAATTCCGTTCAACCATGACTTAATTTTAAATGAAATGGTTTTTTCGTAATTTTTGAGGAACATTTTTCATTTCATTTGTGTTATTTCATTTGATCAACCAGTGGTTGATGTGTTATAATTATATGATCTGTGCATTGAAACTATCAATTTTCTAATTTTTATATGATCCATTTAATTACATTTCATTGTAATATGAATATATTTTTCGTATAAATAGTGAAAATCGTCTGTGTCAAGCTATTCATATCGGAAATTACATATTTTTCATGACCATTTATTCGAAATTGACAGCATATCAGTGATATATGAAAATTCATCCTTAAATTTGCAGTGCATTTCTCAGTAATAGTGATGTTTTTTTTAGAGAACTTAGTTATCAAATAAATAAATGATGTGTGTTTATTTGGTAGTCATGCGTTAAATATATATGAAACAAATTTTCTTGTTCATTATTGATATTTAAAAGGTTTTGATTATGCTCATTTTAATTTTTTTTTTTGTGAGAAATTTATTGATGTTAGAAAGTTATAATTTTAAATTTTTTATTATGACATAAATACTGTTTTAAATAATGAGTTTTTTTTTTTAAAATTTGAAACACTGAATTTTATATATGGAAGCTATATAGCTTCCATATATAAAATTAGTGTGATAATTAAGATATTGCATTACGTCCATTGAATTACTTTGTATTTAAAGGAAATAAAAGGCCAAGTTCTGATTCTATTTAAACTTTTCGCAATATGAATACTTTTATAAGTAATTTTTTTTTTAAGAATCTTATTTTATATATATCAGTAGTATATAATGACATATTGTTTAAATAATTAAACTCTTTTGGAAGGAAAATAGCCATCTCAAATATATCTTTTGTTAATAAATTAAATATTGTTAAAGTATTTATTAAGCTTTTTTCTTTGTTCATGTCAATTATGATATGAATATTAAATTCTAACTTCTTGTTTTGAATGTTTCATTATAATTTTAAAATAAATTAATCTGAATTGGAGTGAGTTAGAGTGAATGTGGATGTGCTGTGTTTTGGATTCATTAATTGAGTTTTGCAATTGTCACAAGTCTTCATAATAAAGAAATAGCGAGATTTTTCTCAATGTAAACTTCTTTAAAGTATATTTTCTGTTGAAATGAGTACTGGAATACTGTTAAAATGATATAAAAATATTAAAAAGGCTTAATCGTTTCAAATTTCTGAATACAAAATGAAGTTATTGATTTAATGAAATATGTCAAAATCGAAGAAAATAGCTTTGACTAATCTAACCAGTCAACTATCTTTGTTCAGTTGCATTACGAAACCTTCATATTTGTTTAATCTGTTTGCTCCTCTAATGAACACATTGCAATTGGTAAAAGTGAAGGGAAATCAAGGTGCACATTTCTTGGGAAAATTGAACCAGAAATGCATTTTTTTTCAATACAGTCATCAGTTAAAGAGTTTAAGCTAATTGCATTCTAATGGATAATATGATTATTCTTCCTCTCTTTGTTCAAGATACAATTTTTCTTGTCCTGTGCAACTTTTTTTGTGCAAATATTCCATCTATCTTATCTCTGAACGTAATAATTTTGATGTCAGATATATTTTTATGAATAACTTATTTTGAGATATTCCTCATGAAAATTTGTTTGGTTTTTATGTTTGCATATTATTGTTTTCATCAATGAGATATTGTATGCATGATCTTTCAAGTTTGTTTATTCTTTTTATGAAAAGTCCAATATGTTCACGAACTTATGAAACTTAACCAAATATAGCCCTAGCACCAATGTATTCAACTCAGTTCAATTGTCTGGTAGCATTTGATTTGTTTTTTAAAAATTAATAAAAGACATATAAATTGCAGCACAAATTTACTGATTATGAAATAAATTTGATTGTCATATGAACAAAAATAATGTTTTGATGTCATTAGCAATGCTTCAAATTCATAGCATATATTTTGAATGCATTAGGTACTTTCGTGCCATGCTTAGTGCTATTTTTTCCATACCATGCATTTACTGTGCCACATTCGCACATATAATTTATCTTTTTCCAAATTGTAATTAAATGTAAATCTTTATTGTATGCATGATAAATAGTTATAATAGCTAACTTATATACAGGAAAGAAACCAAGCCAAGTTAATGATAATTATTGCCAAGGAAATACATCAAAATGTTCCTCATGATTTGGATTTGATCAGAGAACAATTTAATCATGATATGAATTATTAATGTAGAGTGTTCAAGAAATGGTCTATAAATTATCTTATTTCAAATCAAGTAAAAATTATACTATTTTTGACAAACATATTTTTTGTAATGTTTCATCAAACGGCAATTTTGTATTGTTTTTCAGAATCAGGTATAGCAAAACAGATTTTGAGGGGAGGGGGGAGAATGAAGTGTTAAAAAGTGCTCTTTTGAAGATAAAATCTGATATGTCTTGGAATGAATGCTCAACTATGTATTAAATGTATTGTATCTTGATCAATTATTTATTTGAAAAGTAGATGACAAAATTGTTCCAAGTGTAATAATGTTTTTTATACTTTTGATAGTCAGATTAATGTACATATAAAATTAAAGATTTTTTTTATTTCCAATAAATAATCCAATTGCAATTAAGTGTATGTAATAAAAGGGAGTTAACCGTTATTTGAAAATGTATGTCCATGATTTGACATCATTGGGAAAATTTCAAAATTTTATGAAGTGAAGAACTTTTTGACATGTCATGGTGCAAAAGCTTTTAATATTTTACAAAGAAAAATTGTTCAAATAAATTTATGATAAAAACAATCTTAGATTTAATTTACAATTAAAAAAACAACATTTTAAAAATATATTAAATTTGTATATAAATATATTGAAATTATAGATATTGAACAAAATGTGTAATTTTGAGCACATACATTGTCATTTTTCACTGGGTATAAATTATCTTGTGATGTAAAGTATAGAAATACTGTAAGTTAATGTGCTTTCTTTTTGCAGAAAAAGTGTTAAGCATAGCAGACACTGAAAGTGGTCGATGGTTTCGTCGATCCCAAGGGAGCCATGAAGAACAACAAACCAGTGAGTGGGAAACAGAGTGGAAATATTATTATTTCAAAGAGCCACCCTCCATCGTCCTCCAGTGTGACCCGTGGAAATAAGATCACTTCTGAAAAATTACCCATTTCCACCCCTAACACAAAGAAAGGATCTTCTGTAAAATCCCGGCCAGCTATCTGTTCCAGTAGCCAAGAGAGCTTGAGTGGTACAGCAACTAGTGTTAGGAGGAAAACACCAGCCAAAGTACCTGCTTCTGCTAATATTGGTGTGAAAAATGACAGTGCACCCATTCGCATGATAAACAATCTGCAAACAACGCCACTCATTCGTAAGACTACATTCAAGCGCAGTGGCAACATGAGAAGGGCAGTGAGCAAAGACAGTGTTGATTTCACATCAAAAGATCGAGAGAAAGAAAATGTGAAAGTTGGGCAAAATAGAAATAAGAACAGTAACAACTGCATTACCATTCTGCAGATGGAGAAGGAGAAGGCTCAAATGGAACAACAGATATCAGAACTGGTGAAAAATGCAGAGAGCAAAAAAGCAGAAATTGCAATTCTGAAAATGGAAATAAATAAATTGAAGGTGACTTTTTTGCATTGTTAATCATTCTTTTTGCTAACGATATGTAAACTCCTAACTTAATTTTATTTGAATGAATTCTCTCTTTTAAAATGATAGTTAAATTTTTAAATGAGAATAGTTTATTAGTGATCTTGGATCTTTATTAATAAGCATTAAAATTGTGATAAATTAGACAATAAAATTTAAAAAATAAAGTTTTCTAATTTTGCCTGGGTAATGGTATGGCGAAGTCCTGTATGTTATTGCTGATCCTGTCCCTTAAAACTGAAATTTATTTTAAATGTTGCATACAACTTCTAAAAATCCATATCAACTTGTCAACAGAACAAGGATCATACCAAAATGGTGGCCATAGAGATAGTAATGCTGTATTAAATTTTTTGGCATGTAAATTAAAGCCAGAATTTGAGAAGGAGCTCTCCAGGAATCGAGATATACTCGGACAAGTTGCATAGACAACATGAGAATGTGAAACAAGTAATGTATAGTAACTATCTGCAATTATGTAAATAACATTAATTTTACCTGTACATATTTTTACCATTTCGTGAGTCATCCATTAATATGTTGTGGGATGTTGATATTGAACCATTGGCAACACTGGTAGTGATGCCCTTTTTAGAGCAATACTACCAGTGTTGCGCAAAAGAATAATGTCGAGCAGGTGTATAAAACATTAAATACATTTAACATTGTGAGAGTAAGTTGTATTTGTAAGTTATATAAAAAGGATAATGTATTTTTTCAACTCTTTTACTAACATGAGTACTCATATGACATTGCAATGTTTAATTATAATTCATTACTATAACATTAATGCTATTATATCAACCTTTGAAAATGTTTCAGTATTGAATGAATACATCATTGATAATATGCAAGTTGGAAAATTTCATAAAATAAGTGTAACAAATGCAAAAATTAGTTTTTTTTAGCTGTTTAACTCGTCTTTTTCTGTAGGATGCTTCAAAATGAATAGAATTTGATGCTTAAATTTATTTTGTTGTCCATACAGGATCTGAAGAGTGATGATGCAGTGGATCAACTTCGACAAGAACTAGAAAGTGTTCTGCAGGAGAATCAGTCTCTGAAAGAACGACTTGTTCAACTTGGAGCTCCGCTTGAATTGACAGCACTTTCTGACAACCAGAAGGAACAGATCCTCATTCAGCGGTCTCTTTCTGGATCATTCTTGAACTTGGAAAAAGGCCATGTAAGTATTCAAATTCTATTATCAAATTACAATTCTATTTAAACATGATTTTTATGTTTCCTCAATCATGCATAATTCTAAATTGTGCTCTCCTAATAATTTTTTATGTTGAATCATTTTAATATAATTTGATTACAGCAAAGTGGAAAAATATTAAAAGAAAAGATTTAAATTATATATTGTAGATGTTTTTTTCCTATATTATTTCATTTACCTTACTTCTGATGTTAACAAAATGTTAGAATAAAGCATATTTTGGATAGGCGATTTGGTTCTTTTATGAAAAATATATAAAATTGGTGCATTTTTGCAGTTATTAATAGTTTAAAATGTCTAAGTTTTTTCATTATTTTTTTTGATTTATTAATGAAGTAAAATCTATTTTTACCTGTTTTTCTGAATTATTGTGATAGAGTATTTCATTCTGATAATCTTTCTTAATTCTGGTAAACTAATATATTTACTGTCAGTGTGTGTACCTTTTTTGTGTTTTCAGTTATTTTATTTGTATCACTTTTTGTTAATAATTTATAAATCACGTTTTTTTTTTGTACTAATGTCATTACTTTAGGAATTCCATCTTTCCCATTTTCTTTTAAAGTTGATATCATACAAAAATTAATTGATCTCGAATTATGTATAAAATGTGTAAACTTTAAATGTGTTTTAAAATGAAAATTGAAACCAATTTCAGATGGGGGAAAAAAGGCTCTCTGTGTTAAAAATCGAAATTGAATTTAACTTTTTGCCCTTTTTAAATATGTAGATATAGTCATCATAGAAGATGTTAAGTTTCTCCATTTTATGATGAGAGATTATTCATGTGTGTTTCATTATGAGATGGATTGTTTAAGAGATACATGTTGATCATTCTTGAATATCGGGTACATAGGTAGCCCTTTCCCTTTCACAATAAACTTCCATAACATTTTCTTATTTTGTTGGTAAATATTCAGATTCAAACTCTTAATTTTTGTAAAGTTAATGAAATTTCCACATCCTAAATTTACATTGAATTAACTGTGATTTTCACTGTAGCTTGGGGAAAACATATCTTTCAGGGAAAAAAATAAATGCTTGTATATTCATCATTCCTTTCTTCTTTCATGCTTTGTTCTTCATAAAATTAAAACATTACATTTTGTTAATGTAATGTTATTTGTTGTTAATATTGGTAATTTCAAGGATAATTTTAGTTTGTGTATTTTCAAATAGATTTTTGTTCAAAACTATCTTGGGAATAAGCGATTACATTAAAAAAATATTTGTGTTATTGAAAGTAATACATCTAAATATGTTTCTCCTACAGGCTAATAATTCTTCTGATGGTCCCAAGTCCCTGGATACAGAAGTGGGAGAGGCATCTGGTGTCAACCTCCCTGCTTCGACTCGCAGTCTGTCGGAATGGGAAAGGGGGAGTAGCAGCAGTCTCAGTGAAATGTCAGTTGCTTGCTTACAAGACAGGATCATGCAAATGGAAGAAACACATCATAGGTAAATTGCTAGTGTTGCCAGTATCTTAAAATTTATATTCTTATATTGTTTAGGGGAAATATAAATTAGAAAATTTAATTTCCTGTAAAAAAATTCAAAATTATATTTCCTTAACTCTTTCGCTACCGGAGGGGAAAAAAGAAGTGCTTCTCTGGGTCCACTACTTCTTACCGTGGAATGTTACGCCGTGCCCAGACGATTTTAGATATTAAGCCTAATTCGTGAAAAAAATTCCTCTAAAATCGGCTATTTATTAAAATATTTTAGTATTTATATATATTATTTAAAATGCATTAAACTTAATATATACAAAAGAAAAAAATATTTAATTGAAAATTGAATGTTTTATACATAAAATTACATAAAAAATCATCTTTTCTTTCTTTTTTTTTATTGGAAAGACAACATATAATAGATTCATACAACAAAATTTTAAACATTAAATCACTTTCACATGAGCAGGTAGATTTCTTGTGGCATGGCAGCATTTCAATGTTAAATGAATGTTAAAAAAATTATGTTTCCTTGTAAAAGTTAAGAGTCATTGATTTTCTTTAATACATTTAATTGATGTATTGTTCTTAAAAATTAATATATATTTCCTATTTTTGTTTTTATTGTATGTATTTTATATTTCAAGTAATTGTCCTGTTTCATAATTAGAATTTTTTTCCCCTATTTCTTCCTTGTTTTAAACAAAACCCATGCTCAAAAATAAATTATAATCAAAAGCTTAAAACATTGTTATACATTCATGATTTGTTTTATGTTACATATAAAAGATATCTTGAGTAAATAGTTGTATTTAATATTATATAAATAATAATTGATAATTATTAATTTACAATTATCTATCAAAAGTTTAAAAAACACCTTAATGAACAGTTATTGGATTTAACTAGTTTTTATCACTATAACACATCTAATTACTAAAAAATGCATATAATTTAACATTTCACTGAATTACTTTCTCAAATGTTTTTGTGTCATGATTAAGTTATGAATTATTTTTTATTTTGAATACTAACAAATAAATGATTGCTATTTATGTAGGTAATTAGTGAAATGTAGAACCTTCCAAAAAGTCTCAAAAATGATAAATCATTATTCAAAA
>BMAW01023919.1:892816-989392 GCA_019974015.1 Nephila pilipes | reverse complement strand
TGAAATGTAGAACCTTCCAAAAAGTCTCAAAAATGATAAATCATTATTCAAAAATAATTTTAAAGGATACGGTTTATGCTTTTATTTCGTGGTACCATTTCACCAATTGCTTTGTCATAATATTAACTTATTTAATTAAAATGTATTCATCTTTAGCACCAATGAAGAGCTTCAAGCTACCCTCCAAGAATTGACAGATCTTCAGGATCAGCTCGTAGATCTTCAGATGGAGAATGAGCGTATGGCAGAAGAAAAGGCTGTTCTGCTGGAGTCTCTATGTTCTCAAACAGAGAAGCTAGAGGAGTGTCGCACCCAGATAATGCAGCTGAAACAGCTGCTTTTTCAGCAAGAGGGTCAGCCACTTTCTGCATCCGAGAGAGAAGGCAATCTGGTAGATTTGCTGAAGGTATTCTTTTTTAATGTTGACCCATCATGTTAAGAAAATTGCTGATTATTCCTGAACAACAGGTTGTTAAGCTTAAAATTAGTTACCGAAATGAGATTAAGGTTCCAAATAATTCTTAAAAAAAGTTTTTTTTCCTCTTTTCTAGTTTATAATTTAGAGAAATGTGTAAATCAGGAAGATAATTATTACTTCTAATACATGAATGTAGTTAATATCATATTAAACACTGGAAAAGCTTCAATCAGGTAAAATCTCATTAAAATTTTTTTTATGTATAGAATGATGCCTTTATATTTAAAATAGCCAGATTATCTAATTTTACTATATTTGTATTAAATGAGGTACATATTACTTTTCTGAAGAACATTAGTATTTATATCAAAGAGTAATGAATTTTTTTACTGCAGTGATGTGCAAAATATTTTTTTTAAAATAAATACTTTATTTCTGTCCAGAAAGCTCAAGAATCGCATGATGTTCTCTTGATGAAACAAGAAGAATTGTCCTCTGCCCTCCAAGCAGCCAAAAATGACTGTCGTCCACAGACAGACCTCATTCTACTTAGGGACAGGGTTCGGTTGCTGGAGTCAACCATTGAGAGTATCAATGCTGATAAACGATTGCTGGAGAAACAGCTGAATGAAAGCCAAGAGCAGCTTTCAGCCAACCAAATAGAGATATCGCAACTGAAACTGCAACTTGAAAAAGAACAGCAGAAGGTGATTAGGAAGATTAAAATATGTACTTTGAGTTTGTATCATTATTCACTTATGGTCTTTTTAAATTTGTTTTGAAGAGAGCTGGCATTTCCATAAATTCTTTTTTTTTTTTTTTTTATTTTTATTATTTTTTTTAATTGTAATCTTCCCCTTCCCTCTGTTTTGATTGAGCCCAAATGAATGTTATCATATGATAAGAATTTAAGTTTTTATAGATATTGCTGCTGAAATTATTTACTATTTGGTCTAAATTGACTAAAGGAATTTTTCTAATCTTTTATTCCTTAACCTTGATTATGTGTGTGTAATATTTTGTATATTGCTAATGAAAGTATTATGGAGAATTTTCTTTTATCTTTTTCTGTTTGTAATAGAAATGGTTTCTTTACATACATAATTTACAGAGGATTATATAAATTTTTTGTTATAATAAGCATGAAATATACAGTATTATTTTTATGTTATCATTGACTTTATTCATTTATCACAGAATGAATGAAAATTATGTTTAAGTATGGTGTGCATTGAAACTATTTGCTTTTATAAATAAGTTTAATTTTTTGATATCAGTAGAAAAGCAAGAATATTTTTATGCTAACATTATAAATTAAAAAAAAAAAAAAAAGAAAGAAAGAAAGAAAAAAAAAACTCTAAATTAGTTCTTTGTTTGCTTCCCCCCCTTTGTTTTTTCAAACTAATAATCTGTACACTGAGCTATCTTTATAAGCATTAATATTTTATTTTTAGATGTCATTTTTCTGATTTACTTTGATTTATTGATTATATACAATAGGGTAGAGGAACCTGCATAACATAAAAATAATTTAATGAATAGAATTAAATACATACCTCTACAGTTTTGAATTGCCAAGTTTGGAAGTTAAGAAAATTAATGTATTGATAAAATGTCATGTAATAAAATATGTAATATTGAAATAGCCTTTCTCAATTCCCCCCCCCCATGTTATTGCTTTTTTGCTGTAGAAACTAAATCAAATAAGATGAAATTATCTTTGTTATAACTCCATGTATTCCCTTCCTTGCAGGTTTCGGAATTGCAGCGGGAGCGGGAAGCTGGTGCCACATCTGAACTGAATGCACTGTTGCAAGAGACTCGCAAAGATAAAGAGATGGTGGAGGAGAGAGCCCTGCAACTGCAGGAGCAGCTTGCTCTCAGCCAGAGAGAAGTAACCCGTCAGAAAGATCAGCTACAGTCCTTGCAGGAAGAGAATATGGTGATTATTCGTACTAATTATATAGTTCATAGAATATTATGCATCTGTTGCCTTATGTCATACTCCATTTGATAAATGAAATATTTCTGTTTTTTGTTAATCGTACAAGTTCTATCTTAAAACATAATTATTTCACATAATTTGCTTTCAATGAGAAGTGTAAAGTAAGACATAAAAGGACAGGGCTCTCCATCAATAGAAAAGGATTCCGTATTCAGAAATTAGTTACATTTTGTGCTTTCTTTTTTCTGCAAATTGAATTAATTGCATAATGAATTCAGTTTGTTCATTTAATTACATTGAATATTTAATGAGGAGTAGTTTTTACTTATCATAAATGTATTCTTTTCTCTGTGAAGTTTATTGGCTATTTTAACAGGCAGTTAACATTAATATAATATTCTAGAATTTTGTTAAAAATCCTCCCATTTTTTTTTCTTGTTGAAGAATAAAACTTAAGTGCTTTTTTGTATAATTATTATCTAATTAATTACTCTCAGTTTTCAATTAATAATTTTATCAATGTATTAAATTTTTTAAAAATATTCTTTTTCTATCAACAATTTACATTTTAGTTGAATTTAGTATAATATTTTTTTTCAAAAACTGTCGAAGTTTGTTTGTGAAGAATCATATCCATTACATATGTTTATTTGTATTGTTCCTGGCAGGTAGCAAAGAATAATGCCCACAAACAAATCACTGATATGGAATACCGCCTTCAGCAAATAACTGTAGAGAAGGAACAGCTTAATCAAGAGATGTCCTCTCTGGATGATGCACTGCAGCAGTTGAAGCTGAAATGCCAACATCATTTGGAAGACAAACGAGATTTAAAGGCCACCATTGGGGAGCTGCAGAAAGCTGTCAGTGAGAAAAGTTTGCAAGTGAACCAAGGTCAAAAAGAAATTGAAGAGCTAAAAAAGAAACATCTTGCAGAGGTATTTTTTTCAGTTTTAATTTAATTTAGATACTAAATTGTATTAGCTATTATACATGCTAATTTGTAATTTATCGAGTTAAATAAGGCAGTTGAAAAAGGACATTTGCAGCTTTTCAGTTCAATGGTATCAGAGGAAATTAATAAATTTTTTTTTATTTAAATACTTTAGAACTTGTAGAATAATTTTTGATTAAAGTCAGAATATTTTTTTCCCATCATGTGCTGTTAAAAAAGTTATTGAACTGAATTTAATTATATTTTTAGTGGCGTTGGCAATTAAAATTTTAAAGAAAAATCTTAAGCCTGACGAATTTATTCAGAATTTTGGTTTTCAAGCATGATACAAGTTATATTTATTAACATGCTGCTGATACATAGATGCAAGAGAAATTTCAATTTAGATAACCTGATTGAAAGTGACATCATTGCATTGGGTTTCCATGTGGTACCTCTTTACCATTAACCCTTCTGTAATGGTGACGTGAATATGATGTGTTCCTAATTCAACTTTAAAAGATGGGTGTATCAAGGCTGATATGGAAGAAATTTCTCTAAGATTAGTGTATCATATTGTGTGGAACAAAATTTAAATGTAATGAATGGCACATTATGTCTACTAAATTGATCTTAATACATTAATTAGATATGTTTCTTTGACCTTGGCTGTTCATTGTCGATTCTTAGCGGTTTAAACTGAGAAGAGGCTAATGTAAACAAACATCTATTTTTCTCTTTCAATTTAATATCACTTGCTTATCGAGTTGGTTGTTTATACATCAGCTATGTGCTTTCCTTCAGGTTTCATGCAGGAATGTTTTTTTCCCCCCTCTGTTTCAGTCTTATGATCTATCCTTTTTTATTTCAATTTGTATTGTTCTGTTAGATGTAGTGATGGAAAAGAAAGCAGAATATATATATATCAATGCTATTAGAATTAATAGTTATTAAAAGTCAATAGCTATCATTAGTAAAAGTGTACTATTAGAAATTAGTGGCGTTTTAAGTATATTTTTTATAGTGAGTTCAGATGTGTAAATAAGTGCAGTTTAACATATTTTTACATTTTTAGTATTATGTAACTATTTAACTTTAACCTGCTATTTTTTCTCAATTAAAACCAAAGTAAAAAATTCTGAATAATGAAACTCCTTCAGCGATGAGGTAAGTATATTATCTACTTAAATTTAAAAAATTAAATTAATTGCATGCAAAATGGAATTTTTTTGTGGAACTTGGCTTAATGAGCAAATATGCTTCATCCCTAAAGCCTAATGTGGTAGAAAGAATTGCCATCTTTCTGCACACTTGTGCGGGAAAGGTATTGTTGTGAAGTGGTTAAGCTGATATTTGTCAATACCTTTATTAAAATTTAAAACACACTTTGAAATCCCAAAGTCAAGTCAAGTCAAGATTAATTTTCATTTATATTTTGATTTGAAATTAAATAAAGTAACTTTGATCTTTTTAAAATCTGATGCAATAATTTCTGAAATTATGTTTCTTAGAGAGGAATTCCATTTCAAAATAAGAATAAAATAATTTAAGTAAAAAAACACAACTTTTGGGAATGTTATTATAATATTCAATTATACTATCCAATTTTTATGGCTTATTCCAAAAATTAATAATTATTCAATAAATTGCTTAAGTATGAGATGTCTTTCAAGCTCAAAATAGACAATTAGTTGTATGATGGAGGGTTTTTTTTTTTTGAAATTCATGTTAATATGTAGCACATTTCCTAAATTTTTTTAAAGTGGAAGTTGTTATAGTGATTTTTCTGTTAATGGTTTTATTTTCTGTTTTTCACAGGTGGAGGAATGGAATAAATTTCAAGCAGATTTGTTGACTACAGTTCGAGTGGCTAATGACTTCAAAGTAGAGGCTGTGCAAGATGTGGAACGACTCACTGTTGAGAACAAAGAATTAAATGAAAAGAATGCAACCCTCGAAGCTGAAATAGCAGCTTTGAAAGTAAGTTGTTTCTTTAATATATTCCTTTTTTTTAAATCTCCTGACTAGGAATGTATATAAGTACAAAAATATTGCATAAGATAAAATAAACACTAAACAATAAAATAAGACTTTTCTATACAAAACTCAAACAACTGATTCATAAAGACTTATGTTCTTTATGTCTGAAGCATATAAAAAAGGGAAACAAACATATCTTTGTATTCACTTCTCCATTCTTATGAAAGATTTATTTTATGTAGTAAAAAATTTTCATATTTGTAACAAATTAAGTGAATTTGGAGTATGACAAAAAGAGTTTTACTTGTTAAAGAATATTTTTTCATTAATTAAAAGAAGAAGAAAAAATGTATGTTAATGTACAATTGTAACTCTAATTCTTCAATTAAAATTTTTTTCATTTATGAAATCATTTATTATGGTCCAGAAGAATAAACTAAAAACAATGAAACTCAAATGTAAGCAGGAATAAATTATAAACAAAATCTAATATTTTACAAAATTGAATTAAATCTCCAGATTTGAGTTAGGATTAAAAGAAAAATGTTTTTATTGGTTATTAATTAAGTTCATCATATTATATATTAAGTCAAAATAGTTAAAATACCGACATGTTTTTTTTTTTTTTTTTTATATATATATAAATATTGAATGTATTATTGATGTTTACAAAAATAAAATTTTTCTACATATCTCAAAATTTTTCTTAACTTTCACACAGCAATTCTGTTAAAAAGTCACATGGCTTGTTATTTTCTAAAAAACTATTAGTTATTCTTTACCTCTATTGCTAATGAAGAAATAATTGCTTTGTAAATGTTTAATATAGATAATAATACCTGAAACATTACATAATCACATATAAAATTTGCATAATGTGCACCATGTCTTATAATATATGTAGCTTTAAATTTTAAGCATTTTATATCTTCATTGAACAAATGTGTTATTAAATGCTACTTATATTTCAGGCTAAGCAAGAGTTACCATCTTCCACTTTCACCAAAGGGAATCTGACCTCTGACTTAAACATGTTAAGCAATATTGAAAAAGATCTGCAGACTTCTCGCAGACAACTGGCCTCAAGTAAGAGATCAGAAAGAGGAGCTGCCAATCAGTGTTCAGTACGCTCTCTCATTGAATCCATAGAAAATGCGACAAAACATGTAAAAGGACAAGGTATTATTTCCTGTAAATTTTTATCCTATCTTGAAGTAAACTGTTGTGTACAATGTTTTCAGATTTTGGTCCTTTTGTTCTGATTATTTTGAAATCAGTTGGATATAGTTAAAATTCAAAAGTAGAGTGGTAAATGTATAGAAATTGTATTAGAATAATTTTATAAGGTACAAATTTTCAAGTTTTATTAGTGTTAAAAATGCAAATTTCTGTTCCTTATTCAAGTTTTTGTCCATAATATCTTGAAACCTTTAAGCATTAAGAAATATAAATTTGTACTAGATAAATATTTAAATTTGTAGAATTGTACTAGTTACAGATTTAAAATTTTGTGAAAATACTTTATGTATTAATGTTAAGTTTGGGAAATTATTGTAATAATTTTCTCTGCTTAAAAAATACTATTATTTTATACATATGATATATATATATATATTAAGCATATAGAATAATAACTATATTTATTAGGATTATGTTAAGATCAAGTATAAGATTTTATTGAATTTAGAATGCTTACTTGTGAAACTAAATCTCATTTCTTGAAATTTTCCTGGGTAACAGTTTAATTTCATATTAGTAAACAAATCTTGTTTTTGTCCAAAAATGTAAAATACACGTGTTTTGAACTTTTAAACTGCAATATATAAATGTTTCGAGAAAAATATATTACAAACAGAAATATTTTATTACAACTGAAATTGTAGTTCCAATTATTGATTTGTGTAAATGTTTGATTTTGTACTTAGTTAATTATATTTTTGGAGTTATTTCAAAATTCAATTTTATATGAGCTGAGTATTATCATTGTTTCCTCATCTTACTGAGTAAGATATGGTTGAATCGAAGATTCTCAATAAGAATTCAAATTTTTCAGAAATTAAAACTTTTGCTAACTTAAAATTGTATCATTCTTGATACCAACTTTTTATGTCATACTCAATAAAAGGTTTCTGTTCTTTTAGGTCCTAGCAGCAGTTGCAGTTCGTCATCTAGCAGCCTTAACAGCTTAACATCAGATTCTCGAATGACTGCAAGTTCCATACTTATGACCAACAATAATGATATTTTTATCAAGGTAGACTAACCTAAGCTTGAGAAAATTTTAAATTCTGCATTGGAATTTAAAATTTTTTTTTTAATTGCACCAGTTTCTAAGCTAACTAGAGCATTTTAAATACTATATATATTCTTGGGTTTCTGGAATAGATATTTTCTAAAGTTTATGTAAATCAATATTTGTATCTCCTCTTTCCCCCTTATTTAAAGGAATATGGAGATGAAATGTATAACACTCTCTCTAATAAAATGATTTAAATTGCAACATAAATAGATAAAAATTTTCTTTTTAAGTACAATCAATTCGTCATTAAACTTTTGACTGTGACACAGTCTTAGCTTTCTCTTATACAATATCATATAATTTCTATAGAAAGTTTATCTTGTGCTGAAATAAATTAGAAATAGTTCCCTTATTTATTAGTTTATAATTGAAGAATTTCATAAAATGCATCATTTTGTTATTGAGGATTTGTAATGTAAAGCTTCTCAATTATTTAATTAATTTTAGTTTCTAATTTTGCTTTTTATTTATTGTTTTAGCCCAATCTGCGCTCAGCAGACTCCATATCAAAAGACAACAAAACTAATTCTGAACTGAGACTTGCTAAGAAATCTACTTCTGAAACCATCAATACTACTAATAATGGACAAATGTCAGCTTCCTCCATTTCTGGTAAAAGCGAGGTAGATTCTCTAAAACCTCTCCCTGTCTCTATTCTTGCTAGTAAATTGGATCCAATCAGGCGGAACAGTTATGGGTATGATTTGTTTGTGCAATATCTTTGACCTTCATTTACTTTTTTCCCCCTGAAAAGTTTAGTTTTTGCTGGTATAGAAAGATTTAAATTTATGATGTAGAAGTAATAAATTAATATAATATTTTATTTGCAATGATTGTCTGTTAGAGAATTTTAAAAATGGTTAAAGCAAAATTCTGATAAACAAGAAAAACTTCAGTTGCATGATGCAAGTTAGTAAAAAAATATTTACTATGAAAATGTTATTTATAGATACGATAATATTAACCCTTTTTACGTTGATTAGAGAAATATGTGTTATCTTTTAATATCATTTTAAAAGCTATTAAAATTAATGTGCTTCTTTATGAGTTTGGGAAAAATATTGATGAATATGTTATACACTATTCAAAAGTAGATGCAAATTGAACAAGAAAAATTAAATTTTTAAAAACATAATGTCAAATGATAAAACAAATGACTGTTTGAGATTGGGAAAATTTTCACATGTCATTTTGTAATGGGTTAAATCATCTTTCTCAAATATAAATGCACTTCAAGGAGTATACTGTTACAAATTATCACTATTGTTTGCTCTTTTTGTATTTAATGTTGAATAATATATGATTTTGCTGTTTTTTTTATATCATAAATGCTTATTTTATTTTTATTTTGCTTAAATATTTTATTTTGTAGAGTATATATGTGTATTTGTATGCAACATTTTATATTGTGAAAGGATACAAATATATGTATTACATATTAAAATGTCCTTTTTACATGAAAGCAACTGTTCTCATTGAGGAAATCTAGGAACAGGTAGAATCCAAGTAAACCACTAGATAATGTTTTTACAATGCAATCATTGGATTCATTTATTTCCTTTTCAAATTATCCCAGAGCAAATTAGTATGTTTATGCACATGATAAGTTATACTTCATTATTCATTTTTAAGCATATAAATATGTGTGCATTGCATATGGTTAACTTTGTTGGATAACTATTACAGTTCATTAGTTAGTGCAGTTGGAATGTATAAATTGTTTAAACATATTTCTAAAAATGTTGAAACAAGTTTTGGTTAGTTTTTATTTCTTTGCATTTTATTGTTGCATATTCAGAAACATGCTAATCATACTCCTATCTGAATTCCTTTTATAAGATATAAAAGCAATCATTATGAGATGTAAAATAATTTCAATATGTTAAAATTGTGATCTTTATTAAATAGCAATATACAAGATTACATGAAAAATAAATTATTCTTCATTTATATTATACTATATTAAAAAAAAAAAATGCAATATTGAATTTTTCTCTTTCCTATTTGCAGTGACATTGCTGAAAAGAAAGATCCATTGTCTTCTCTGGTCAAGGGAGGTGGTTCCAAAAGAAATGCCCTTCTTAAGTGGTGCCAGAATAAAGCATTGGGTTATAAGGTTTGTACCTATCTTTTAAATACATATTTTTCAAAGTTCTAGAAGAATTTTACCATCCTGCATGAAAAGCATTTTTAAAAGAAGTGCTGTGGTGTTATTAAAATATGAAGTGGGGAGAGGAAGAATTTTTAAAAAAATATTTTTAAGGAAAGATTCTTTCCCTAAATATTTTAATGCTATTTAAAATTTTTTCTTCTGAACTACTAGTATATAGTAATATCAAAATAGACTTCATATATATATATGCATGTGTAGACGGTGGGGTGATGAGATTGTACATCCCGAATCTACGATGGTTTGCTCTTATGCAAAGAGCTGGTTGTCTAGGGGGGTAATTTCATTACCGAATTCCATGTTGTTTTGGTAGAAATTCAATGATGATGCTTGCGGTAGTTTTACTTAAGTTTATTAAACGGAGAGATGAAGGAAGAAAATATATACACAATGAGACGACAAATTGACCAGTTCATTGGAGCAAAATAGATGGCTGCCTTATTTAACCCATATCGGCGATGGGCGTGCTCGGAGCATACTTCCGACGCGGGTAATGCGAAGGAAAAGAGAAGTGAAAAAGGAGCGAGAACGAAAAGTCACTCAGTTTTGTTCTGGAATAGGTGGTGCTGCATGAGCTATCACGAGGCTGATTCGTGGTGCCATCTATCAAGTATCTGAGGAACTGGTTTTACAGTTCATTGGAAAACAAAATTAATTCTTTGATAATTAGCTGGAAAATCCTACATATGTATATGAATTTGCATCATTTAATTTGGTAATTATGAAAATCCCAGACCCTGTTGTGTCTGGAATTCTAAAGCTGTGTAGTGGGGCTAATGTACATTAAATCTGTTGGGGCTCCAAGTCCACCTGTTAGTGTGGTGTGGAAGTTTGGAGATAGGGTACCAGCTCAGGAGTCATCCTCATCATTTTACTGCGGTTCATAATTGTGAGGTTCTGCACTCTTAGCCCTTGTGTTATTTCCAAGTGTTATGCTAATAATCAAACAATTTTTGAATTGTATTTGAAACATGAGTAAGTTTTCTATGTATAAAAAATACGTACCATATTTTATTTTATGATGGAAGAGTTTTTTCTAGGTTATTTTTTCCATGTTTTTTTAAGATGATCATTTTTTAAAATTTCTTTATAACATAACATGAAAATAATATTACTTGATTGAAAGCTGAAAAAAAATGCAGTATGATGCGCATAAAAAATATTTCTTTGTTGCTGTTGTTTGAATATCTTTTACAGTTTCAAGAACTTGTCTAAAATTTTATGTTCTAGGGTATTGATATAACCAATTTCAGCAGCAGCTGGAATGATGGCTTAGCATTTTGTGCACTCTTACATTCCTACTTGCCTCACTTGATTCCTTATGATGAACTTGATAGCAAAGACAAGGTAAGGTCTGCATTTCCCCCTGATTGCATAACATATATTTATTTTTTTAAAATTAAATTTATTATTTAAGTAATGAGGTTATTTTTTATTGCAAAAGTAAAATCAATGTTGAATTGGAAAATATAATTATGTCAAACAATACTATATTGCTGATGCATGAATTTAGTGCATCTTTAATGCTAACATATAAATTTTAATTTTTGATGTATTCCAAAATCGATTATTAATGTTTTGTCATCACATTTTCTACTCTTATTAAATCAAAGCATTTAAAGAAAAATATTTGTTTATGATACAGATAATTTATATATATATATTCAAAACTTTTAAGTGTGACACATGTATAAATTATAACTTTTAAAATTTTGATGATTATATAAAAAAATTGTGATAAACTTAATTGTGAGAGATATTTTTAAAGCATTGTTATTTCAATATATTTATAGTTAAGTAAATTAAACTTATTTTTCAAACATTTTACTTAACCCTTTGCAGCAAGGCCAAATTGAAGATTTTTTTTTCATATGTATAATTTAGTAATTTTAACTAAACTTTGGGAGAAAATCTTTCACTTCTAATTTTAATAAATGTGTGTCTGTCACTCTTTGTGACTGGTGTTGTCATATAAGTTGAGTCATAATGTAAATATGAAATTTGTAATTTTATTGGGAAATTATCACTGATATGTCATTCCACGTTTCTTGTTATGTCCTACTCATTGACTTTTACAATTGGCAATATATTTTTAACTGTCAGTTTGACTCAGTTGAACACAGATTTCTGATGCATATAAGATCCGATTTTCAATGAATCTTTGCTTCATTTGTATTAGTTGGCATAATTAACAGGTTGGTCAATATATGTATTTTTGGAACAGGTGTACTGTAGATCACTCCATTTCTGTTGGTAAGCTGGTAATGAATAACAAGGTTATTGATTAATTAATTTTATTTTGAATAAAGTTTAATTTTTAGGATTCATGTTTTATTTTGCTTTAAGTTGTGCCTCATTTTGGTATATTTAGCCCAAACTGGAATGTGAGCTATATTTCCTTGGGGGAGGGAGGTGCCAACAAGTTCATTTTATTTATATGTGGACTAACAGCATTACATTTTTCATGCTATTTCATTGGCAGTTTTCATTTTAAATATTGTGCCCTTCATAGGGTTAATTAGTTTTTTTTTCAGCAAAACTTGGTATTCATTGTTTATTAAAAATTAATGACTCTTGAAAATATATTTGAGTATTTTTATACCTATGTTGACCATCTATAATCATATCACAAAGTTTAATGCTTAGGTTTTCTTATATCCATTATGGATGTTTATTGCTTTCTTATGTCAGGGACATTACTGTTATGATACACTGTATTAGTTTTGTTATTATTAAAAAATCGATAGCACTAATAAATCGCTTTTATTTGTAGTAGATAAAAATATCTTCATCTATAATGCTAAGTTCTCTTATTATATCTAATGGCATTTTGTGATCTTAATAAGGAAATGTAAATGTTTCATTTACATTATTTAATTGTAAATTTATGATTTTTTTTTAAAAAAAAATTATCAAAAACATTGTTTTTAAAATTCCTAAAACTTTTGTAAAAAATAAATTTAAGAATAAAATAGTAATTTAACTGTTGTAAATTTCGAATTGTTACTAAAATCCTGAAGTTGCATGTGCTGCTATTAAAGAAAATGATTATAGTATTTCAATATTATTTTCAGAGAAGAAACTTCACCTTAGCATTTCAAGCTGCAGAATCTGTTGGAATACCTACTACTTTAGTAAGTATTAGTACTGCTTTTTCAAAAGTTATGAATAAAAAGTTTTTTCGGGTTTTTTTTGGAATTCATTAAATCGGGTTTATTGAAAGATTTCTCAACTTCCACATACTAACATTACATAACTCTGTTGAGTAGAGGGTTTATGTCTTAATTCTGCTAATGACTTTCTCATTGCAAGGTTCATGCGCATAAAAGTTTGTAAGGGATCAAAGTCCTCCCACTAGTGTGGAGTGAAATTCGGAAACAGATGCAAGTTCAGGTGTTGCCCTCTGGTTAATCTACTAATCCTGTCTTAATTTATTTTTGCTCTAGTTTCCTCAGCAATATTTTTGATTCATTATAGATATATATATATATCGTATATAATTTTTCCATGTGTTTTCTATAAGATTTTTTGAAAACAATTTTGCACAAGTGCAAAGGACCATGATGATACAATTGAATTCACTTATTTTATTAATAATTGTAAATATTAATTATAATTTTAAAATTGAGGTAATTTCCTAAACAGTTTTCAATTTGGCATAGGTCGTTTGCTCCGAGGCATGGGGGGAAAATGTTTTCTACCCCTGCTCCATGGAGGGGGAGAGAGTTGTTGATCTTGAGTGCCGCTGCTGTTATGAACCCCGGACCAATGGGTCCAAAGAAAAGTTGATTGCCTTTTGTCATGCCTTAACAAACTATGCTAAAGAGAATGGTCTATTTGGGCTTGTTAAGTAAGGCATTTTAACTTCTGGCACTGTTGTAGAAGAGAGTCACTGCATACTCCCCCTCCAGTATCATCTTGATGATACGAAGAGAAACATTGGTTTTTACAGGCTACTTTGATTTTTTTTCAGCCATTACTGCAATTGATATACATCCCCTCCTTATTGATTAGAGTTTTACTTGGACAGTTTCCATTTGAGTCATCGTCTGTATCGCGTTGAGTGGCAGGTCTCATTGACACGTGCACCAGAGCCGGAATATCACTAGTCGTGATTTGTCTAAGTTAGACGTACAGAGGCAAGTAATTTGTGTTGGGGGCACATGCAATCAGTAGATTTAGGCTGTGTTACCATCTAGTGTTCCAAGTCCTGAGTCAACACTTCAGCAGCTGGTGCTTTTCTGACCCCGTGGAAGGAGAGAGTGTTGATTGGTCTTGATGCAGCAGTGTTGTATTGAACCTTGGTCCAGTGGGTCCGAAGGAAAGTTGATTGGCCACTTTTTGTCGTCTTTTCAGCCTAGTTGGTTAGTTAGCAAGGTGTTTTAACTTCCATTGTTGTAGAAGAGAGTTGCTAGGACTTTTCAACAACGAACACTGAATGAGAGTCGCTATGACTCTTTTCTAAAAAGCGATAAACTTTTCTTTTTATCCACTGATCTAGAATTAGAAGGAAAGTTGATCAGTCACTTTTTGTCATGCCCTCATCTCATCTGGCTAGTTGGCAAGGCATTTTAATTTCTAGTGTTGTTGTAGGTGAGAGTCGCTGCAACAATGTAAATTGAATTTTTGTCTATGGTATATATAAAACTGTGTAAACATAGTAGCACATATTTAATCCTCTTCTAGTTAGTGAAAATATTAACATTTAAAAAATATAATGAAACTTAAAACATGAGAATTACTCATTTTGAAACCTTTTATGAGGAAGCAATAAAATGTAATTATTTGAAAGATATTAATTTTTTTTTCATTTGAAATGGATAAATACTGAAATAGATCTGTGCACATACTCTTATAGGGAATAAAGTGTGTTACAGAAAAATGCTTCTCACTGGTGATTTAAATATTAGCATTTTTTTAAAAAATAATTTATCCATTTTTAAAGTTTTGTCACATATAAGCAAAACTTTGACACAAAAATTAAGTTCTAATATCTTTTTTTATTCACTAATAAACTAAATTGAAATTTTTCCATAATTTTTAAAATTTAATTCAAATGAAAAATTTTGCATTGAAAACACACATACTTCTGGAGTTGGTATCCATGATAGAAATTACCAGAAATATTTTTACTTCAATCACAACACCATGCATTTAAGAACAATTTCAATTTGTAATCAACAAATTGATATTTAGAAGGATTTGAAATGGAATGCATGCCATTAAGAAAAACCATTCACATTTGGAAAATAAATCAAATGAACCATTTCAGTAAACTTCTTCAATATTTGAAGGTTTGGGGTTAAATTCTCAAAATTGTGCTCATGTACATTGGCGCATCTTTGTGTTATTGAAAGTGTTAAATTCAGCATCCACACTTAATGTTGCTAAATTAGAATCTTAATTTAAAAACTGCATTCCTGAAATTTTTTTTTCTCCAAAGTTAGATTTATTGTACAAATATTAATAAAGAACAATTTTTTTAAAATTGTTATTCTTTATTTCAGAACACAAATGACTTAATTTCTCAAGAAAGACCTGATTGGCAGTCCATCATGTCTTATGTCACTTTGATTTACAAGCATTTTGAAACTTAAGCATATCTTCAAGGCTTGTTGGAGTGGACCTAGTGTGCAAAAAGTATTTTCGGTCTTTTTGGCCGAGGAAATATCCCACAATGTTCTAGTCACACATTATTGTCTTGAACTTCTTGTATTTGAAACATACAGCTAGGAAGGCCAAAACAGAAACTGGAATTTTTGCACACCTCACATTTTGCATATTTAATTACATTTCAAGTTGTGAATGCTGGGCTGATTAGTTGTTTAGAAATTAATTTACCTTAATTAAATGGGAGATTGTAGGCACTGCCAATACATTAATATTTTATCTCACTCCATTTAAAAACTGAAAACAACTTTTTTATATTTTTGTAAACATTTACATGATTTGCATTTTTTGAAATACATCTAATGAATATTTTGCTATGTAACATTTTTTGTATTATACATAAGTGAGGTATTTTGATGTGAATTGCACTTAGTCAAGTTCGAAACATTTTCATTTGTTGTGAAATGTATAACATTAATTGGAAAACAATGTGATCTTATTGTACTGGATATATATCTGCCAATATTATTTAATTCCTTTTTAAATGGCCTTTGTTTCTCAAAATTGATTGCTGCATACTAAAATAGTTATGAACGGAAGCGGGGGGGAATTTGATATCGGATTTTCACGACAGGAGCAAGTTATGTATTTGCTGTGATAATTTTAAGAATGTAATATGATTTTAAAGAATCAGTGTCAAATATGCATGTGAAGCTGATTAATCTAATTTGTATGATTTTACATCAGAAATAATATGTAATTAATATTTGATGAAATGCCGATGAGTATGGGATAATGGATATTTAAAAAATATGGTCACTTTAATTTTATGTGTATTGTCACTGTTCAAGTTTTACACACAGAGAAACATATTTAAAGAATCCAAGATTCTCTAAAAGCAAGAATGTATAAAAGTGAATTTTAAGCAACATTTTTGTTATTGTAAATGAATGAGAGTTGTGTAAAGATTGCTGTTTTTATAGATATATTTATGTGTTAAAACTCACTTTCACCATTACACATTAAATATTTAAATGTAATATAGACTTCAATATTCAAATATTTTCATTTTCCATTCTGTATTTATGACACATTGGACTCGAACCATTTGTTCAACATAATGCTTTAAAAATTTTGAACAGTATTATGAATAATCTCATGCAAAGAATTTAAAAGTTTTGTTCCTATTTATATTGTTTATGTGTGTATAGAAAATTTGTCAATTCACTTGCATGTGATCTTCATGGCTCTGACTAGCCATGGGATGTGCTGGCTTTTATATGTTTGATATGCATTAAATGTCCTTTAAAAATCTTTTGTGTTCAATTTTTGTAGAAAGCCTTTCTTTAGCAAATTTTCCACGATAATTTCATTACCAACACTGTTTTATGCAAGTCTTGGGAAAATTGAGCAGTATGTAGCAAATATTTAGTTGATTCAGATCATAGAACAAATATGTGAGAAAAGTTCTCAGGCTATACAAACATTTTCTTCTCTTTAAGGTTTGGGTCACATAATTAAGAGCAGTTCTATGTCTTCCATTTGCCAATAAATTTATGAAACCTCAAGGGAAAAAGTTTTTCATTATAAAGTCAAAGAACAGTAGATAATGAATGCAATCCAATGTGAAATTTAACATACAACATTGATAGAGAGTGAAAATGATTTTATTCAAATTATACATGAAGATAGTTTTCACATTTTCATCTCTTTGTATATTTACATTAACTTTTTTTTCTCTTTTTTTTTTACCAAAATAATATAATGTAAAATATATTTTATACATTTTTTTCATACTTCCAAAACAGTTCTGATTAATCAATCTTATATAGTATATATAAATTTTTTCAAATCTACAAGTTGCTATCATTTTTAGTCATTGGCAATATCAGATAATACCACTTTCTTGAAAATGATCTTAAAATAATTTTAAAGCAATAAAGTATCATATATACACATAAAAATGGAGTCGAGATTTAATTCATACATGAGGAACATTAACATAAGAGTTAATAGCTATACTTATATTTAAAATAATAAATGTTCATGCTAAAGATTTGTTTTAAAACAGATACAAATAAAAGAAATGGGAACTTTTTATACTACAAATAAAAATCATGCTCATGAAGTAATGTGTTAAAGGGAGAAAAGTTAATTTAAGCCAATATTAAAATAATTATGCAGTCAATTTATTCAAAACAAATGGAAAAATCAAAATATATTTATCTAATTTAATATTTTGATTTGAAGAATTTTTCCCTTAGCAGAAGTTAAGTAAGTAATAATAATGCTATCAAACTCCAAAAGGGGAGGGGGGGAAAAAAAAGAAAATTAAAAATAATTTCCAAGTGATTTTTCACACATATTTAATAATACATGAACTTAAGGAGTTGTTATATAAAGCTAGAATAATACTTTTATTGCAGTTCCCATTTTATAATACAAAATAAGCAATGGACCAGAAATCATAGCAAGAATTATTCTGATTAACACAGTTATATCATGAATAATTTTAATTGAATCAAATGAGAAAAAATGCTTTGAAAACGCAAATTATTTCCAGGGATCAAAATTTTGCAGTCTCTTATATTTTTAAAGCTGATAGACACCCTGGTCAAGAGAAAAAAAAATATTATTTAAGAATAAATCAAATTTTTTGATTTGACAAACACAACACAGAAAATTGGACTTCGTATGCAGTGTGTTTTTGAGATTAACAAAATAGGACATAAATAACAACTAAACATAGAATAGAGATATAACATAACAGACCAAAACATTGTGAAGTGCTGCCAGGAATTACGGAACATTTTTATAATTTAACCTTGATTAGAAAACTTTGGAATTTTACATAAAAAACCACAACTAAGACTAAAAGCAATTAAGATTCTATTTTCTTTGCAGAAAGGAGGATTCTCTGAGAAGCGAGTCGTACTTGTGAAGTGAAGTATGAGGTTCATCCATATACACTGTAATAGTGACATATATGAAACTGAAAGGAAGAATTTAAATTATTTTTTAAATGATCATCTAAGGTACTTACAATTAATGAAAAAAAATTCTATTTTACTTTAATACTCAAAATTTGATTTTTAATATCTAAATTCTATTTTTTACAAAACTAAATAAAACAAACATTATCGAGTGAAAATTCTCAAGAGATTTGTAGCTGTCAACAAAAAGTTTTTACTTGTTTCAAAAGTAAATGGAAAAAAATTGGACATGAAATTCTTAAAATTCATTCTTTGAATACTATTTTCAAAAGAATTTCAGAAAATAGTAATTACAAGTTGCAGCAACTTAAAGGCTTATGAGCAATACCCACACTTAATAATCAGTCAGATAATGAAATATGCATACCACACTTAATAATCAGTCAGATAATGAAATATGCATAAACTGTTTTTTTTCTTCCTTTGGGACCCAACACGAAAGGGAAAAACATCTTGACATTAACAGATTTTTCATTTATAAGGATTTTCAGCAAAATGCAAGAGATGGAGCAATAACATGGGAGAACTAGATCTATGTGAAAACTTAAAATTACACGTCAATTGACATCTCGTTAACTTACTGAAATGATTCATTTGAATTTTTAGTTTTAAATTAAAAAAAATTTAAAATGCTGCACTTTGAGATACCGTCAAAAGTATAAATTTCACAAAAAGTTGAGTCCTTAAAGCCAAAGTCCATTTTTGAACTTCAGTAAAAATATGAATTTCAACAAGCTTCTGAATTTCACACAAACTTATGGTAACATAACAAAATTTATACAAATAATCACTATTGATAATCATTGAGCAAAAATGTAATTTTATTGATTGTTTTCATGAAGATTTATGGATATTTAAAAGTGTATTATTTAAACACTATTTTTGGAATGATTTCATATTTAAATAAAATTAGAACTGTAGAAATTATTACATTTATCAAAATGTTTTTACAATTGTAGATTATCTTATCAATGATTTAAATCTGAAAAATTATAATTAACCATATGAAATATTCGGAAATGTAATTTTATAAATCATTCTCATTTTAAGCCACTAGAGAATGTTAGTCATTGACAATTATAAGCTGAAAGAAGATATGAGACACATATGTTTAAAGAATTTTTCACAGAAGTGTTAAATGAATTTTGGTTTAGGATTAAGATTTTTTTCCAACACATCCTGAGTGAGTGACTGAGGTTTTATGGCGCAAGAGCCAAGGTAGGCTATGCTGCGCCAAACACTTGTTAAAATCTATTCAAAAGTAACAGCTTTAAAAACACAAGACAAACACAAATAACACACAAAAGATAAAAAGTTAAAAAATCAAATGTGGTGTAAAAGACCAATATGTCGTAAAAAAGCAAATAAATTATGGTGGGGGTTTTCCCCCACCAAGTCAGATAGATTTAAAACAGATGAATGAAAAAAAATCCGGCGATGATGATCAAACACCAGACAGTCAATTAAAAAGGGATGAATAGAGTAAGAGACATCTCAGGAAGGACACTCGGGAACACCCTCCCCAAATAAAAGATGTCTATGAGTAAATCGAGTATGTCCCATGCGAAGGCGAGTCAATCTGACATCAGCTCTTCGCATTGGAAATACAGGCCATTCTCCGATGATCAGCTTCACCGAGTGTAATTTATTGTTAATTTGTAAATTCCACGATTCCTGCCATGACTGATGAATGAGATTTAAAATGTGACGTCGTATGTCCTCAAATGGGACTGCGAGCTGCAGAGGATTCGTTGCCGAACGTGCAGCCGAGTCCGCTTGTTCATTTCCTAAAATACCTACATGACTACTTTAAAAAGGCTAGGACGACAAGGACTAGGTATCCAGCAGAATTTCATGTCATAACCCCTGCTATAAAGCTAACAAATAATATTAGCAATTTCAACCACGATAGGATGACTTCTATCGTCCAGATGTACCAATGTTTCCAGGACGCTCCTGCTGTCAGTATATATGACGAACTTTCGAGAACTGGACTTCTCGACTAATCTAAGGGCACAGTAAATGGCGACTGCTTCGGCAGTGTAGACACTGCAGGAAGAGTCGAGCCGGTAACTGTGCCTGATGTCGTTCGAAACGACACCACAGCCGACGTATCCAGTTCCCTTCGATCCATCCGTGTATATAGGAATAAAATCCTCATACTGACTGCGATGGAAGGCAAAGATCCTCTGGAGAACAATGGGACATGTGGTGCTCTTGCTGTAAGAAGCAAAGGGGTTATGATATATAAACCTTGGAATATTCCAAGGTGGAAATTTAATAAAATTTTGTTGCTTAACATCCAAGTCATGTAGGCCGAGTTCCTCGATGAATACCTTCACCCTCTCAGAAAAAGGCCGGATGAAGGAAGGACGAGCACTGTACAATCTGATTAATGACGGGCTGATAGTAATGTTTTGAGATGGATGAGATGGCAGGGATGACATTTTGTAATGATAATAGAGCGACAGTTTCAGGCGCCGCAAAGCCAAAGGTAGCTGGTTACATAGGACATAGAGACTCTGCACAAGTGATGTTCGAAACGCACCACAGCAGATTCTCAGAGCATTATGGTGGACTGGGTCAAGCTTCCGCAAGGTAGTTTTGCAGGCCAACACATCCTGAAATTGCATCAAATATTCTCACATTTTGTAATTATGTGTATTCATGCAAAGCTGCATTTTCGGTATTTAAGTAGTTATAAAAAAAAAAATTGTCATTCTGTGAAAATATCTAAGAAGCTCTACATTCTGCAATATCAGTTATAATCATTCAAGAATTGACCTTTCAATTAAAAGTAAACAAACACATTCATCTCTGAGAATGAATATTTGGTTTTGCTTCAATGAATAGTAAAACTATTCATAATCAACAACTAATGATTGGTTATGATTAAATAATAGTTAATATTTTAATTAGCATTTGTGGTTATTTTTATAATTTTCAAGGCCTCTAATCCCAAGGACACTAAATTATTTTTCCGGTGAAAAAGGTCACAAATTAAAAGCATTTCCAAGACGTTATCTCTTGGGAAAAAAAGTGAAACTTATCATATTTGGTCCTATATTTTATTAACTTTTGTAAACAAAAATAATTCTAGCTTCTTTCATGTATTACTATAAATAATACCAAAAGAATTAATACTCACCAACTTGTTTGTGAATAGTATAAAAACATATAACCTTTAAATGTTCAAAAAATATTTTTAATTTAAACCAAAACAATCAAAACTTCCAAACATATTTAAAAATTTGAATTCTTACAGTGAAGGGAATATTTGTCATGGATCATTATTTGCCAAGTCTATAAGAAAGTAAAATAAATTTTTTGTGAACAAAAATCGGATAAAATTATAATATGAAATTTACAGGATGGGGGGTGGGGACCTAAAGTTTGCAATAAAATTAAATTTTTAAAGAATCCACAAGTGTTTGTTCACAACATGAATAACACATACAAGAATTGAAAAATTAATTCCATTCATATGTTAAGAATTGTATTCTATGAGCACCTAATCAATATTTAAAACCACAAAAATTTACAAGAAGTATTTTTAGAAGTCTGGAAGAAAGAAACTTATTTAAGAGAAATGGCCCAAAGAAATAGAGAAAACATCAAATTAATGTATAATAAATTACTCATCCTCTTTAATTACAGTCCAAATTATAAATTACAAATTTCAATGTGTTTCAAATATATTCTCGAACTCTCTTACTTTCTAGTCTGAGATTCATGTCTGCCCACAAGATTGATTAGCTATATTAAAGAGAAGGTTAAAGTAAGGATTTATAATGCCATAAACAAGTAATTGCTATAAAATGATAACAAGGATACATCAAAAGCATATTTTTATGTGTTTTTCAATAATATGGTTATTTCGGATCCAAAAAAGCAGAATTAACTATCATATTTTGTTTCATTTGGTAGTATTAAAATTACGAAAAGGCAACATTTACAAATAATTGCTAAACAAATATCCAATGTCTTGTCCTGAAACACATCTAGCCTTTACAAAGAAAATACTAAGGATTATAATTTTTTTTTGGCATTTACTTACCTTCTAACAAGACAATCAACAACATAATTTTATTTTGTGTGAAAATAAGAAAACTGATCATTTGAAAAACAAAGGGAAGGAAAAGTACCTCATTTACATGCCAAGGCCAGCTGTTCCATGATCGGGCGAACAGCGCAAATAATCCCAGCTACTTTCTGAGCCTTCACTCTCCACCTGATGATCGCCACTAGAAGCAGAATCTGCCAAAGAGGGCTGTCGGGAAGACAACGAATAAATCAAAACCAAAACTCATCAAAAATAAACATATTTTGGAACAAGTATGTACACAATTGTCTCTCTTCAAAAAGGTGGACCATTTGAGTTACAAGTTCTCAAATAGATTAAAAAAAAAATTATGATTACGACCAATTAAAAGACTCTGAATCACTTCATTACTTGTAATTTAAAACTTCCTTAAAAATTTAATTATGTTTTTTTAAAAAAATTCCCTCAACTCTATTTCTTCTCTCCTTCTGTATGACGAATAAGGTTTCATTTTTTAACATTTTTCTTGAAATTCTTGCATTTCTAAGCTATTCAATTAATATTTGTTATATAATTAATTGTTTCATTGGTCTAAAATAAAATATTTTTAAAACATTCATTTACGGGTTAATTAAAAAGTATTCACAATACAAAGAATTATTACAACATTTATTCCTTGAAGGTCTTGATAAGTAGTGTTTGAGATTAAGTAAATTATTCATATTCATTATAGTAAAAATAATTAAGAGACAAAAACCAACATTTTTATATGGTGGCAAAATTTATTAAAAAAAAATTATTGAAATATTAGTTAAAACTGGTCACAAATATCTAAATATTGCATTGTTAAGCAAGTAAGAACGGTTCCCAAAATTTCAGACCTCTAGCTTGATGGGAAATTGGTTAAATTAACATTGGAAAATTTGATGATACACACACAGACAGACACACACCAAGTGAAATACATAAAAATGTTAAAACTAACTAAAATTAATTCGATAAATTAAATAGTTGGAATGCAGTTTAACCCAACCACCCTTGGCGACAAGAATTATTTGGCAGTATTTTGCTAAATGGTGCTACCCAGGTGCGTTTTAAGGACTTAACGTTTGCCCCCCCCCAAAAAAAATGCCAATTTTTGAAATCACACCAAAGTGGTTGGGATAAACTGCATTGTTAGGCGAGTAAGAACAATTCCCAAAGTTTCAAAGCTCTAGCTTGATGGGAAGTTGGTTAAATCAACGATCGAAAATTTGATGACACACACACCAAGTGAAATACATAAAAACGTTTTTTTTTTTTTTTTTTTTTTTTAAAAAAAAAAGAGGATGAGGAGAGGGGAATATTTAAAACATTTCAACCTTTGAAACTATACAACTAACAAGCATGTTACATATTTGTTATCACATTCCAAAATATAACACTGAATATTTTTATTTTTTATTGTAAAAACGAAAACAAAAGAATAGTTAAAACTTGGATAAACTAAAAGAATAACAAAAAATCCTTGTTATATAATGAAAATACAAAATAAAGATATCCAAATTAAAAATGACTTATACATAAAATAAATTACAATTAGTTGTTATGTATCAAACAGAGATATTTTAATACTCTATAAATAATTTGTCTAACACAAATGAGAATATATTGTTCGATACTGAAGTTGATGATGAAGTTCGATACTGAAGACCTGCTTTAAATATTTAGATAGGCAAAAGAGTATGTTATGGAATTTCTTCCCTTAAAAGAAGGACATACTTCTCTTTATTCTAACTATTAAACTTAATTTGCAGATGCATAATTAATAAAAATCAAAAAAATTAATTTTTTTAAAAGATACTTTATTGTTTGAACTAGATGCCTTGCTGGCAAGTGGGAGCCAGCCAGCTTTAAAAGGGAAGCAACCTTTAACAATCACAGCATAAACAATATAGCATGTTTGCAAGACACTGGACTTGGATTGGACAATGCCCTCAAATGTAACATAAGAATTATGCCGACATAGGCATCAGATGGAAAGAGAAGAGAAAGACCAAGGGCCACATGACACTAGAAGAGAGGAAGCTGAAGAGTTGGGGAAGTGCCCAGGAAGCAACGTTATACCGAATTAAATGGTGTACAGCTGTTGTGGCCTCATGCACTAGTTGGATGTGATGAGAATTGAATGATGATCATTTTTATTTACACACCTACTTCAGAGATGGCAGCACAATGCTTGTAATTTGATTATACAACAATATATTACTTAAAAAGTTTTCCCATTAAAACATGTTTTAGAAGGATTCAATTAAAATGTTTATTGTTTTTTCGCACTTAATTTTTGTAAATTGAGTATTTCCAAATGACTACTCATTTTTGGAACTTTTATTACCTATAGGGAGAAAAATCCCAACAGAGAATGTAAAGTGTATCGATCTAAGAAGATCGCAAATAAAAAAAAAAAAAAAAAAAAAAGAGAGAGAGAGGTGAAATAAGGTATTATTGCAAAGATTACAATGTACGACTATGCATACCATGTTTCAACTTCATCATATACAGAAAAATTATCAAGTTAAAAAAAATATGATAGCTATTATTGATATTGTACTGTGCTTCGGGGTTCATGTTGTTGATGAAACAATCTCTTAAAAATCTCAAGACTTTTATTCGTAGCAATTTCTACAGGACGCAGGAAATTTCAGCTGTAGACATCACGATTACACAGCTCCAATTCAGCTAATTCCACAGAAAACAGCTTTCAAATACAGAAGTCTTTAATACCTCAGACAGATAACAGCTGTTATGCACTAGACTTAGCAATCAAAACTGATCGTCTTCACTACTACTGATTCTATCTTGGCCGGTGGTACTTATACCTGACTTGATGCGACAATCTAAGAGTTTCGACAAGGTTCTAGGCTATCTCGCTTAATATTGGTCCTAGAGCTTGGATAATGGAATTTTCCAGAAATATCCATTTTTCGCCAAATCTTGCCAAGTGGTTACTAAGAATCCAGCCAAGACGCCATATCACTAGAAATATATGTTTGAATACACCTAAATTGTGCAATTTTTGCCCCAAATCTGAGTATTTCCGATCTGTCTGAGATATTTTAAGACAAATACAAGTAATATTTACAAATTTGTAACAATATTGAATAAAAGCAATATAGTTTTTATATATGTGTGCACATTTAAATCGTACGTAATGTCTCTCTTACAGAAAACTACATAATTTTCTTAAATGCCTACATTGAAACTTTTTTGCCTAGCTTGTATATACAAGGAAAGTTAAAAATAAGATAAGTTAATACATAATTTCATATCTCGGGGAAAAAAAGCATAAAAGAAAAATAAAGTGTTTATATTAACAGATTTAGTTTTATAACATTGAAAAACAGCAATACAAAAAAAAAAAAAAATCTATTTTTGAACAGATTTTGTGAAAACTAAGTGAGGAATACGAGGTCAAATGTGGTAAGCAAGGAATTAGATTGCTTTGAAAATACATTATTTAATATTCATTTTTTTTTTGGGGGGGGGGGACAAAAGGACATTTTACTTTTTCACTATTCAAAGCCATTTTTAACATAGAAAACCATACCAAGTACTACAAGATGTCTATTCAGTACGTGGAATTAGTGCTGGATTTCCATCTCTCATTAATATTGTTAAACTGTCTCTATATAAGCAGTGTAGAGTTATTTGGATATATCTGTTCGTTAATAATCTGACTTCAACATTTTGTTATTAATGGAGTGCCTGGTAAATTTAAACATATTTTTTTTATATCTTTATTTCAATCCATGTCATAATTTGATAACTATATTGTTTGTAATTGACAAATGGTATGTTAAGTAGCACATGTGTAAAATCCAGTCAATCATTTTTTCTAAACCAGAAAATTGGAATGTAGTTGGATTAAAAATGATAGTTGCAATTTTAGTTAGAATAGGGAAAGTTTTTATGGTTGATAAGATTTAACACAAGGATTCAAAATGTTTAGTAACCTGTTACAGTACTGATAGTTCATTAAAAACTCTACCTAAGTTACAGTACAAATAAAAAAAAAAACATTCAATACACATCTCTTTACTGCAACATTTTTAATAATCTATAATTTTTCATATTTTATCTAGTAACTCCAATATGGTCTATGAATGTGGCACTATCAAAACACACATTATTTATGTAAAAAGTATATAAATCCCTGTTTCCCAAATCGATTGTTCATTATTATCGCACTTATAAGCAACAAACAGGCTTTAGGGGATGGACCCTGTAAATTTAGAATCTCTGTCAAGTGATGAGGATGGTACATAAGGTGGAATCCTTCCCTTCAAACTTCCACACCATGCTGACTGAAGGACATAGAGCCTTGTCAGATTTAACATTTATCAGCTTTGCAGATGGCGGCAGATCCTTAGTAGGCCCAAGCCCACAACTCGACAGAAATGCTGGCTGCGCGTTTATGACCATGACCACTAAGCTACTGTGGCCACCCACTGTTTGCAAGAAACCTTAAGCAATTTAACCTTGTACTATTTGAATTCTTTTTTTATAAATATAGTTTAGATGAACTTTTACTTTTAAGTAATTCCACAGTTTCTTGAACTATCTTCATACAATAATTTGTTTTCAGATGACCGAGTGTTAAAATCTCGTTGTTGAATAAATTAATATTAGCACAAGCATAATTAATCTAAATGAAACTTAAAACTTCATGTTGATATATAATTCATAACAAAATGCACATTTCAAAATACATATATTTGTTACAATATGGTTTACAATGGTAACCTTGCAATACAATCAATACGGGGAGGAAAAAGACCAACACAGTGTTTTAACAATATATACTGCAAATCAGTTCATACAATTAAAAAAATTAAAGTGAAAAAGCACTCACAGCATCTTCATCCAACCGACAACGATTTTCCTTTCCTTGATAACGATAGATATGCTGGAGTAACTCTAATCGGACATCAGCAAGTTGAGAGTTCAGATTTCCAACTTTATTCTGAAAAATACAAAACAAATACAAGTTATAGAAAAGTAATTTAATAGATATTTATTTTGATAAAGTAGTGAATTACAAATATTAGAGTAAGACTGCAATAATACACAACTACGAAAATTGGAGCTCAAATTAAAAAACAAATTTAAAGATAATAAATGTAAGTTAAATGTTAACACTTTTCTTCATATATACTGTATAACAAATCCTTAAAGAGATTTGAAGACAATTAAAATATAAGTGATTTTTGACATTGTGATCCTTCCAAATATAACAAATAATCATTTTTTTTATTAGTTATTTATATTTTTACAGACAGAAAAAGTATATTACATCATTACAATCTCTAATGGGAGATAAAGGCTATAGTAGAAAAAAATTTACAAGAAAACTAGGGAATTCTAGAGTTATCTAACATTAAATAAAATCTCTTACAAAAATAACAATGAAAAAAGCCTTAAATATGACCTTTTTAAGTCAATATCTGATGGACAGAGGAATTAAAAAAAATGTTAGAAAGACCTTTGATATTTTTTTTTAAAAAAAACGGATAACTTGGGATTCTCTCTCCCACCCGCACGCCGGGCGCGCGCAATAAAATTGCAACACCAGGTTAGGAAATTCAGAGAATGATGCAAAAAATATTTAATTCAGCAGATATGCTTCATATAAATGTTCATAATTGGTATTAGAAGTGGTATATCTGATAATTGTAGTCTATGTTTAATTGCAAAATGTTTAATTTAAACAAAAAATGAACCTAAGAATTATATTTTGCCAGCTTTAGGTTAAGCTTGCTTTTTTAACAAAGTTTTAAAAAATAGTTTCACTAGAATCTTAAGGACGAACTCTTAATTTTATTACATTTTTATAAAAATTTGAAATAAAAACAGATTTATTATTAATGAAAGTAAAAATATTAACTTTGAAAAAAGAGCATTCTTCCAATTTCAAGTTAAATTTTAATTTTAACATATAAAACGATATTACCCATAAATCTGTATGTATATTCAGAATGGATACAAAAACCACAGATAATTATGCAAGTAAATATACAAAACAGAAAAATATAATTAATATACAAAACAAAACTAAAGCTATAAATTCAAGAAAAGTATAACATCATAAAATTATTCTCACATTTTTAAAATTGATCAATGCAAAATCAATAATTTTCAATTTATTTAAAAATTTTGCCAATATTCATTCTAATTGCTTAGAATTTAAATAATCGGTTAAGTTCTTTTTTGTAAAGAAGGGAGTAATAGTTTTTTAATATATATATTCTTAAGAGAACTAATAACCTTCCAATGACATTTTTTGAAATAAATACTTTTAAGTAAATATACTACATTTTATTACATATCAGAATTAGATTCAGTGATTCAAGGCAAACAGATTTTTAAATGGCAGTAAATTGTGAAATTTGTGAAGTTTTTTTTTTTTATGCAGTTCTCTCTTTTTTTTTTTTTTTCAATATCATATATAGTAAAAATATGTGTTCTGTTCATCAAATTGTTTCTCAAAAATCATTGTTTTCTTTATTTTCATGGACATTAAATCGGGAAAAAAAAAATCCAAATAATTAAGGGGAAAAAGGAATTTTCCGCAATTTTTTCCTTTTAAAACTCTATCTCTAATTTTTTATACAGGGTCATATTATACTACATTTATGTGGAAAAATTCAAGCCTTTTTTCTTTGTTCAAGCATAAACAATTTTAAATCATTCATGTTTGGGACAAGGGACAAAATGAGTTAGACAAAAATCAATTTAAAAGATCTCCTAATGGAAAAGAAAAAGTCGAATATTTCCAATAGTTTTGAAATTTAAAAACTATTAATTTGTTTTTGAAATAATATCTATAACAAATCAATTAACACATGAAATGGAAACTTAAAATTTTTTTTTTATAAACCTAGTTAAAGTAAAGAACAATAATAACATTTTGAAATATTTATAATGACATAGTAATTTAAAATATGCATTATTCCAATGATAATGTAATATTCCCACTTATTATATTTTTAAAATCTATTAATACAGTCCTCCCCCCTTCCTGAAAAGATATGCTCTATATTTTCAAATTTTGATTTTATTTTATATATTGCTTCCTGAATGAATGAATTAATCGTAAGCACTTTGATGATTATCTCTAAATACATTCCCTCCTCCCTATAAATTCACCAAAGAAGTAGCTAATTTTATAGTGATGTTCTCATTACATAGGTCTACATCCTTGCATTTTTTTATCAAATAATCCATACTGCTACTTGCAGTATACTCACAAACTTACTCTCCCCTTTTGTGTTCCACAACACTAATAAAAATTCTGATATATTTTTTTTTACACTTTCATAAAACCAACTAAAAATTTTCATACTAATAATTTAATCAAAAGTTTCGCTATCACTCCTTTTCTTTTTTAATACACAGCAAAAATGGCCAAAATAATTTTCTATATTTGGAATTTTTAATATCTATAACTATACTGGACTTCAAAATGACTTATCTCTAATATTACTTACTTAAAAATTATATCAATAAGCATTACATAAGAGATTTACTTATAAGGAAATAACATATTACAACTATTGAGGTAAGTACCCACAATTCACCTTGTACTAAATGTAACTGAAGTCTTTACAATGAATAAACAATTTTCCACCCTTTCTTTATAGAATTATTTATTATTTCAGTAAGAATTATGATTCAAATTTAGATCTCTATACTGCATATATGTTTTGAATAAAAACTCGTTGAAATAGATATTACACGTTTTTTTTTGTCAGACTCCTTATCCATTCCTCTCTAGCTTAATTAAAGTAATCTTTGAATTTTGTCAATCCATATATTTTTCAAAATAATAATGGCTATTTACACATTGAAGAAATAAGAATTCAAAGAAAGAAAAGAATAAAAATTCAAAAGGATGTTTAAAAGAGGATTTCAAAACAATTATCCCTTTACAACAAGCACAACTCCTCAGATTTTAAAAATAAGTGCTTAAAAAAATTAACTTTTTTTAGAAACATTTACAAGGATGAATAACATTAGTTCTCTTCAAGTGATATTAAAATAATTTTTTTTTTGTACAAATAATGCTACATTCATAGTTAAGATACATTTAGCAGCATAAAAGTAAGCGAAATTGTTATTTATTGAGATAAGACTATTCCACATTCAAGTAATGAATAGGAAAAATTTATATGAATGACAAGTTTCTTACAAAATTAATATATTACAATGAAACAATATAACTTCTCCGTTTCCCTCCAAATAAAAGCAATCATTAGTAATGTATATGCAGATCCAGTTTATATTAACACACATTCCAAAATATTAGAAATCCCAATTAATATTTAATTGCATTTTGTATGCAAGACTCGTATGCTCTACATTTTTTAACCAATTTTTATATTTATCTTGTACAATAGAATCAATCTATTTAAGAGAAACAAAGTAAGAGCTGATAGAAACACATAAAAACTCAACAAACATAAGATAACATAAAATTAACCAAATTTATTCACAAGAAATATTTATACATATAAATATTTAATGATTACATAAAATTCAACTAATTATGAAAAGGTAAAAAGGTACAAAAATAAACATCAACATAAAAAATAAATAAATGTGCTGCAGTAACTTTTCCCATTATATCTTTTCATCTTGATAATACTGTGGCAAATTTGCTTAAGCGTTGGAGCTGGAAAAAGTAGGCATAATATTTAGCTTTTATTCAATTTATAACTCATGTATTTTATTAAATTACAAGATATAAATGTATCGCAAAGAACGGAAACACTAGAGCATAATGAAATAGAACTTTCTTGGGGGGGGGGGGGGGGATGACAATGGTGGCACTTGTGCATCGCAATAGACTCGCAGAAGTATTATGCTGAAAGCATTAACCTGGTAACTTTAAAATACAAGTACAATCATAATGTGCTACTGTAAGCAATGAGTCTCTAAAAACAATCACTTGGCATAAGAAATAAATTTTATATTTTAAACTTTCTAATTGGTGAATAATTAATAACTATGGCTTTATTTTTTAAAATTTCTTTTATCACTAAAATAATCATTCTCATACAAATTAATTATTTTCTTTATTGCATTCTAATAATATATGCAAAAATCTAGGCAATCAATAGTTTGATAATTTAATCAAAAAAACTTTACATAAGTAACAATTCCATAAAAATTAAGTTTTGAATATTGATTAACAAATATTTATTCGTAATGATGACATTATTGGAGTGCCTAGCACTGTTGGGCTTTAATCTCCGATATGGTATATATAGCTTGATTACTTCCAAGTGTCCAGTGCAATTGGTATTTTTGATAAATAATAAGTTAAGTGATTAAAAATTATTTTAAAATGGAAGAGAACTTAAATTAAGCAGAAAAATTAAAATTATTGCATGAGAATTAGACTATACATGATAACTAAGAGATTACATGAGAGGGGTGGGGGAATACAGGGTAAAGTGCATTCGTCCAATCAGGAGGCAGCAGCTCTAGTTGTATAGGGAGTGTGGGTTTCTGCGAGGGACACAGTGTCCGAGTTCCGATTGGTTAGAAGTTTAGGAGGGTAACTTAATATAAAAGTTGCTCGATTATGTAGGGAGAGTTATAAATCTCCGAATTCTTGGGATGTGATATTTATATTTCATACCTTGGCAGCTTGGGGTTCCTAAAATTGAGGGATTTATACAGTCATTAACTTTATTTTGGAAGGTTTCACTGATGTTATTTATAAATTCTTTAATTGTAGGGAGGTCTAAGGAATTTCTTAAGTCTTTATTTCTCATGAACCATCTTGCATTACAAATCATTCTCGTATTTGTTCAGCTCATTAAACATAACTACCCAAGAAACACAGTCAGTGATGCTTAACCTTTTATGGAATGCATTTTCCTGAAAGTATTTTTGATGAAATACAATAAATTCAGTGTTATGTGATTATATGGACAATTAATAACCATTAAATATTAGCAGTTACCCATTGTCTTAAGAATTGGTGATAGTGGGGGTTGTGCCTTGAAACTACAGAATGTTTTGTACACTAAAATGAGGTATAAATGCTTATATTTCCATGATTGTAAAAATCTGCAAAAACCCTTAGCTCAGTTTTATAAGTCTCAAATTTGTCGATTTTTGAAATCACGCCAACTATGTAAATTACATAGAATAATAGTAAAAAATTTTACTGGCCAATTTTTAACTGTGGATTCGATACAAATGTTTAAAAAACTTCATAATCATTATTTTCATGAGTTAAATTCATTTACTTCCACAAATAATAAAAATATATGCATGCTCAGCTGTTGCTTTTAAGTAGTTTTCTAGCAAATCAAACTATATTCACACTCTAACTGCATATTTTCAAAAAATTAAAACTATTTGTTGATCGAAACACTAAAAAGAATTTTAAAAACACTCGCTACTCTTCTACAAGACTGAAAAGTGCAATGGGATTTTAGAATAAGAATGAATTTTAATAATTACACTAGCTTAATGTTTTGATTGTAATGTTGTACAGGATCCCTTAAAATTCCCTCTAGATCTTTTAAAAATATTGCCACATAGAATGAAAGTCAAAGACTATGGAATTAAATCTCAACTTGAAATGAAGTACTTTATTATCCAAGAATGGAAATTAGTATTAAGAACTTTAACTAGAGTGAGTGAATGTTAAGTTTATTAGAGCAAGAGAACTTTAACTGGAACAATAAAAAGATTAGAATTAAAGATTTACATATATTAACTATAAATGAAGATAATAGAATGCAAAGCAGGACAATAAGAAGAGAAAAATCTATCTTTCCTTTACAGCTTCACGAGAGGCATATATATATAGGAAAATGATGCACTTTGCTTCAGTTAAGGCTTCCCTGCACAAGTTCTCGAGAAAAATTTGGCCAGCAGATGGAATGCAACATGTGGGCATCATTAACAGGATGCAGCGAGTGAGTGAGAGCGAAATGTAAAGGTTATTGGCTCAATAGCCAGATTTGGCTACGCTGCCCCAAATGAGATTTAACTGTAGTCTAGACGTGAAAAAATTGGGGGGGGGGGGAATTTAAACCAGACATACTTAGCATTTATAATAAAACATAACTCAACTTAAAATGGCATATTAGAACTTGGCTGAGCTAAATGAAAAAAAGTTTAATCTGTTTAAGCTGGTGAATCCAAAAAATGTTTTAAGAACTTGCATCATTATAATTTCCACAAATTTAAATATATTTATTACCACAAACATTCCAAGCCCTTGAAGTTTACAGGTTTTATCACACATATTAAACAAATCTCCAGCTTTCCTTAAATAATGTTTCTTCTAGCAACACAATTAATGTAACATACATAGAAAAACTACGAGTCACATTGAATTTAGTTGTCCACATCATTAACCTGCAAAAGTTTCCAACTTACTCTGGACAACACAAGCATAAAAAGACGCCTCCTCCGATTGGTTGAAAAAGTCCTTATAAAATCTGAACATACATTGTAACCCTTAAACCGATGACAAGCAATTAGTAACAAAGAAGTACAAAGTTTAATGTTGTGATGTATAACAGTTATGCCTAAACAGAAAAGAGAGGGTTGCCACATTTGGCAATTTATTTTAAAAAAATATTTCTTCTAAGGATGTAGACTAAACTGTTTTCCTACTGAAATGATCTCAAGTTTAGTAACTATAACAATATAAAAAATTTTTTCAACAATTTCAATCAATAATAAAAAAAAAAAATTAATGCAAAATTATACATAGAACTTTTTTAAAGCTGTCAAAATTAATAATTTACACACAGAAATAATTGCAAATAAAAATCAATTTAACATAGCCTATAATTATAAGATATAAAGAAATTTTTCAGTAATCAAAAGAAAATGTTGTACCTCTTTCGAGCATATATTATACCTAACACTAACCTACCAGAAAACCGATTCACAATGTCACATCTTGGGTGATAATGGCCTCAGTTTGTATTTTTCCAGCAGGCAGGTACAAATACGTGACCACCAAATAAAACACAGCAAATCAAAAAGTTTTGTGTGTATTTTCTTGTGTGAAAAACTTTGAAATTATTCATGGCCCAAACAATGTTTTACTGGATAATTTCTCCAATTTTTATCTATTGCATATTTAAACAAGGTATTAATAACCAGGTTTAAAGGACATCCAAAGCCTGCCATATTAAAGGGTTGGTTGGTTATAAGAAAGTTCTGGCGCAGAGTCCTCATAGGAAATATTGTGCCAAATTCAAGGGACATATTATAAAAGGTTGATTGACTGGTTGGTTTCATTAACATCACACTAGAAGCAACACGAGGGCTTTTGGTGACATACCTCATAATTTTGAACTCTGGTGAAGTGCTGAGGACAACACTCGAGCTGGTATTTCCCTTTCCTAACTTCCACACCACACCAACGAGAGGACTTTGAGTCTTGACAGATTTAACATGCATTAGCTCCTGCTATACAATGGGTCTAAAGTGGTATTAAGGCTTGAAGACCATACTCGACAAACGCAAATCCACAGTAGCCATATTAAAGGACTATAAGTATTAAATTCTGCAGCTTTGTCACTTGACAATTTTATTTAGAAGTAGAAGATCACCTTCCAGTAAATTTTGAAAAAACTGAATTTTTATCAAACACACACTCAAATTATGAATAAGTGGTCATGCCTATTTACCACCGCCTCACAAAGGAATAAAGTAGAACTACCATTTTGTTAACATTCGCTATTCATTACAGATTAAAAATTTAGTAAAAGAAATGGATTTCAATGTTATATCTCAAAGTATAATTAAGAAACGAAGTTGAAATTTTAGTGACTAATTATTAGTTATATATTAGAACAATAATGATAGGCTAGTAAAAGAATGATCAATAATAATCATCATCATCATAGTATTTGTCACAGTAATGATATATTAAATTCACAATTGAAAATTTTACAAGAAAATTAAATCATAAAGATCTAATTACTCAGGATTAATTCTAAATTTAAAAAAAAAAAACCACAATTCCCTGCTAGTAATAAGTGATCACAAAAAATTTCGAGCTTTGGTATATATGTCATATTTCTTAAAGAAAAATAAGTCCTAATTCTTAGCTTAAGAAGAAAAACTATAAAGAGAAAAGACACAGGAGATAAGGTACTACATTAGACATCTTCAAAAAGACTTAACCTTGGTATAATAAAGAAATTTTATGGATACAAGGTCAATATGCAATCATTTTGCCTATACAACTAAATAGATTGCAACATCTTTGTAATTAATACATGAATTGCTACATCAACTACCAAAAAACTATGAAGATTGTAAATTAGATTTTTAAATTATTGAGCTAATAAAAAAAAAATAAAGTTTGATCGCTATTCCTTTTTTAAACCTAAATATTAAAAAGAGAAAAGCAAGATTAGCCTATTGTGTTACACAATCATCATAACATAAAAATACTAACCTTATAATGTAAAATAAGCTTTTCAATTCTATCTTGGACATTATCTGGTATTATATCAAGTCCATCAAAATCCATGACTTGAGAAGCAAAAGAATCTTTTTTCAAGTTTGGCAAATCACCAGCATCATCACAAGGAGTTGCAGGAAAACCAGAGCTCGGAGTACGAGAATGATTTGGAGTTGCATAACTACAGCTGAAAGAATTGGAATGGTCGGTCCTTTTGCCACTGATACAAGTATCTATAACATTTTGACACCAAAATGGAAACCTCTGTTCCATGTAAGTCGCATGTTGAGTCATAGATTGCAAGACATCCTCCAATGAAACAGGCAAATCAGCTGTGTCTGTTGCCACAGAGCAGACTGATTCTGATGGCATAACTGAACTGCATAATTCTTGAGAATTATTTTCACTCTGTTCATAAATCAAAGCCCCACTTTCACTGACTAATGTATCAGTAGAGCCATCAATGGCAGGTTCTTTGACACCAAAGTTTGAATTGAGAGGAGCAGCTAGACATATTTGGTTTTCTGTCCTTTCAGAAGGAAGTAAATCATCAGCTTCCTTCAAACTAGCAGAGGAAATAGTTTCCATAGTCATTGGATCATGTACAATTTCTTCATTGAAGTCCATTAATTGTGGGCAGGTTACAGATTCTATAAAATTATTTTCTACAAGATTTGGATCACTGTTCCGCCTATGCAGGGTTAATGAATGCTCAGCACTATGAATGTCATCACCCGTGGTATGAATGTCATCACAAGACTTAGTTTTCACTAGATTTGTTTTCTCGGGAACACCTTCAACCAGTGATGGTTCTTCTGTAGGAGGTATAGATGGTCTACCAAGACCAACCAAACTGTTTGGAACATAGATATCACTCCAGAATTTCAAGCATCTAATTTGACAAGATGGCCTTAAAACCTATTAAAATGAAATATTGTCAGGATATTAAAACTGTTTTAAGGTAAATAAAATCAAAGAAACTATAACTCATATTAGCACATTACAATAAAATAACTACTATTAAATAATCTAAAAATCACATTTATACAAAATACAAACTTAAAGGGAAAAAAAAAAGACTTTATGAGTTGCGAATCATGCTTGTGTTGCTTCTGAAAAATTGCTTCAATTTTTCAGATGCAAATTTTTTTCATAAAAAATAATACTGTTTTATATTACTAAACAACAAAACACACACAAACCTCTTAAGAAATATACATGCAGATTCATTTACTTTAATAAATCTTAGTACTTTGATTTCAGCATATCTAGTTTCTATAAATAATAAAAGCAAATGGCCTTGCATTATTTCTCAATACAGTATTTTGTGGAATCAAGACAAATCCCTAGCTTGACTTAAAAAACATTTCTAGCAATGAAGTTCATGACTCCCTTTTAAGCCTTTACCTTTAGCACAATATAAAACAAATTTCTAATAAGTTTTTATAACTTATCCTTTTATCTTACGATATAATTTTCTCAAAGGCATTTAATTTTACAATATTTAAGATTATCTTTTATATATAATGCTATGCAAAAAAAACCTTCCTTAAAAATAAAAAGCAGTTTTTAATCTAGAAAGAAGTATTTTTCCTACCTCTGTGCTATTATTATACAAATAATTATGAAATTGACACTTTTCATTTAACACTGGCCATACAGAGAATGTTCTGAGTCTAACACTGTATGTATTTCTCTTTTCATCAGTATTGCACAAAAATGTACCAAAGAGACAAGAGTAAGTGTGAAGAACCAAGCGTGCCTATAAGAGGATCAGAATAAGTTAGAAATTTTTAAATTAAGAAAATATAAGGTTCACAAAACAAATAGTTCTAAATATTTCATTTAACAACTAAAGGATACAACACCATTTTAATGGACAATACGAAAATAAAATTGCTTTACTTTTGAAAATCAGGTGAATGCCAATGAAAACACGGATCAAAGATAAAAACTCACCAAGTACTGTTCATTGAATTCAAAGTGGCACGGGAACTGTTTAAGCAGCTGATAAATACAATCTAGCCACTGTAGGAACACAGGACTTTTTTCATTTCTGTCATCTGTACCATCTGGATTTCCACACCGGTCAGCAAATTTATGACCATATTCAAGCCACTCTCGCTCTACTAACACTTGAAAACCCTACAAGAATTACAAATTATAAGTTGAATTTGTACATGTAATTAATGTTCAAGCAAATAAGTACAGCAAGTTCTTTGAAGTAAAAAAAAAAAAACAAGTCAACAATAATGTAACTTATGTATATTAAAGATACGAACTTAATATGCTATATATAATTAATAAAATACAAGTTCAAAGCAACATATAAATAGCAAAAGCAATTTAACAGAGACATGAAAACTTCAAATTCTGTAATTAGAAAAAAGACTAACAAAGAGAATCCAATACAGTATGATTATATTTATAAATGTATCAGAGTTAAACATTCATATTCATTATATTGAACAAAATTAATACATTTCATTGGTTCATGTTGGAGAAATTATCTCTAGACAAACTTAAATTTTTCAGTTCTTAAACAAATTTTAAGAATATTGATTTTTTTGAAATACTTTGGCTTATGTTTTACGCATATAAATATTCCTCAGAAATGACATTCCCATTTAATTTAATAATCTTTTAAATGAAACTTAAAGCATCATGTATGAGAAAGGAAAATTCTCGAGTTTTTAATAGAGATTACCTAAAAACAGGAATGTCAACTTTAATGTTTTTAGATTTTTTAAAAAACCTTTAAATGAAATTCATTCATATAACTGTGAACACAAACATGTTTAGCTAAAATTTAATTTATAATCACTCAAAACGATTTCTGAACATGCAGGATACCTTTAAAGAATTATTAATACACACATCAAAACATAAAATTTTGATTGGGATTTTTTTTAAAGAATTGATAATTAAGAGCTTTTGAATCTTTAAAGAGAACAAAAATAGATTACAACTTTAAATAATGAACTGGTTTACAAAACCATCCCCATAAGTGGAATTAAAATGAAGGCTTTTGAATTCAGCAGACATTTTTGAAGGGACAATTGAATACCTTATCCACTACATATCAAACAATATTTGCATCGGCTAATCAAAAATGATCTACGAATATATGGAGAGTGAGAGTGTAAATTTATTAACTCTTCTCATAGAATGATGCATGCAATATGTGAATGGGAGGTTAAAATAATAGGGCGAAAGTCTACACTTTTAAGATGACAGAATGAACACATTTTCTAAACCAGGAGCATTAAAGAACGCAAAGATCCTTAAAAGAATAAGTTTATATACATTAAAATACTTGAAACACTTCATTATAATTAAACAAATGACAACATTCTTCACAAAATGGCACATCAAGTAAAATAACTTACAATTATAAATTCTATTAAAAATTATGAAGCTTTAATATTTTATGCAAAGCACATCTTAAAAAAAGCTTTTTTCCCCACAAGGTAATTATTTTCTTTTACATACTTCAAATTTATGAAATAGCTACCTTTTTTGTTCTATAGTATGGATCCAACATTATTTCAGCTAGAGCCACTATTTGAGGTGTCCGGTCCCATCCATCTGAACAATGAACAAGAACTGGTCTTTCATCGACATCAATAGCATTCACAACTACTAGAGCAGCTCTCAATAAGCCCGAAATGTGATGCAACCACCTTGTATTTTCTAATGTAGAAAGCCAGCTATACATAAATAAAACATTGAATTCTGGTTAAAGCACCACAATTAATTGTAGCACAATAAAACAGCATTCACAAATTCAAAATTTTACATATACTTTTTATAAGATACAATGAGTGCCTAAAAACATCCCAGATTTATGATACAAAAACTTTTATTCTTCACAAGCATATTTTAAACGTTATTCTATTTAATATGCACCCCTCCACAATCCAAACACAGCTTTAGGCAAATGTTTCATCAGTCAAAGCAGTGCTTGAGATCATTTTCAGAAAACAAGTTCATGGTCTCTGTCGTTTTTTTCTTTTACAGCTTTAACTATCTCAAATCAATTGATTTTATCTTGGGGAATAGAAAGTCACATGGTGTTAAGTCAAATGAAGAAAGGATGATCCAACAAAGGGATGTTATGCTTGGCCAAAAATGTCTAGACAGACAATGCAGTATGAGCCAAGGCATTGTCTTGAAGAATCCATGGCTTATTTTTCTACAATTTCAGATCAATTTTTCAAAATTCATGCAAAATTAGTCAAACTGATTTTTTATCAATGCTTATGGCTTCAACAACTATGAGAACTATGTCATTAACATGGCAAGTCATCCTGGTCATGGATATCTTCAATCTCTTTTCGTCATCTTTGAACCATTTAAACCATTCAAAAACCTTTTAAGTAAAATAAACATTCCTCACTATATATTTCTTTAATAAAAAATGAGTTTTTGCAGCATTTTTTTCTGAATTTCATGATTAATTTCATATTAATTCATTGCCCTTTTAAAACACTTAAACATTTTCCAAATGGGCTGCAAAAGCAAGATCCTATACATATGAAGGCTACAGTCCAATTTAATGGTTCACTGTGACTCCAGGGCAGGAATGGAAAGAGATTTCATGTTACTAGCTGTGAGTAATGTGATCTTGTGGAGCACACTGTCTATAAAATGATCAGTCCATCCTTTTTAGCCACACCTTGTACATTAAAAAAAAGTTTTAAATTGGGCCATCTATTAAACTTTTGATTTTATGACAGTAGAAAATACATCATCTGTGAAAGAATAATTGCTCATGAGAAGCTTGGGAAGAGTTACAAATAGTGCAAGTTGGAATGCTTTTTTGCCCCTTGTCAAAAGTAAGACTTGTATGTGTCCACTAGCAACAGTGTTTGGCCATCTACAAATAGTATTTGTTTGCCTCAATCTCCCTTAATAACAAGGGCGCCACCAGCAGGAGTTTTCCCGTTATACCCTGAGCTAGTCAGAGGGATCTTCTAAAATTGCTGATATGAAACTTTTATCTGTAAATAGGTCTCAGGGAAGAAGAGAGAAGTATTTGGACCCACAATAGTTTAATCGCACCTCCTTAGGCAGAATATAAAACGAATTTTAAAATCATAGTTATAAAACACACAGAGTACTCCAACATTCCTTATTTTTTATGAATATTTGGATAAAATATTATATACAGCAAAGGATGCAATACACATGAAATTAGGTACATTATAAATTATATTGTTCACAGAGGTATGCAATTAAGATGCTCTTTTGTTAAAATAGCAGTTAAAATATGGTTTACACGAGAGCCATTGCATATTCTTGAATCTATAGCAGATGACAATTTAATGATAAATTTCAAAGGCATTCCCCTCCTAGTTGTGTATTATTTTGCTCATTCTTATTTAGCATCCACACACACAATAAATTTAAATTTTTTATATAGTTAAATTTTACTAATGCAATTCTTTATATACAATCATTTTTTTCCTTTTTGTCCACTGTAATGAATCGCAGAATTTTTCTTTTTCAAACTAAGCAATATGAGGTAGTATTAAAAAGAGAATGGGAAAAAATTCATGTAGTTTTTACAATCTTATTAAAATGTCCATCCCAGCTACATCAATGTTATAATACTATTCCTTTTTGTTCTCCTGGTCGAGTTTAGTCAACATATGAAGCTATAATTTTGTTTTTCAGATTTGAAAATTGGTTGAAACACATTTCATAAATTTTCACACTTAAAATAAAAAAAAGAATTAAATGGACTAAACATTTTTAAAAGACAAATATTCATGACTTAAGCACTTGTATTTATTTAATTGCTGCATTCAAATTTTCAGGCACTCCACAAATGCTTCACAGAGTTTCTACATTACACCCAAAATTATTAGCTTAGTTAAATTAACAAGACTTAATATTTTCTCAATTGCAACAAACTCTCATTTGCTTCCAAAGTTAATGAAACAACTCTTCAACTGTCTGGTCCTTCAGGAAAATCATGTAAAAGAAATCAAAATCTTATCGCATCTTCAAGATAATTATTTTTAAGCGATTGATAAAAAACATTGATTGTTTCTACTAAATCATTTCCATTGAAAGTGTTGAAAGGAAGGATTTCATTGAAAGGAAAAGAAATATTTTAAGACTGCTGAAGGTCTCGTAATAGCAAGAAATAATGGTAGTCAACATGTCTTGCTGTAGCTGAGCAACAATTAAATATAGTATTAAGAGAAATTCACAAATTTTTTTCAAAGGTAATGCACTATAAAATGAAAAAAAAGTTACGAATTTCCAATTCTTATTTTTATGTCAATATCGGTAGGAACATTGGATAGATGTGTATTTATCTCTGGAATATTTCTGCGTATTTTCACCCCAAGTATCAAAGATGTTTGATAGTATGAATATGAAAGAGGCGAGTGAAATTGCAACAGATTTTAATGAATTTAGAAGCGAAAGGAAAGATTTTCATTTTTAAAATTTCGAAACATAACAATGTGCATTTTTTTTTAAAAAAGGAATTATCCCATGAATGTATATGAATGGCATTACAGGATGAAAGGATAAAATTATCAGAATTTTTGTTTGAGTGTTAGTAGCTTGTTTTTACCGATTTACTAGAAAATAAAATTTTACTCAAGTAACTAGATAACATTTTGCAAAAATAATAAGATGTTTCTTTTTATGTGAATAATAATAATTATGCTAGATGTTCTTAAGAGTTATTAGATTTTGTTTGGTAGATGTATGAATGAGTTTGATATGGGTTAAATGAAAAATCGTTTGTAAATCAGAATGTTTTGTCCAAAGAGAAAGAGTTCTGCTTTAACATGCAATAATAATGCGAGACAACACAATTATTTTAAAGGAAATAAACAATTTATGGATATAAATATCATTGTAGAACAAAATGAAGAAATTTGTTATATCTTTCATTGATAACAATAGAGAATCATTTTTACGTTTTATTTTCATTGAGTAATGACATTTTGTTTCGGTTTGGAAGGCGCGTATGAATCAGTTTAAGCGAAATGAAATTCAGTTGTGTTCGAACAGTGAACAAAAGAGGAATAATTGATGTACCAAGCATTAATGCTTTCAGAAGTTTCATCAAGGATTTCATTAGATATTATTGATTTATACCAAGGATCACCTGAAAAATATTAGAAAGTAAAATTTTCTTATTTCCCCCCCTCATCAGCTTCGAGGACTTCATATTCCAAACACACACACACACATAAAAAAAAAAAAAAAAACCACCAACTTAGGCTGTTTTTTAAATTGTGCCAAGTGGTTGGGCTAAACAGCATTTTCACCATCAATATCATAAAAAATATTTAAGAGGGCTGAGTTTTTTAGTTTTTATTAAAGTCGCACTAGAAGCAACACGAGGGCTATTGGTGACGGACCTCATAATTTTGACCCACGGTCAAGTGACGAGGACGATACCTGAGCTGGCCCCCCCTCTCCTAACATCCACACCACGCAAATGGGAGGACTTTGGGCCCTGAACAGATTTAACGTGCATCAGCCCCGGCTACACTTAAGAGGGCTGAATAGATTTAGATATACAAGCAGACATATCTTATACCAATCAATGACTTAATTATTTTTACAGATTAGTAAAAATAAAAACTCCTTTTGAATGAACCTACATTGCATTTATTACGAGGGTTGATCAATAAAGACAAGAGTCATACACAAAAATCGTAAAGTTTAGTTTTTATTAACCTTGCACTAGAAACAACACAAGGCTATTGGTGAAAGACATTGGTCAAGTGATGAGGACGACACTCCAGCTGGCATCCCTCTCCTAACTTCCACACCATGCCAACACAAAATCATAAAACTATACGAGAGAGAATTTGTTTCTACAAAAGCTTCTTAAGCATTCGGAGCAAAAATTCAAGCACAGATTAAAAGAAATGGTAAAATCAATCTTTATGTAAAGCCTTTAAACTTCAATCTTTATATTAACCTACTACAGAATGCTAGGATTTATTCAAATAAAAGAGCATTTGTAGGAGATGAATCAATAAATTAAAATTGGATATTAATATTATATACATCATACATTTTAAAGAAATGTTTAAATGTATAGCTTATTTTCAGCTCAAAAGAAAATAAAAGTTGATATCAACAGGTGAAAATGAAAAGCTAAAAAAAACCTACTTCTGATCATCGGATATAGAACAAAGAGTTCGAAGAGAATTAAAACTGTTGCGTATAGTATGTATATTAGCCAATCCCATAAAATGTATTTCACAATCAGGATAGTATTCATTGCATTCATAGCCACCACCTTTGGCTCTGTTGGTAACAGCAGCAGTGTAGGAACGAGCATCTATGATGAGGAGTTTTTTCCTGTTTTCTTTTACTTCATCTTTTTTCTCTTCTTTATCAGAGTCATCACCTATTGTAGGGGAAGAGGGAACTCAAATCTTAAAATAAATTTATATCAACTAATAAATTCATTGAGTGCAGCTAAAAATAGAGTAAAATTCTAACAGGAGAGAAGATGCATGTCACTTACAAGACATTCAATAGATAATTTCTTCCTTCCCCAACAAATAAATTTATGTACTAATTAATCTAAAAAGAAATAGTTTTGAAAAGCTACAATTTGGTTATTTACTAATATAATCAAATCATGTGTTCCAAGTTAAGTTCAGGAGAATACAAGTGAAATTATGTAAATCAATAAACACCTTCCCCTCCCACAAACACATTAAACAAGTATCACATAAAATTTATAAATTATTAAAGCATAAAATTACTTACCTAACACATCGATCAATAACTCCCGAGTCTAACATTGAAAACAACATTTATTATGCAAAAATTTTTTTTATTCATCAACATAACACCTTTTGTTAATCACCTTTTAGGGTGATACAATCGTTCCAACGCTTTTTCAAATATTTTATTTTTTTTTTTTTCAAAAAAAAATTTTTCCCCCGCAAGAAATCTTTTTTGTTGCGAGTAAATAGCGATAAACAGCTTTCTGAATCATCGACTCGTTGCTGTTTTTGTTCCATCGAAAGCAATCGCGGCACCCACTTGGAAAAAACCTTTTTCAGTAAATACACTTCCATATGATATCTGTGTCATCTCAGCAATCTCACGGAGCTTCACTTTACGATCTTTAATTATAATTTTTGTCACTTCACTCACATTTTCCGGTGTAACGGCTTCCACAGGTCTACCCGAGCGTTCCGCGTCATTTGTGTCGGTAAGACCACGTTTAAACTCGGCAAACCACCGACAAATCGTTGCTTTTGATGGACAAGAGTCCGGGTAACATTTTTCAATCCATTGTTTCGCTTGCACGGTGTTTTTAACCCATTAAAAAACAATGTTTTATCAGAACACAAAACTCGGTTTTTCCCATTTTTTAAACAAACTACAAAATGACTTTACTCCAACCTCGATAACTCAGCTGTTTCTGGTCCGATCGACTTAAAATTTTGACATGTTTCAAGCAAAGGTTAGTACTCTAGAAAGACCTGGTTACTGGTTTACTACGAGCGCCATCTCTGGGTTAGTCTCGGGAGTTATTGATTGATGTGTTATTTAAAATTAACATCAAAATGCAGAAATTGCATTTCCAATACTCAAAATATTGATATAAAGTAGAAGTTCAATATTCAAGATTAAGGATAGCTCAAAGGTACAAAATAATACATGAAGAAAGTTATACATTTAAAACTTGTGCATGAAAGTGATCCATGAGCATTAGAAAACAATATTTTGTTGGATTAAGTGCTTTTTTAAATTACTTTCTTCTTTCAAACAAAATTAAAAATTTCAATATTCTAAATCAAAAGACAAAAGTAAATTTTGACTTAAAAATATGTGTAAACCTAACAATACAAGTAAATAAAATAAAAATCCAAAAGATATCTTTAAAGTAATCTACAATAAGCAGAATACATTTTACGATTTATTTGCAATCCAATTAAACATAGACTAAATTACAAATTTGATTAATAAATTTTAAAACTATACAAGATACAAAATTCTATAACAAAATTTATTTGCACCCAATATAATTTTAAAATTCTATCCCAATTAAATTTTAGCAATCAGCAAGAAAATAGAACTGAATATCACTTACATATACAAGGGGAAAAAAATGATTGAAATTACAACTAAGTAACTAAAATATTTCTCCCATTGTTGAAACAATTTCTAGTAAATAAAACAGATGATAATCCTAGGTTATTTGAAATACCAACTAAAAAAAATGTAAGTATTCTATCACAAGTATCTCTGTTAAAAACAGACTCTCACTTCACACTATTAAAAGCTAAAAATGTGACTATACAAAATAAACTTTTAAATATTAACAAGCTCAATACTAGAATTCAATAAAATAAATTCTTAATCTAGGTTAATATCCAGAGGCATTTTAATACGGAAGGAAAAAAAAAAAATCCTTACCACAAAATATTGACATATTTGAATCTCCTTCAGTCCTTATATCCAATTCTTTTGTTTTTGATGGAGAGATTTTATTTGTAGAACATGCAAAAATCTTAGCAATTAATTTTTCATCATATTCATTTCTCCAACCAAGTATACCCATTCTTGGTTGACTGCTACGAGCTATTACACAACCATTTCGACGGTACCTAAATTGATACTTTCATTAGTAAACAATATAGTTTTAAGAAAGCAAAAACTTTGATAAAACTGTACCATAATACCTCCAAACAACAGCTGGAATTCTTTTCGAATATCTAAAGTTAGCCAAATCCTGCATTTCTGCATCTTCCATTTCTGCAGGAATGATAATGTTACGAGGATAACTAGGGCAGACCCTATCAAACAAGACAAGTATTAACATTTTTTGCAATATATAAAAAACAATATAAAAACAAAAAAAAAGTTCCATGCAAAGTACAGATTTAGCCATCCAAGGTACACTTTAAAAAAAATTATTAAATTACTCAATTAAATATAAGAATTAAAGTAAACATTGAAATATCGAGAAATGGCCAACAGTAAACTTTTCCCCAATATTAAAATTAAAGGAAACTATAAATTATTAAATTGAATATATTTAAGCTAAATGCAATTAAAAATGAAACAAATGATAAAAAATTTGAAAAGTGATGTGGTAAGTCAAAACACCCCAACTAAAGCAGAGCCCCTAGAGTGGCAAGTTAATGAAGCTAAAAATTGACAGCAATGCTTTTCTTCATTAACACTCAAAAAGAAAGAGAACCAATTGGTTATCTTGAATTTTTCCCCATAGCTACATGAAGGCTTTCGACAACTGATCACAGAATTTTAAATTATGATTAACCAACAAGAATGATACTTTATCTTATACCTAACTCCAAGTCATATTTTTATTTCAGTTGAATTTAACATACAGCACTAACTATTTATTAAGAAAATTCATAATACAATATCCATTTACCATGCTTAAAGTTCATTCTTAAAAAGTTATACAGGATAGTCCGCCATAAGTAAAATAGTACCATGCGATTTTTTACAAATTTACGAATTAACCATTAATTATAAAATGATTTAAACATCTTTCATAATTAATAATCAAATGTTATTGCCTATGAAGGAAATGTTATATTGTATAATTAAAACTTTTTTTAAAAAAAATTTATTCATCTTATGACCTCTTAAAAAACAAATACTCATTTCATATGGCTTTTATACTATTAAACCTATCCTGTTAAAACACTCAAATCCAAGAATTTGTATTGTAATTTTCTGTAAAAGATAAAAGCATTCTAATCAAATGATAGGTAAAGAAAAGATTAATGAAACATTAAAGCTATATGAAAATAATATAACAAAGTCAGACAATACATACTTGTACAGTTCATTGATTTTACTAATCTTCCATCTCTTATCTATATCAAATCCCATTCTTTTCGCTTCTTTTAAGGTATTGTCAGGAAGTTGATCCTTTGAATCATGCAATGCTGAAAATAGAAATTTCACTAAAAATATGCAGTATATTCAAAATATATATTCATTAACAGCAGAATATAAGATCTCATTAATACAAATAAAATATTAAACATAAATAGTAACAACACAAGCTAGTAGGATGATTTGTTAAGAATGTCACACTTATAAGTTATACAAAAGTAATTGGCAAAAAACATTGGCTAGGTGATAAGGTTGACACTCGAGCTGCCGCTCCCAAACAGTTATCAATTGCAAATTTAATAGAAATGAAGATTTTACTTGCAATGAATTGGTTTAATTATTGCCGATATGTCATCCCACACATCAAGCACTATGAGACAGAGATTTGCATTTGATACCTTTTTCTGTAACGTCATTTGTGTAGGCTTTTCATGGTTACCTATCATTAATTGTCATTTAGACCGAGTTGAATGTGCAATCACTTTCTACTTATTCCATTCTACTTTAACAGATATTAGATAACAGATATTCTACTTTAACAGATTATTTAGATAAAACCAATATAATTTTTGTTAATAAGCCGGTAATGAATGGAGAGATTGACGACAGAGTACTTTTTAAAATTTTAAATACAGCTTAATTTTAGAGATTGGCGTTTATTTTGCTCAGCATTAAGCTTAATTGTTCTCATTTTGTTATCTGGGGCCAGCATAGACTTGTCAAAAACGTCCATATCACCCTAATGCGAGGACATAGTGCCTCAATAAAATTAACATGCCTCAGTCCTGCTAAACTGCAGGTATTTAGTGGAATCAAGATTCAAATCTACAACTTGATGGGAAAAATGATCACACTAAGCTCGTGATCCTTACAGCACGAATTAATAAGTGCACATAATAAAAATAGCAAACCTAGTAGGAATCCTAACAAAAAGAAAACAAGAAAATTTTGAAGAAATCAAATAATGTTTTTAATAAATGATATAAAAAAAAAGTGAAAATACCTCCCAACTGACACAAGGTTTGAGAAATCGCATCATCTTTTTGCTCCTCACGTGTCCAAGACAAAAATCGAAAAGCGAAGCAATGATCAATCTTGTCAGGAAGTTTTATGCAAGTTTGAATTCGTTTCAACCATTTTTGTGTCTCATCAGAATTTTCAAAAGTACATCTACGGAAAAAATATTTATTTAAAACCTTAAATATATATAAAAGTTTATATAGAATAAAACTTACTTTTTGGATATTCAAAAACACACAAGATAAAAAATGAATTATATACAAAAAAAAAAAAAAAAAAATTATAGTTAATAGAATGAGATTCAAACATAAGATTACTTTTAGCTTTGAAGCACAAGAAATAAAAATTCATGAGGCAATACTTTGATATAAAATCCTCAATCAAACTTCTAGGATATATAATGCTTATCTACATCAATGTCAAAAATAAGAAAAGGCAAACTTTTCAAAAGGAATATACTATCCCGTAATATTTTATATATATATATATATATATATATATAAAAAAAGACCAAATTAAGCCTTCCAATTCTTTTTCAAAACCCAGTTTGATTTTTCATAAAATTCAGTTTGCCCTCAATATACCATATTAAAATCTTTTGGCACATTCAATCATCTAGCTCAGGGGTCTCCAAACTTTCCAGCCTTAGGGCCATATTGATTACTCCAGTAAATTCCAAGGGCCAAAACCATATTATCATTCATTGTTGCCGGTGGTAAAAAGTTGAATCAGTCCACTAGTGGTGTAAAATATGATTACTTTTTTGCCAGATGCCTCTAGCGACGGGAACGCTTTAATTTTATGCCTCTAGCGACGGGGACGATACTCATTTAATTTCTGCCAGATGCCTCTAGCGACGGGGAAGCTGATGTATTTTCCGTATCGTATGGGTATCCGTTATAATGGGGTACCCGCATCGTATCGCCATAGTAATCATTGATTACAAAAGTAATGAAATACACAAGTAATCATTGATTACTTTTTTCTGCAGTAATCGTTACTTCGGTTCCTAACGAGTAACGAGTACTCAAGTAACGAATGAGTATTTTTTTTACATGAAAAAAAAAAGTCCGAAAAAGTACGCCACGTTTAAAAAAGGCTGCAAATCGGACTAAAGTCCGCAAAATGGCAACACTGCATATTATTAATTTTCCTGTCATTATCTGTAATTTCTAGATTAGTCGTAGAGTACGAGCGAGCCATGAGGAGTAACGTGACAGGACATCTGGTGGACACAAGCGGAAATAGGTAGTACCTTCTATCGCTAACAGATGGCGCTAATAGCACTTACAGAATAATCTCGTTGGTTCGAGAAAGTTCTGGTGTCTTCCACTCACTTCTAGATGGCAGTAAGTGGAATATATAAGAAGGCTAGTGGCGCAACCACAAGTCAGTTCCTATGACACTGCTGTGAAATAAAATAGTGCGTACCTCCTTAAAACGTGTTTGTGCGTGTTTAAGTTTAAGACATCTTTGTAACAATATTTTGATTTGAATTGTTGCTTTTGTGTGTGATTTAGTAGAATGGAAAAGAAGCGAAAAATTGATAGTGAATGCAGAAAATTCAAAGATCAGTGGAACATTCAGTATTTCGTAATTGAGTCCAGTAACAAGGCGCTATGTTTGATTTGCAATGAAAGCATAGCCGTTCTCAAAGAATATAACATTAAACGTCATTATGAAGCAAAACATTTTCAAAATTACTCAAAATATACAGGAAGTTTGCGGACAGAAAAATTCGAAGCTATGAAGCTCGGATTGAAATCGCAGCAATCTTTATTTACAAAACTCAAAACTGAACAAGAGGCTGCAACTCATGCCAGCTTTCGTGTGGCTCTTGAAATTGCAAAACGTGGAAAACCATTCACCGATGGAGAAATGTTCAAAGAATGCATAATCGCAGTAGCCGAAGAAATGTGCCCTGAAAAGGTAAATTTATTAAAAACTGTCAGTATGTCAGCAAACACTGTGGCTCGAAGGGTAGAAGACATCGCTGAAAATATATCCTCTCAACTGTTCAACAAAAATGGACATGTTGAGTGGTTTTCTTTGGCCTTGGATGAGTCAACGGATGTGTCAGATACTGCTCAGGTGTTGATTTATATTCGAGGAGTAGATAAAAGCTATGAAGTGCATGAAGAACTTCTTGATATGTATAGTATTCATGGCACAACTACTGGTTCAGATATTTTTATAGGAGTTGAAATGGCCATTAACCAAAAGAATCTTCGATGGAAAAACTTGAAATGTATTGCAACTGATGGAGGCAAAAACATGAGTGGGAAAGATAAAGGAGTGGTCGCTCTTGTGTCAAAGGCTGTAGAAAATGACGGTGGTTCAAAACCAATAGTCTTACATTGTATCATTCATCAACAGTCTTTGTGCGGAAAATGTTTGGATATGTCTGAAGTTCTGAAACCAGTCATATCAACTGTTAATTTTATCAGATCTTTTGGGCTGAATCACCGACAATTCGTGCAATTTATTGAAGAGATCGGAGAAAATGACTTACCTTATCATACTGCCGTACGTTGGCTTAGTTGTGGGAAAGTCCTTCAGCGCTTTTTTGAACTTCGAGCAGTGATCGAAATTTTTTTGAATGAAAAGCATCGCCCTCTTACTGAATTGCAAAACAACGCATGGCTGTGGAAGTTAGCATTCTATGTTGATTTGACAAAACATGTGAACGAACTGAATTTGAGATTGCAAGGAGAAAACCAGCATCTTCCTGATTTATACACTAATATCAAATCATTCCGGAAGAAATTGATACTGTTTCAATCACAACTACGAAGTAAATGTTTTTCACATTTTAAAACATGTGAAATATTCAGCCACACCACTGAGACCGAGTTTCCTATCGATTTTGCAATCGAAACTTTGAGTGCTTTGAAAATAAATTTTGATACTCGTTTCTCGGACTTTGATGCCATTGCGAATCAAATAAAGATTTTTCAGAATCCTTTTGATACTGACATTGAAACCCTAGCCCCGGAACTTCAAATGGAAATGATTGATCTACAGTGCAGTGATATAATTAAGAACAAATATCAAAACTTATCTTTGTTGGAATTTTATAAGTGTCTTCCACTGACACAATTTGATAATTTGCATAAATTTGCTCGTGAGGCTGTTTTCTGTTTTTGGTACTACTTATTTGTGTGAGAAGACCTTTTCCAAAATGAAGTACACAAAAAATGTTTACAGATCTAAATTAACTGATGAGCATCTTAAATCTCTTTTAATAATTGGTACAAGTAAAATTAGTCCACAACTACAAACTATTGTCAGTGGAAAATCTCAATTACATAAATCTCATTAGTATTTCATATGTCATTATGCTTGTTATAAGTTATTTTTTCATTTAAAATGTATAAAATGTTAGTTGGATTCATTTCAATAATTTGTTAGTTAGTATATAGTAACCTACAACAATGTTATGAGTAGTTAGCCCATGACCATATCAATGTAGATGTCATATTAATAATTATTCAACATAAAAATAGATTACTTCAGTAAACTAAATTTAATTTGCTATAAAAAATAAATATGTTCTCTAGAAGGAGTTTTCTTTCAAGTATGCTAGCTCTCCGCGGGCCGGACAAAATCTGTCCGCGGGCCGGATGTGGCCCTCGGGCCGTAGTTTGGAGACCCCTGATCTAGCTTATACATCACAGACAAAAACCATCCAGTTAATTTTATATAGTAAAAGTATGATTTTCTCCTAAGAATTATTCTATATATTGAATAAATTAATATTATTTAAGGATTTAATTTCTTGTACCTTAAAAAATTAATTGGGAAATCATTTAGAATTTTGGTACATGTGCTACAACTACATTTTACAAATCGCCAAAGTTAAGAAATGAGTCAAATTTTGGTAACCCAATGCCCGTTTTATGGACCACATAGCCATTTTCATGCACAAGTCGTTTCAGTGTATCAGTATTCCCCCCCCCTTCAGTTTATTCTCATTTTAATCTTAATTTCTACTTCAAGAGTACACACTTTTCCCTCAAAAGTACAAATATTCAAATCTGTCAGAAATGCAGGTAATGATATACAGACATTTTGTAAATGCAACATTACAAACTGCATTCAGCACATTTAAATTTAGAAACAGAAATTTAATCAAATACAGTCACATCCCTTTATTCACAGGTACACTATTTATATATTGCTTGCGTAAAGAATTGTTGAATCTTTTAATTTCTGTAATAAAGAGTTGGAAATGTCAAAGAAAGAAATGATGGGGGAGGTATTAGGTTTAAATCTAAATATACTATAATGCTGGTTACTATAATGCTGATCACATTTCTCCCCACTCCTGAGGTTATAAGGGGGAAATGCGAGGTGATGAAATTATGATTAATTACAGTATCCAATAAAAGTGCAGCAACATTTATGAAAACACAAAGTATAATCTATTCTGGCTGTTAATTTGGGTACGAAAAGAAAGAGTGGAATAAGTAACTTTTTACTTTATTAACTGTCATTTCTCATCTTCAAATGAAAAATTGCCAGACAGTGCAAATGTAGTTACAATAATACGTAAGTACCAAAATTTAATTCCAAAATATTTAACAAATAATTTCTTCCCTTTCAAAATTTAATTAGTTAAATAATATAAAGCAGTCATTTTATTCTAAAAGAACATTTTTAAATCTTAATTCTTTAGTATTTTTGATTTAAGTACTTATTTCTAAAAACAAAATAATGGCAGAAAAGGAGAAAGAAATGCAAATAATATTAATGTACCTGTATGTTCGTGCATCTTTACAATATATCCAAATAAACAAGATCTCTTTGCACTCAATATAATCAATGAGGCCCAGAGGTATATTAATGAAAGGCCCTTCTGATTGATAGAACCTGTAATTAGTTATGACAATCGCACCATCCGTAGAATGTCCCATAAACAGTGGGTTCTCTCCACTCAGGAGAGTAAAAGGAACAGAAACAATTCCATCATCAGTAGTCAATGCTTGTTTGGGATACATTTCCCCAGCATCAACAATCTCCAAACTTGCTTCATCCATTGCTTGTCTTTCCAAATTCGCTTCATTTGCTGCTGCCCTTTCTAAAGCAGTTGCAACTGTCACTTGCTTTTCTAAACTTGCTTCATCCATTGGAAGCTTAAAAAAAAAAAAAGATCAATATTTCAATTATTATACTTCACACCTCTCAGGAAAAATAAAATCTTCAGACACTTTCTTTAAAAATAAATAAAATTTTTATATATTTATACATTTATTTACGAGTCACAGAAATATATATATATATATATATATAGACTAATTTCTGAGAGTATTTTCTCTCAAAGAATGTTTAGAAACAAATGTATCTGTGGCAATATTGAGCTGCTAGGTAACATTTTATATCAGCGAGATTCCTATTCTAACCCATACCAAGAGAAAATGCACTTTATAATTTAACTTGCATTCAAGTTAAACACCTGAAAAGTCAAAAGAGTAAATTGGTATTAACAAAAACCGAAAATAGAGTTTAAGACTTTTTGCTACAGCTATAATATAATGGCAGGTTAAAAAAAAACCCATATTAGAGGAAATTAAATTTACAAAATACAAAGTATATACAAATTACGATATGGTAATTATTTTAAACATTCACTTATCAAAATATGGATTATACTACTGATGCGCAATTCTTCATTTTCGTTTAAACAATTACTCGTTAACTATTTTTAAAAAAATTCAGAAGTTTTTAAAAATTAGCTTACCCAATTATGTACCATTTTTCTATTTTATAGTACATAATTATTAGGGAATACGATTGATTCAAGCTAATATTTTGCAGTTTGTTCCTTTTTAATAATGTTGTACTAGACTAGAGAAGGCAAATCTATGACATGCATATCAAAGCCATGACACCAAAACATTTTGGATGACATGCATTGTTCACGGACAGTCATTGTCCAAGAACAGTGAACACAGAGCAAGCCTGGAGCAAATAAATAAATATCTGGATGTAGTAGTCAATGGTATTTCAGAATTAAAACATTTACAATGGATGCAAAAAGACTATTTCATGCGGACTTTCAAGACAGTACATGGATTTAAGTGTTTGTTGATTTGAGGTCAAAACTTGAGAATCCGAAAGAAATTATGGGCGACAGGTCAGCCAATTAGGACACTTCTTCCCCTGCTGTCTCCGTCGGTACAGAAAAAAAATGGCGGCTTTTTAATGGCCTTCCCCTTCAATGAATTTGCGCCAGGAAAAAAAGAAATGTCGACTCAGTGAGGGGCTTGAAAATTTCTTTTATCTTCCTTTCTTAATGAGACTTTGTTCAGTAAAGACACCATTTTCATTGCAGATCTCTCCATACAGGACTTAGCATTACCATTTTTTCTCATTATTTAAACTTTAAAATTAGCATACAATATTATTTAAATTAATATTAATTTCTTAAATGGTACTTGTCTATTATAGTGGTGCCCATCAAATTATGATTATGTGAAGTCGTCAGCAAACTCGTGAAGCCTATCTTTTGATATAATCTACGCCACTATAATAGACAAGTACCCTTAAATTAATTTTAATGTTTGATTACTTTTAGCTTAACTTTTTGAATTTCTTATAAATATAAATCATACATAGCTACTTTGTACTACTTGGAGTACTCTTTATTTGATTTATTTATATCTGTAAATCGATCAGATTATTTTAATTTCTGATCATTTTAAACTGCTTTAATTTCTTATAAATACAATTTTATATATTTCTTATAAAAGTATCATTGAGATTTTACATAAATTATTTAGATAACTTGTGAAGAATTTAGATATACATATTATCTTAATTTGATTCAGATCCTCCTTATATTTAGATTAGTTTCATAATATTCATACTATTTTTATATATTTTAGATCAGATTAGCTTTCATTAATAATGTCTTCGATTTGCAGTGTCTTTCTTAAGTATAAAGAAATTTAACAAAAACAAATGTTCAGTTTTTCAAATGGAAAGATGACTTATGTGGCATTGATGGAACTATTAACCAGATATTTAGCTTATTCTTGGTTAATAATCAAATGCTATTTTTAGAATTCTTGAAGGAAACTGGGCCGATTTAAATCTGAATGCATTTGTCACAAGCGCAATTCTCCGATGAAATTTGCAGCCAAGAATTCTTTGTCTGACGGCCATTCTTGGTTTATCTGCAGCAAGCTAAAACTTGGGAGAAATATTCATGCTCACGTTTCAACTCATCTTGGGTTCAGCTACAAGCAATATACACAACCTAGCAACCATAGCTACAAGCAACCATATCATTTTCCATCTGCAACTTTAGTGGAATGGAATCAGTTCATTATTGAAGTAATCTTGGACTACATTGAGAATGATTTCGAGAAGATAGAGTTCTTTGAAACTGGCATTCTCAAATACAATAAATTTAGAACTATCAACCTTTAAAAGGTTAATGTTAGATGTATACCGAGATCAAATATTAGATGTAACCAATACACAAGATACAATACCAGTCTGGTTCCTCACAAATTGTTTTTAGATATATATATATAACAAAAACTCATTCATTACTCAATATATAAATCAGAGTGAATTCCATAATGGGATATTGTTTAGAAAAGAGAGACAATATTTTCTTCTATTGACTACTAGAACTTGGCTTCACGAGTAACACAAAGTGCAAAACTGATATCAGATGTATTAAAAAATACAAAATAAGAAAACAGTCATAAAACTGGACCATTATTCAAGTCCAAATAAAAAGGCAGCAGCTATTTTTATCACAAAAAAGTTAAGATAAAAAAAAATCCAACTAAGTGATGAAGAAAAGGATATTTGAAAGATGCCTTCTATGGAAATTTATGGTTAAGAGAGGGTCGATCATTTCAATACTTTTTATTCATCATTTTCGGATTTAAATGTTCGAATTGGATATGAATCATTATTTATATGAAGAGGACCACTTCTGTTTAAAAACAGTTAGTTTTAAAATGAAAATAGAATGAGAAATAATTACTTGGAACACCTTTCCTAAATAAAAAAGGGATAAGGAAGGGAGGGAAAGGGAAGACAAGAACAAATCCTTCCCTAGAAAACTAGAATTTATTTCTGCCTGGAAATAAAGATTATTACTGTAGTTTAAAAATCATTAAGGCAATTGTCAAAGTATAATTATCAGAAAAGAGAATAAAATTGAAAAAGTACTTATTTGGATTCAGGAAATAATATAAAACATACATGCGATTTCTTTTATGTGAGAGCGATTTACTTTTGCTTGATATAAATAATATCAAATAAATATTAGGTCCATCTTTTACATATAACTCATCTCTTTCCTAATACAGAACTTTTACCTTTTTGAAGTATCAAACCACGAGCTTAAAACTCAAATACATGCCAATATGCAATTAACATTCAAACAATCTTAACCAGTTAATTGGTAGAGCTGAAATATACAAACTGCTCATTAAATTAGCATCAAACTTTTGCTATTCCTTCTCTATGAGTAGACAGTCACTTGTATAAAAATGACAGACTTTGCAAAAAAAAAAAGGCTATTTTTTAAATTTCCTCTTCAGGTAATAGTTCAGTAAATTTAAATGAAATATTTGAAAACTAATATTTGAAATGGAGTATCATAGCTAAAACATGTAAACATTTTTATCAAGTTTCATTCCTAGTCCTGACGTAAATATATTAATCTCTTAATTTAAGACACATTCATGAATTACATACGTTCAAAGTGGTGGAAAAAATGTATGCATGTTATTATTTCTATTACTTTTAGAAATATGAAATTGCACTGTACCTGCATAATTAATTTTTCCATTACTAAGAAACACAATTTTAAAAATTCATTACAAATCACAAGTATCCAGTTATTCTACAAAATTCAGAAGAGTAATATACATCTAACGTAACAAAAATATTTCAAAATTTTGAACGCAACATCAACTAGTAATCATCCTCATTCCGAATATCCCCCCTCTCCATCAATTAAGTATGTTACACAGAGGAAAATATTATTGCAATTAGTACACTATTTTAAAACGACCAACAGAGAATAAATATAACTACTGACTAATCAAATTCGAACTTACTTGAATATAACTTGTTAACCATCCATAAAACCACATTTTGACAAAAAATTAGTTTTAATGGTCATCAGATCCAGCTTCTTGTCTTTCTCCAGAAGCAAGAAAAAATATAAAAAGACCTCCTTTTTTCAAATTTAATAAGGGGACTTTTCCCCTGCAAAAAACAAAAACTTAAATTCAGACTTAAGACCAAGAGGTCAGAAAAATTCTTGATTAATTCTCCCCCCCCCCTTTTTTTATAGAAAAGTTCTCTCTTAACACCAGAAAAAATTCCTTTTATAACCATGACATTTGATGCACTTAGTAAAAAATACTTTGGAGGTCTTATAGCAAATTAATATTTTAATGGTTTAATTTCCATACATTTTAATGTTTACACATATGAATAGTTTTACCAAAGTAATTACTCAATATACCTTACAAGTATATAATCGCTAAACATTTTAACTTTATCATCATTATGCCAATCATAATCAATAGTTGTGTAGAGTAATAGTCATCAATCTACAGTATAAATAATGTTTTGCCCACGTGAATGTATAGCTTTATACACATAAAATAAACTCCATTTCGAAATTTCTTTAAATAAGAATTTTTGAATTCTATAAATATTTCAGTATTTTCATCAATTCACAAAAAAAAAACACATTTTCATAAAGTCATGAATTAGAATGCCGAAACACATTCGAATCAGTGAAGATTTATAAAGGAAAGAATTAAATGTCATAATTTATGAAAATAATACAATCAAGATATGACAAAATTTATTACAATTTTCACAAATAGCAATGAGATATTTTTAATATGAGAGAGAGAGAAATTTAAACACTTACCTGTACTTACAAAAGATTTTGAATTAGCTGAAGTGCAACTTTCCCAGCAATGTCAACGATATTTACATTTGCTCGGTTTTATCTTTCGCCAAGTTTGCCATCAAATTATACAAATAAAAATCACTTGACCTCTAGGCACCGTCAAACAATAAAAATCTTAACATTGAAAATTTCTAAAATCTTTAGCAACCAAATTTAGGCGTACGTATGATAAGTTTACAAAATCCAATAACTTTGCGAGATGTAGAACTCAAATGATTAGTTACAAAACATGGCGGACAAACCACTGTGGAACTTTAAAATTGAATGTTAAATATCGCAATAATTTAAAACCTTCTTCAGAGACTTTTGGAATTCAACTATTCGCTTCAATATATGCAAGTAAGAAATACTACTTTAATTTATGTAGAGATATACATCTCATGGTAATTATTTTGCATGAATTATCTTTGGTCGTTTAGAAAGTGATCTTGTTTTCAGTTTTGCGAAACCGCCAACTTCCGTGAACAAATACATTCTTATGAAAATCAGAAAAATAGAGTAGGCTTAATATACACATATAAATATCGAACCACAAAATAATCATTTTTAAAAAAGAAAACACAAAAATTTTGTCTCAATTTAATTGTTATTCTTGAAGAGTATGAAAAATCAAGGTTAACATAATATCTTGAAGTGTCTTTTAAAATAGCGTTCTGCTCTCCTCTTTCTTTAATTTTTTCTACAGATTTAACCATTTTTCAGAGCCATAAAAGATATTCAAATGCGATAATAATTGAAAACAAATGTTAATATTATTTCCCAATTTTAATCTATCTTTTTACAGGTTGTTATAGTTTTCTTCAAATAAAGCGAACTGATGTGAAATGATTTCATTTGTAAATGTAAACACAAACACCGTAATGAAAGTGAAAGTGGATCATAGTGGTGGCAAACGTGTCTATTCCATGCAGCAAAATCGTTAGGAATGGAGATAATACTATATCGACTCTCCACATCTAAAAAATTAATTTGGCCTGTTTAATTCTGCTTTAAATAAAAATATCTAATGTTTAAAGCATTTTTTATCGTAATTTGTTCCGTTTCGGGAACAATGGGCAGTTTCAATGGTAATGCTTTGCTACCTAATATTTCTACTAATGATGTGACTGCAAGAAATCAAAGTGAAACATTGTTTGAGAAAAAAGTACCTGGTGAAGTTTTCATTTTACCGAATAGCACAAAGATTTCTGAAGAAATTGTTGTCACAAAAGATATGAAACAGAAAATATCGAAACCTCATATTTTACTCAAGATTCACCGAACGATAACGAGATCTAAAGATGCTGTTTGGGCTACAATTACTTTGACTTTTATTTGTGTGCTCTTACTTGTTGCAGTAGCCCAATCACGGATGTGGAAAGATTATCGTGGTTCAGAATCGCAAGGAGTACCTTTACCAAACTTTAATGAAAGAGTTCTTTTTAAAGGTAAAAATTTGTATTCAATGTTTCGATTTCAGTTACATGCATATGTTGATGTGAATATTAAAGATTTTTGTCCTTTATCCACAACATAAATGTGGTTGAGAAAAAACATTTAATGTTTCAATATAAAATCAGAGGTTGATGCAAATCTGTTGAGGCTTCCAATCTGCCCATTGGCATGGTGTGGAAGTTTGGAGAAAGAGATGCCAATTCAGGTGTAGTAGTCATCACATGACCAAAGTTAAAAATTTCTTGGTCCGGCGCCAAATGGCCTTGTGTTGCTTTAGACTCGAGGGCCTTGTGTTAATAAACAATCAATTAAAATTGTTATTATATAATGAAAAAAGCCTTGAAACTCAAAACAAATTCACCTACAAGAAATTAACTTTTGTCATTGAGTAAAGGTAATATCATCAGAAATAGTAATGTAAAGCTTAACATTTTTGTAATCATCGTAAGTGAATACTATTTCTTAAAGATTAGAACATATTAAAAAATTAGCAAAATACTCATGCCTGTTTTAAATTTGAGTAAAAGGTTTAGAGTAAATTTCAAATGCTGTCATAACTCTGTTCACAAATTTAATTTTCTGGAAACTGGTTTGCAAACTGAAATGTTCGTGAGCCAAAGTTTTTTTTTTTCTTCCTCTCTCCCATTTAAATTATTGAAAACTGAATTAATCCATTTTAACCTCGGAACCAAGTTAATAAACATTAAAACATTTATTTGTGATCAAATTTTATGTTCTGCAATATTTTTCTTTTTAACTCTTATAAATCATATTTTTATGTACTATTCAATTCTTTATAAAAGTTGCTTTCTTAATTCCCTCAGGAAATTAAATGTATTATATATATATATATTCACGTAATCTAATAAAAAATGCTTTTTCTGATTGAATTAACTAGTAAAGGTAGAAATAAGTGATAATTTTTTAATATAGCATTTTGCTACTTAATATTGTAATATCTCCAAATCAAAGTTTTAAGTGTTTTGATGAAAATGAAAGCAAAATTTATATGAGTTTAAAATTATTTAAAAAATTTTAAAATTATCAATTGCTTATTGGAAATCTTTAGTCGAAAAGGGACCTGTACTAGCTCAAGATAATATTAAATTTTATACAGACAATGAAAGATGGAAGATAATTTTCAGCTTTTCAATACTTCAGCATTTTGCCAAATGATCAGAAGATTGAAGGAAAATGGTTTAGTATATTCATTTAAGGCAAACCATACATTTTGTTATTGTTGCCAGTTATTTGGTATAAAAATTATGAGGAAGAGAAGTTTTTTCCAAAAGGTTGCATTCTCTTAGTTACTCAATTATCCAATCATGAATCAAGTATTGAACATATTCTATATTATAAGAAATTAAACAAATTGAAAAAGAGATTTAATAAAAATTTTACTATGGATTGTCAGCAGCAACAATATTGTGATTGGGAGATAAAACAATGGGGAAATATAATTATCAAAATAATTGTAATCATTCAATATTTAGCAGTATAACTTTTGTTATAAAGAGGCAAATTTGATATTTTACTTGAAAAGAATAATGGAAATTTCCTAATAGAAATATTGATAAAATTTAACTCAATGAATTCATATCATGTTAATAATACATAAAAAGGTTAAAGAATTATCACTTGCCTCACTATTTTGGCATTTTTTCCAAAACGAAATTATTACTCAACTGTCTAGCTCAGTAAAAGTGAAAATTTTAATAAGTTAAAATTAATATTTTCAGTTATTTTAGGTTATATGCCAGGTTCAAGTTACATAGAAAAAATTTAATTTATTGTCAAAAGGCTGATATGAATATATTTCCTATTGAAATAAAAGAGCTGTTCCTAGGATTTTACCCTGTTTTGGATACTACTAGAGAAGGATTGTGTAACTTCTTAACCAATGAATTATTTGTTTGTTCTAATTTAGATGTATAGATATACATAACTTCGGATATAATAATGATCCCAATATTAAGGAAAAGAAAAGTGGTCCATAAAGTAAGATTGTATTCCAAGGGTAGGTTCAAGAATTGTATTTTTTTTTTCTTTGTCTCCTTATAGAAGGAACATTTTAAAAACTATTGTAAATAGGCTTAATTTTATTGTCTATTATTGAGACTAAATGGGAGAGTAAAATAAAAGCAGTCAGATCTTTAAAACTAAAATAAATGTAGGTAATAAAAAGTTTAAAAATTGTAATAGTAGATGACTCCAGAAATATGAAAACTAAAGTTGTGCAAATTCTGTACTGGGTAACATGTTGATTGCTAAGTTTATTTGTTCAATTGTGATACTCAATGATGTCTTTCCAATGTTAATGTCACAAGAAAACTGCTACAATCATCTAAGACTACAAAAATGAATAAATCAAACTAATCAGTAAAATTATTACTTTCCTAAATTCATCTAGATCTAATGAAGCCTTTAATTAATGATGTTGCAGCAATTGTGACTAATCTTGATTTTATCGGAGAATTTCCCTTTAAAAGACATAGAAATAAGATTTGACTTTTTGATTATGAATGGACTGATGAGCAGTCCAAAAATCCAAAATAATTTTTTAAAGTTGAATTTTATTGAACAGTTGTGGATACCATTTTAAATTCTAGAAAGATTCATCTTATTAAACAAATGTAATATATTACTTAAATTTCTAATTGAATTCTGGATTATGTCCACAAATGACTTTAAAATTTTTTGTACAGATATGGATTTTTCCTTACAAATTTCTAATGGGGATTCAATATCTAGGGATGTTAATAGTGATGACTTGTGCAATGAGTTAATGATGTACAAAATCATTATTGATGGTATTACCATTCCTTTAAAAATTTTGAAATTTATTGAAGAAAATAATTTAATTTCATCATTTCCCAACTTTTCTGTAACTTTAGAATATTTTTAACCATTTTAATTACAGTTCTAATAGCAAAAAGATTCATGAAGTTTTTAAAATTATTAAATCTTGCTTAAGATTTAATAATTTTAAATCTTAAGCAATTAAAGATCATTTATGTGCAAAGAGATTGAGTAATTTAGGTTTAATTGCAACAGAGAAAGATTTGTGTTGGATAATTAACTTGGATAGCATTACTAAAGAACATGAAAGTAGGAAAAGTGAAATTTTGATTTAATACCTTATTTCATAGAATAAGTTTCATACATTTAATAAACTGACTCTTAGATATCAAAGTAGAGTGCTGAATTGTCTTATAAATATCATATCTTTAGTAACCTGGATTCAAGCTCTTTGACAAAATTTACTCCACAAGATCAAAAATGAAGAATCTATTTTATTTCATGGCCTCAAAGATATTTTCTAAGCTCAAGTTTTGACTACACAGTTCCAATTACATCTTTACCTCCAATTATATCCCTTTTTATATAAGTTATTTTAAAAGGTATAGAGTCAAAATATTAATTGTTAACTGTGAATTACTTTTGTTACTGTCATTGTATTAACTTGAATAATCCTTGCGATTGTTAATGGTCAAACATTTTTCAATTCATTACCAAATTATCTTAAATATTTATTTATAAAGATATTGTAGCATAATTGAAAGGAGAATTTTTAAGTGCTTAAGAAACTTACTATGCTTTAATTGGATCAAGTGTTTCCCTGCCAAAATTCATCTTTGAAGAATTTTCACAAAACTTTACAGCAAGCTTATTTTAGTACTAAATAGTTAATATTATTCCATGTAATTGAATACTAAGCACTTTTAAAATATTTTGCGAAATGTCAATTCATATTTTGTTACCTTATAACAATCTTTCATAGGTATACTATGAAGAAATACTTTTTTAAATTTTGTAAATACGAGAATATGAAGTGATGTCTTTTTCAAGAAAATTAAGGCTATTATCAGTACCTGCTTATGTTTGGAAGGTTATTGATGAATTAAATTTGTCACTCTTCATTAAATGCATAAGTCAAGTCTTTGCTTATGAAATTTTTTTCTTTAATTTTGTTTGACATGATCTAAATAAGCTTTTAATTTTAAATACACTGGTTTAGAAACATGAGTGAATACATTTACAGTTGGGGCAGCTGAAATTAATTGGCACAATGGTAGTTTCACCTTCAGAACCACTCCTAATCAGCCACATTATTTTTTATTCATACCTCTAAAAATCGCCAGTTAAGCTGCACTTTAGAATTTACTTTCATCAGTCACCACAGCTTAAAATTAGCATAACTATTATCAAAACTTTTTTTTAAAATAATTTTCCCACTTGGTTATTATGAGATTAGACAAAATATCCCTTTTTATATAAGCAAATTATGTGTTGCTGTTTGATTTTTTTTTTAATCATAGGTTAGCCACAACATAACTTTTACTATAAAATGTGTTTTCATTTTTGTTTCAAAGAAAGAAAATCTGTTTTTATTTTATTGATATGATCATTTCTTTCCCGTTTTTTTTTTTTTTTTTTCCTATGCATATTAAATTTTGCAGTTTGTTTTTGTATGGAATGCATTTCCAAATTGTAGTCTTCGAGCAAAATAGGAAATTAAGAGTATTGGCACACTATTTATTATGTTGAAGAAATATATGTTGTTGAACTCTTTTTGGCAGCAAATCTGAATATTACATACTGTTGTGCTTATTACAAACACATAGAAATACAATTATTTAGGAATGATTTTATGAATCTTACTTCCAAAAAATGTGTTTAATTTGCAAATTCATAACATATTAATATTTGCATATGCAATATTAATGATATTTTTAGTCACAATTTCATTAAGTTTGGAAATTAGCAATTTTTGGGGGTTGCACTTATATTTAATTGTACAACTTTTGAGGTCTATACAAGGTAAGAGATTTCCAATCAAAAGCTGAAATAAAGCAGAGATTGTAAACTATTTTCAGTTTACTATCAAATGAAAGTGATGTGAGTACTTTTGAGAAAGTGGTATTTTGCCTTAAATGAAAATTAAGAAAAATCATCTTTGTATAAATTACAGAATGAAAATCTGGAAATAGATTTTATATTAAAAATATACTTTTGATAGATTTTCTTTTTAAAGGTTAGTGTAATAAATTGCAATTACCTTTTTATTATGTCTGATTCTTTTTTTCTTTAAATAATTTTCACTCATATATATCTATTTGTATTTAATAGATGTTTGTTTTCTGTTCTTATGTGAAACAATATTAAGAAATGTTTGATAAAATGAAACTTTAGAAATAAAAAAACAAACAAACCAGTGCTATATATCTATATAAATGTTTATAAATTATTTAATACTAAATTTTATCCTAAATTTATTTCCAGATGTTATGGAACACAAATTAAAGTCTTTGAAAGAAATTTTCCAAAAAAAGAAATTGCAAAAAAATAATTCTGAAATGGAGTCACTATTACCACCTGCTGAATGGGATGATGAATCATCTGACATTCCAATTCCTTGACAGTTTTTTTCATATTTATATAAACCAATTTATTGAATCTAATATTGGATTAAATGGAGCTTATTTTTGAATAGTTAGCTACATTTTGATTATATTTATACATGTACTCTAGAAATTTAGTTATAAAATAGTATTACGAGTATGTTCGTATATTTTTAATTAAGTTACATATTCAGTGAATTATTGATGCTGTTAATGTTAAAATGTTGTTTATTGATAACACATTTAGGAGCAATATGACTATTGGCGACAGGAATTCTCAAGTGTCATTGTCAAATTTCTGTATAAAAAACATGCCATTAATCATACAAAATGTAAACTGTATTGTAAATAGTAGAGTTAGTTCATAATTTAATACATCTTTTGCATAAGATTTCATACTTTGGATGATTTCGTTGTTAATTAGCTCAAACAATTGAAAAATTCCTTTGTAGCTGTTATTTTTTATTGCCTTAAAAATCATTACCTCTGTATCAACTTTTTAACAGTACCTTCAAACCTCAACATACGAAACATAATTTCAATATAACTGCAAGTAAAAAAAAGTATTAAATTTAAATGATGAAAATAAATTTTTCTAATCTATTTTAAGTACCATTTTTAAATGACAGCTACAGTGCTACTGTTGCCATTCCATGCAGGAAATTGATTATCTATATCTGTTAGTTAATTACAGGTGCCAGCATTTGTTACTTTACTTGAAAAAGCATTTAGGCTGTCTGTGCCATAATGACATCAAAATGGCTGTGCTGCAGTCGTTAGCCCATCAGGTGGCAGATTGCTATGAAGGTGAAATACAAAAGCTAGTTGTACAATATATTGAATAGTAGATTCAGGTACAGGCTTTCTTATAAAAATAAAATGAAACAAAAAACTTTTTAAAATAAATATCAAAATTATTTACTTTTAAAACATGCTAATATTACTAGAAGTATTTGTTACTTAACTGTGAAGAACATTTGACAATTAGGATGATTTAAGCCACTTGCTGCAAATATTGTTGAATATAATTTTATCCTTGAAAAAAATGAAAACTACAGACATAATATTTATGATTCTGAAAGTGATATAAAATTTTGTTAGTAAAATATTGTTTTAATCCGATATTCATTTTTGCCCCCATTAAAAATTCTTAATTATTTAACTAATGCAAAAATAAAGATCTAAATTATCTTATGCATCAACAAGAAAATAGATTGTACCTTTGAAGTTCCTTAGAAAAAAGTTAAATTTAAAATATTCAAACATAAAGTAGATGTAAAATTTTAGTTAGCTTTATCATAATCTCCATTTCTTTTCAATCATAAGATAGTAATATCTGTAGGTTTGAGTTTTATCTAAATTGTTAGAAAATGTTTTATATAACTTTGGGTTTTAGTAACTGGAAATGTGAAATAAATATTTTTTCATGTATAGCAGCAAATAAACTATCTTTGAGAAAAAATTAAGAGGGATATAAAATAATAATTTTAAAAATTAGAAAAACTGCTTTGCATGATTATTAAAAAAAGCATTATACTTGCATCACTTGAAGGAACTTCTGAATGACTTTTGATACATAAGCAGATGTTCCATTTGAAAACTATTAAAATATAATTCAAATAAAAAAAAGTTAAATTTTTTCTTCATCCAAACATTTTAAAATAAACAAAATCATGAAAAGTTTATTTTAAAAGTTATCAATTTCAGATACTTCTGTTGTCTACAGAATCAGAAAGTACAAGATTTAGGTCTTAAATATGCACAATATCTAAAAATAAAATCTCAAAACAAGCAGTATTCTTCTTTCATCAAAGGTTTATTTTGGTTTCATTTATAGCTATGCAAAACAGAGCAGAATAATTGTAAAGTTGAGATTGTTACTAGCAAAATTGTCATTATAAAATTTATACAATTCTGCTCGAAAGTTTTTTAGTTATGATGGTTTCAGTAGATTTACTAGTTTTTACTAAACTTTTCTACGCCAAGTAAATTAGAAATTATTTGCCACTTCAAAAAATAATTCAAAAAAATTATGAATTATTAAATACAGTTGCAAAAAGTAGCAGGGTGTTCTTTTTGGGCAATTGTATTTTAAACTTATGGAGTACTTTATCCATAAATGTTTTTTTTGAAATGTTGATGAACACTTGTAATTCATTTAAAGGTTTGAAACATAACCATTAATGTCAACATGATGATGATGCCAACACTTGGAAGAACTATGCTAAGAAAGATAAATCTAGAATTTTAAAAAAATAAGGAAGAGAAAATATTAAATGTTTCACGTGTTATGTGAGAAGTATTATTTTCCTCTTTTTCTGGTGATGGTAAAAATTCACATATATTTCCTTAAAAACATATTTGACTGTCATTATATTTTATCTTCATCTTTGAATGTAATATTTTAAAATTGTGAAAAAAATTAGATGAATTTTTATATTTGTGAAGAGAAAAAGCTTTTCTCTGGTTGAAAAATCTGTTTACAAGAGGAACTACTTAAAATATATGTTGTATAGTTGGGTGCAAATGGATATGTTATACTTTATTTATGTATTAATATGCTGATATTTAAAAAGTAAGGATCTCGTCTTCTTGCTCTTAAGAATAAAAAATTCTTAAAAAGTAGCTTAACAAATATTGATAAGATATTTTTAAAATATTAAAATCGCATATTATGAATTTTAAGTGTAAAATTAAAATTTGTGTGTGCGAAGTATAAAAATTTATACTTTTTTTAAAATTTTTTTTATTGTTTTATAGATATTTTTGAAAAATTAATGTTAGGAATTCACAATAGTTATAAAATGAATATAATTATTTGAATAACTTTTTTTTTAAAGATTTTATTCATATTTCTGCAATTTAATAAAGTAATGGTTTATCATACTGAGATAAATGAAAATGCATTTTTCTAAATTGTTACCTTAAACAAATATAAGTTCTCTTAGTATTCTAATCAGGATTGAATAAACTTTATTTGATTTTTTAACTATTGTGAAAATAATTCTTATAAAGCATTGAGAAATTGATGTAAATCAAATAAATTTTTTTATTTTTGATGTGTATTTATCTGAAACACAGTATGGTAGTTTTTTTTTTTTAATGGCTGTGGTTGAATGGCTTTAAGTACACTGGTTTCCAAAAATTAAGAAGCAATCAGAAATATTATGAATGTAAAATTTCTTTTTGTTGGAATTCAATGAAATTTGGCAAAAATATTAGAATAGACAAAATGAAGAAGAAAAAAAAAAAAAAGAATTGTTTTTGCATGAATTTGACATAATTTATGATTGCTAATGAGTTTGCCACATTTCAGTCTTCAAAAGTATTATGTGAATATAGTCTGACCCTACACAATACCTTTTTTTTAAAATAACACATCAATTGGTTGGAAGTCTGAACTTTTTTTTTTAGATTTAGAATTTACTTTTTTAGTCCAAAGAATTTTTTCTTAAGACTTTGTCCAAACTGTGCTCATATTGGCTTTTTGAAAAACTAAAACTGTATAGAAAATGAGTCTTGAAGAAAATCAGCTTCCTTAGGATTGATTCATTTAGTGTAGTGACTTTCTAGGGAGCAGACAAAATGTGCTCATATTAATGATTTCAAATGTTTTATCATCCAATCAGTTCATTTATAAAGTCTCATTAGGTCATAGCATTTTCATCAGAATGGAGTGCATAGCTCCTCCCACCAGATGCATTAGAGATTTAAAAAAGCTTATTTTCTAACAAATTTACAGTGTATTTAATAAAATTTGATCTCATATTACTTGCAGAAATTCAAAAATTATATAGGATTGAAAAAAGAAAACAATTTCCTTAGAAATAAAATTAAAATATTGGATAGTCTTGCTGCTGGCTAAAATTTTGACTTGAATGAAGCTCCTACCAGATCTAGTGAGAGAAATAAGAAGTCTGTTTACAAGATCGATCATTTGTGAATCAAAATTCAGATGCAAACTCAGTTTTCATCATCTTTAAGCAGTCTTCAAGGAACATATCCACTGTTTTAAAAAAAAAAAGTACCTGAATTCAAAGTGCAATCTGTTTCATTATAGAATATGATCACTTCTAACAGCTATACAAAGACAACAGTGATGATCCATGCTCAAAATGATGGTGTTCTTTAACTCAATTGGCTGCAAGGCCCATTACATTATCAAGATATTTTGAAGAGTTGCTGGAGGATGGTTAAGTGTAATAACACATCTCAGTTTATCTCAAACATGTTCAAGTCTGGAGAATGTGCTGTCCAATCCATATACACAAGTCTCCTAAGGTAATTTTCCACCAATCAAATTCTGTGGATTCAGCATTATCATTTTGTTGAATGAAGAAGTTGCTCACTTCATCGATAAAAACTAATAGGTCAAGATTATTTATATAACTGAGCACACACATTAATAGTGTCTCTTCAGAAAATATATAGGTCAGTGCTGCCATCCAAAGAAATACTTGCCCTCACACAAATACTGCTTGTTTTCAGTTATAAGTTGAATGATGTTAAGTGACACTGCATAATAATTTGCATATTTTTCACAGGTAATCACACTTTTTCAGATTTTTCCTTAATTTTTGAAAACCAGTGTATATAAAAAATGCTATCTTAATGAATGAGTACTTAATATAATTACTTGAGAATTTGATAATGATGTATATCTTTTTTTGAATATTTGAAAGTAAATTGTAATAAATTATTTTAATAGTTTTTTATGATATAGTAAATTTTCACTTAATAAAATTTAATTGTTTTGTTTCTTTTTAATTTTAGCTCTTTTTTACAATAAAATTTTTGTTACTAAATTTCCTGTATTTCTTCCATTTATTAATTTCAAATGTGTTATTTTATTTTTAAGCTAATATTAGATACAGAAATCACAATTATATATATATATATATATAAACATTTCTATGAATCATTTTCCACAAAATTTATAAACATACTAGATATTTAACGTGTTTTTCGTAATGGATTGTATTGTTTGACTGTGGAAGAATTGATAAATATACTGGAGAAAGAAGAGTTTTTTTTGGAATGATGATGAAACTCCATCAAGTGAACACATTAAATTGATTGCACAAATTCTTGATCATATAAATCTGAAATTAAGGAAGCTGGGACATCTTGCAACTCTTGAGAAATTTCATGTATGCAGTCATCCAATAAGGATTCTGCAATCCTAATTAAAAAGAAAATGCAAAATTAAATATAATACTTTCAAAAATAGTTAATTCACTTAACAATTGAAAACAGTATTTTAAAATAGTTAAAATAAAAAGTAATATATTTATATAATTATAAATTTAAATTCACTGGCTCTTTAATAAATATTTAAATAAACTTATTCTGTTAAATATTCAAATTATATAATATATATATATTTATATAAGTTTTTTAGTCAGTATATTCTTTAAATTTTAATGAATAATTAACAAGGTAATTTTTTGAACTTTTGTTGATTAATATAGATAATTTTTCCACTCATATACATATTTCTATTGAATAAATATTACTTTTCTTAAAGTACACTATTCTGCCCTTTAAACAGACAATTTTTTTTTTTTTAATATATTGAGCTAACTTATACAGAAATATTTTTGGTGGGTTGTTTTTTTAACACTATTCATGACTTAATTTATATTGTAATAGCATATATTAAAACAACTGTGACACATAACAAACAATTTTAATTACAATATTAATATTTCAAAGGACATCTGTGCATGATTAAAAATACAAATTTTGATTACTAAGCAGCATGGCCTTTACAGTTTAGTAATATTCTACCTACAAGTATGATTTTATTGGAATATTTTAAAGCATGCTGAAAAATACCCTACAAAAAACTTTGTATTTTAAATACTAAACTAAATTTATTGATCTTCATTTCGTAGATCCCTTTTGTAATTACATTAAATTAACTTCTGCAGTGTTGATTCTGATTCCCTAAAAAAAGAATTAACTTCTTTAAAATTTCTTGATCTTCTTGCGGCCTGGCCAACATGTGGCATGTTGAGTTAAATTGTGCGGCAAGCTGGCCAATTTTATATTTCTACCGTAAACTTTGGTTTTTTGTTGCATTTATACAAAAAATATAAAATAAATGAAAATTTGAAATGTAACAAAAATTAAATTTTAAATTGATGATTGAAAAACAAATTAAAAAATGTAAAAATTGCTTCAGTAAGTGATAATTTCGTAAAGGGATAATCTTGGATGCATATAGAAGCCAGTAGTCAAGGCTGAACTCTAGACACAGTCTACAAACGCTTGAGTCCATCATTGTTTCGTTATCCATTGCACGCACGAAGTTATTCCAATTTATTTGTTCGGTTTGTTTTCAAATTACTGTCATGTTTCCTAAATGTTTTGTGTGTGGTGCTGATAGTTGAATAAATGACATCCAAAGAAAGTTTGAAATTTATTCAAGTGAATATATTTTTACTAATGCAAATGAATTTAAAAATTGGTAAGAATTTAATAAAATTTTTAACTAATACAAGCTATCATAAATTTTCAAGTGTGATCATGATTTGCATTAAATATAATGCAAATCATTATTTGTATTATATTTAAAAAGAGTTATTGAATATTGGTATTTTTACCAGGGTTTTGAGCCGGAACTGAGCGAAAAGCAAAAAAAAGTGGTTCTTTTACTGCATACTGATCCCCAAAAATAGTTCATGTCTGAACTCAAATCGAAGTCAGAATCATTTTTTGTATGGTTTTTAGTTAATTTATATTTATTCTGGATCTGGCACAAATTTTTCATATTTTACTAAATAGTTTTCAAACATAACAAAGAGTGCGCTTTCTAGGATAATTTGTTGCATCGTAAGCAAAATTCTGCACACTTGTAAAAAACATTGACAGTTCTTCTGTTTGACATGTGGTCATGGTTTTGGATTTGTAGCCGTCGGTTTTCGTTCAGTCGCGGGTTCGATCTTTGGCCATCCAACACCTGCTCTGTAGCCGGGTCCGATGCACGTTAAATCTGTCGGGGCCCAAAGTCCTCCCGTTGGTGTGGAAGTTAGGAGAGGAGGGTGCCATCTCAGGTGTCGTCCTCGTCACTTGACCGTGGCTCAAAATTAAGAGGTCCGTAGCCAATAGCCTTTGTGTTGCTTCTTGTGCGACGTTAATAAAAACTAAACTAAACTAAAATTCGTTTGACATGTTCCCTGTGAGAATTCAAAAAGAAGTATGAACTTTATATGAAATATTTCTAAGTTACATAAAGTTATTATCAGATTCAGTACAAATGATATCCACTATAGGTTGAGTGCATGGTACGGAAATCCAAGGTATGGAAGATTTTCATAATTTATTTTACAAATTAAATTTTAAAAAGATATCTTTAAAATATTTTAATGCCCTCTAGATGACAACATTTTAATGTTAATTGAATTGCAATCAGAGAGAATAAAAAAACTATTCAAATATATATAAACCCATTTATGTTCTATTGATGACACGTATGAGAACAAAACCGAATTTCAAAAATTTTTGTTATAAGAATGAAAACCTGAATATAAAAAATTATTGTTCGATTTTTACTTATTCATAATACATAATTAGTTATAAAGCAAGAATACTAAATTTACTTAAAAAAGTATATTTTTTTGTTCTCTGTAATATACCAATATTCTGAAACTAACATATTTTGAATTATTGTTTTGGTCTATAATAAGGATGAATTCAAAGAAAAGAAAAGTTCTTGATGAAAACTGGAACTTTACTGATCATTGGGGAAAATATTATCTTTTCATAATGCAGAATTCAAAATTAATATGTTTAATTTGTAGAAAGACAGTAGCTGTATTTAAGAAACATAACGTTAAAAGCCATTGAGACACAAAACATATAGAGTATGTAAATTTCAGTAAAGAAGTAAAAAGTTTTAAGTTAATTGTGCTTTAATGGCACCTGAAAGCTCTCAAACAATTTGAGGCTCTTTCAAGATTAACAAGACGGAGCTCTTACTTTGGTAGGTAAAAATAAGGGAGCTGTAAAATTACTTATGGATAAACAAGATTGTAAAGGCATTAAAACAATGATATTATTATTATTCACTGTTTCATACACCAACAAAATTTATGTATTCAAGTATTATCCATAAATCATATTATGAAAGAAGTTATAAAAATAGTAAATTACATTCGTTAAACATGCCTTTTATCGTCAGCAATTCGAAGAATTGCTCAGCGAATTATCTTCTGAATATGATATTGAATAGTTTACCAATGTTAGATGGCTAAATTATGGAAAATGTTAAGATTTTTAATTTCTAGAGAAACAAGCATTTATTCATGAATTAAGTCCAAATGCTTGTTGTTAAAGACATGTTTTTAGTGGATATAACAGAAAAACTTAATTAGCTAAATAATTATTTTCAAGGGCAAGGTAATTTAATAATTAATGCTTGTAATTTCTTCAAAGCTTTTAATAAGAAATTATTGTTATTTGAGTGCCAACACTTAGAAATAATAATGCTCAACATTTTCCATTGTTAAATAACTTCTCAAAAAGCAAACCTAAGAATTTCTCGAAGTATGCTAATGAAATAAACAAATATCTCATTAATTAAGACTCGAAAGTTTATTGTATTTGAATCATAGCATAACGATGAAATGTTATTCATTTTGTATTTGTATAATATTTTTTTAAAAGCATGTTTAGCTAAAGTGCTGCCCGTTGTAATGTTCCTCGTCATTAGAGTGGCTTGCAAAATCATTTGTGTTGGCCAGATCTGATCTTGTCTATTCTTTGCCAAAAATAATATCTTTAACAGTTCCAAAATCAGAAGTTTTTAACATGTGCTTTTAATTTTAAATTTATAAAAAAAAAGAAAAGGAACTGATCATGAAAGTGGTTTAAAAAATTCTGTATTTAATATGATGCAAAATTTGCAATATGAAAAAAAAAAAAAAGAAAAGATCATTTACATATAAATTAAATATAAATGTTTTTATAATAATTCTTTTTTAAAAAATCATAAAGGAAAGTTGTTTTTTAAAAGTATTTAAAAACCTCTACATTAACTTTACCATCATTATAGGATATAATAGAGGTGTTTTTTTTTTAAATCAATTTTATTTTTCTAATTTTTTGGATAAAAAAAAATATTACATAATGCAATATTTAATGGATTGAATGTCACATGCATTTTAAGATTGTCATTCTAACAGAAATTCTTTAAATGACTTAATTTGTTTTTTTAAATACTGAAGAGAAAATGCGCTCATTATGTTAATCCATTTCTTCTTTGAACTTTATCAAATTAGCAGAAATTTTTTAAATATACCTTATGAAATATAAGCATGAGTGTAGTAAAAAAATTCTAACAACTTACAAATTGGACAATACCCAGGGATTAAAATTTCCTTTTTCTGTACGAGATATTCTTTCCAAATAGTTCCAATATCCTTTCCTGCATTTCAAGATATCTTCAGTCACTTTTGAATCAACTGATAATTCTTTCTGTATTAGATGTGTATCAATAGTTAAACTTTCAGGTTGATTATTATCATGTAGAGAGATATATTTGAGGACAGTAACTGGTTCTTCATTTACTTGATCCTCGCTGGCTTGAAATCTGCTTTTAACCTCTATTTGATCCTGCCTTAATATAAAGTAATCAATATTATTTGAAAAATATTTTTTATTCCTTTATTCTAAGAGTTATGAATTAATTCCAAAAAAACAGCCTACACATTAGTATTATGAACTTCAGGTTTATTGAAGAATTTGCAAGTTCTAAATAATTTTTTATTAAAACTGCATCATTATAATTGAGCATTCACTTAATGAAAATGATCCAAATTTACAAAGAAAAATAAATGTTAATTAAAAACATAAAAATTTGTGATGTTTCATGAAAGCATAAATGTGAAAGGTTTAAAAATATACTCTGGTGTCTTTTATAAAATAACAATATTTTCACTTACTATTTCGGAAAAAAATTCTAAATTTCAAATATTTTGACAGAAAATGATCCAAATTTAATAACATATACTCTGACTTTACTAACATATAGAGAGCACCAAATTTTACCGTACAATTTTTCCCTGTTTAAATCCCTATCTCTTTATATTTCCATACTTCATCTCTTGTTAAATATTTAGAAATTTGCTAGTCAAAACAGATAATTATTTTAAATAGATGATATTTTTATTATCTTTTGGATATAAATATATTTTATTGATGGCAATAGTATAACAGAGATTGGCAAGCAATAGCATGCATACTTTAATTAAACTCACAATATACGAGGGCTATTCAGAAAGTAAAGAACGTTTCCATCTGACATCGCTAGGCGTGCGCCGATCACGTATATTTTGGTTTCTGCGTGCTCGGCATCTCAGTCGGCGTCCAGCCATCACAATGGGAACATTTCCACGCTGCCCGTTTTTTCGATATTCAAATTTAAAATGTGCGCTGCAATTGAAAATCCCGCCAGTAGTGAGGTGCGGTCTGTGACAAAATCTGAAACCTATGGAAATTTATCGGCAAGTGTGTGAGGTGTTCGGAAAAACGTAATGAATGAAAATTCAATCCGGAAATGGTACATTCAGTTTAAAAATGGCCAAACTAACGTTCACGATGAAGAGAAGAGTGGACGCCCTAGCATTGTGACCGACGAACTGGTCACAAAAGTTGATGAAAAGATTAGTGAAAATGTACGTTTCACAATAACGGAGCTTTTGCTTAGTTTTCCACAAGTTTCACAGACTTTGAAATTGGTGGCAGAATTCTATGATGGAGGGATTTTAAAGTTTGTCCACCACTGTGATAAGTGCCTCAATTTGCTTGGTGACTATGTAGAAAAGTAGAATTTCAGTTGCTCTTTCTGATGTACATAATAAATTTTTTTTCTTGTATATTTTTAATTCCAAAACGTTCTCTATTTTCTGAATAGTCCTCGTATGATACATATCAATATACACTGCTGGCCATTAAAATTGCAACACCAGGAAAGATTGATCTGACAAACCTCAAAATCACACGAAAGGAAGAAGTTGGGATGTGCAAATTAGTATTTCAGTGCATTTGGACAATGCAGGAGGGAGAAATGACATTTGCAGCACTGCTTAAAAGAGAAGTTGCGCAGTGAATTTCTCATTTGGAAATCACTTTGTAAGTCGGAGTTTGCTCAGAAAATCGAGTATGCCTTGCATAAGAAGAAATGCTTAACAGCAAGTGTCGGAAGTTTGATGGAGGTAGGATCGTTGCCTATCTAGAGTGTGGATTATCGTTCTGTCATATCGCCTGTCTCACTGGTCGAAATCCAACCACTTTCATGCTAATTTAGAATTAATGGATTGCTGAGGGTCAAATTGAATGGCATACAGGATGTCCACGCCCTTCCATAACTAATGTTCGAGAGGACAGACTTATTGCGAGGTCAGAAAGCCGTACAACCACATCAAGAACCAATAGTCAGAAAATTGGCATGTTTGTAGAACACCCAGTATCTGCTTGTACAGTGCAACAACATTTTTTCAGCAACATGGACTGTCAGCATGGCGATCATTACTTGGCTTCAATTGACAATGCAGCATAGAGAGAGACGGCGACTCTGGTGCACCAAACAGCAGAGTGGCACAATGTCATCTTTTTAGATGAGTCCTGTTTCTGTGCACAGTATTCTGATGATCGTATACGTGTCTGGAGGCTCTGGGAAGACTCTCGTTGCTTGCTTGCATACAATATTGGCATAGGGGCCTTACTTTTGTGTGATGGTTTGGGAAACATCGGGTACACAACAGGCACATCTCTTGCTTGGATCGATGGTAATTTGAACTCAGATTGGTACAATTCTGACATCTTACGTCCAGTGGTTGTACCCTAACTTTGAGGCCTGCCAAACTCCATCTTCCAACAAGATAATGCAAGACCACATTTTGCATGTCGTGCTCTGATCTTCCTCAATACACAGGATATTCGATTGTTGCCCTGGCCTGCATGGTCTCCAGATCTGACATCCATTGAAAACATCTGGTCATGGGTTGCAGAGAGACTGGCACGCCACTCCTCTCCAACTAATAAAGTTGTTGAAGTGTGGCATAGACTTGAAGCAGCACGAAATGAGTAGCCAGTTTCTGTCATCCAAGCCCTATTCGACTCCATTCCTAACTGAGTAAGAACCGTTTAAACCAACAGGGGTGGCAGCTGTTTCTACTAATTTCGCACCCCTCTAAACTCCCAAACTGCTAGCAAATTTAATCATTTTGTCTTCATGCCATGCTGTTTACATACAATAAATATCTTTTTTTTGTACTTGCTTTCCTTCATAGTATTGCAATTTTAATGCCCAGCAGTATATATAAAATGAACATAATTTTTATATGTATATTATATTTTAGTAAACTAGCGCTTAATAGATCCAAATAAATTAGTAGTTTATAAATATTATATTAAAGTAAAAAATACCATTTTTGTTGTGTGAATGTTTTTAGATTTTATAATCAGTAAGTCATAAGTATGTATTGTACTGTATTGAAGACTTTTAATAAAAATGACTTGTTTTCAGGACATCACATTTATTTGCGCACATCTTTTCAAACATAAATTCCAGACACAATTTTACACAAGCACCATTTATCAACGTTCGTCTTTACCTCTTGGAACCAAACTCAATACTAAATTTCATGTCCGTTGCCAGTAAATTATCTAAAATCAAAACTATGATCTGGTGTTGCCAAAAAAAATATCTTAATAAAGAATATTGAAAAAGGTATTACTTTAAGTTTAAATCATCTGCTTTTAAAAGTAGAATAGGTAATGTCTTAAATAAAGTATCACAATAGATTAAATCGTCTGCCTTTAAAAGTCGAACAGATAAATCTTAAAAAAAGTATCACATTAAATTAAATCGTCTACCTTTATAAGTTGGACACATAATATCTTAAAAAAAGTATCACAGTCGTTTGTTTTTAAAAATTGAATATGTCACAGTATGCTACAATCACATAAGCTTTTATTTGTAAGGAAATATTTTTCAACATTAAAAGAATTTAAATATTTGGTCATATTACAATGTTATACTTTAAACAGCCTTAAAGAAATCACATACGAACTTTATATCAAAGAGAAAAAAAGATATTCAAATAAATTGAAGATTCAATTTATATCATATAATTATCCTTATGCAATAAATTTTATTAAAATTATTGATAATTAAGTTTTTCTCACACATATTCAAACACAAAATTAGATGAAGAAAATTCATCATTAAAAATTATACAAAAATATTTTAAATTCTGGAAATTAATAAATGTAAAGAGATATTATTTTACACACTTTTGTGCAGAATGAGTTGGGATGTTGAGGAAACTATGTCTGATTTTTTCCCAATTACTTTTTTCTTTAAATCCACTTTCACTTTGTTTGAAATCTGATGCAATTTCTTGTTTCTTGGGAAATATTTCAATGGTCTTCTGTGATTTAAAAGTAATAATAGGGGATTTAATCATATACATATCTGAAAAGATATTTATTTTTCTAATATATAGAAAAATAAAACAATTGCAAAAATGATACGCAAAACTTTAATTTGAAAAAAATTCTTTTTCATAATAAATCTAGATGTTCTAAATTTTATAATAAAATTATTGAAAAAAAATGCTTTTGCAAAAAATTTTAGTATTTCAATTATAAGATTATTTTTAAAAACTTAAAATTCATTAAATAAGCATTTTTAAAAAATCAACATAAAATTAATTTGAATACAAGAAACATATGACATGAAATTTAACAAGCTAAAATTAATCATATTTTTCTGTAATTAGATAGTGAAATGTTCTTCATTAATTAATGCAACCAAAGGACCACTTGCTTTTAAATTGTTTTAATAAAATGTTATAATCTTGTAAGTTTATAAATTAATTTTAAAATATACAATGCGAATATTATTAGTTCTCTTTTCAAGCAGTTTTGAAATTGTATAGTTTATGTTTTATAACAAAGATTACAAGCTAAAACCTTGAAATTTTACACACAGGCTCAGTTTGAATGGTAATACAATATTCAATTATAAAACAACAAAATAAATAAAAAATAATTAAAAAACGAAAATTTTGCTGAAAATTTCTTTGAACAAAATAAAGATGAAAAAAAAAAAAGATATGTATAAATTTTTTTTTAAAGAAGCCCACTCTTCTATGAGCCACAATAATAGGGGGAAAAAGAAAAGAAAAAAAGTAAACAATTTTTCATTGGCCAATAAGAAATTAAAATATACTGAAAATGACAGTTTATCATCATTCAAAAAAAGAACACATTCTTTCTCATTTTAGCTGAAAATTTGTGACCAAAAACTAAATAGTTGTGCACACTTCTTATGGTCATACATGATGTTTTAATTTTTAATCAAAAACTTTAGCTGGATAGAAAAACCTTTCACTCCCCCCCAACACTTATTACCTCAGACTGTGTAACAATTATTTTCATTGTAACAATTATTTTCAATCATTTCCCTCTACATTGTAATAAACTAGAATTTTGAAATTTTGTACACAAGCTCAGTTTGGATGGCAATACAATATTCAATTATAAAACTACAAATAATAATAGCAAAATGAAATAATTAAACTTTGCTAAATATTTTTCTGAAAATGAAAACAAAAATGTAAAAAATAATACAACACACACATATGACATTTTATCATCACCATAAATAAATAATAATAAAAGACTGTTTTTAATCTAGCTGAAAACTTTTGACTAAAAACTGAAGTGTTGTGGTAACTCTAACTTATGATCATGATCATACACAATGCTTCAGTTTTTAGTCAAAAATTTTCTGCTGGATTGAAAAATTCACTTTATTTTATTTATGATAATAAGCTGCCATTTCCAGTATAATTTCATATATTTGTTACTGGCACAGAATTCTTTTTTTACTCATTTGCCACATTGAAGTGTTGGGTTGAAAAAATTATATTATATTATTGATTAAACACTGCTCCACATCTTAAACATATCAGTTCAGTTATTAGAATCTAGAAAGATTTGTGATGCCATGCTTTAAGTGGATGTGACTTTTTGGAAATAATTTTATTATATAGATAGATAGTTTTGTGTATCAGTGGTAAAACAGCCAAATCATACTTTAATTTTATGATGGTGTTGTATACATAGTTTTTCAATTCCTCTCAACTGGACACATCACATTATATGTACTGATGCTACTTTTAATATTTCAAAAATAAAATATAGTATTCTCTGAGTATTTCTATTATGACAGATATCAGATCTGCGTACTGTCGGATTACCGAAAATGCCAGATTACTAGGAAATTATTAATAATTATGCATTAACTCATTTAAATAGCAAAAGTAATGTACTATTATACGAAAATTTAATATAGTGTCAAACACGAAAAACAAACTAAAAATTAAAAAATCCACTATTTGTGTTGATAGCCGACATTATTTTACTGATATATATAAAGCATAAAATAGCATCTGTAAGATTCACTTGCTTGTGTAAAAACACCAGATTACAGGCAGGGCCAAAAAGATTAAGTGCTAGATTATAAAGTGAGTACTGTACTTAAGAATCAAATACAAAAGCATAATTTAATCCTTGCACAAGGCATAACAACAAGTTTTAGAAGTGCAAAATAATAGCTAATGTTTTGGAGAAAAAAAAATTTTTTTTAACTGTTTTATTCTCTAATAGTTAAGAAGTTAGTATTGTTGAAATAAGACTACAAAAGTTAAATGCTGTGAATGTATTGCAAACAATTAGACATGAACATTATCAGATGAAATCAGAATTTAAGAATGTGATAACTTCAGATATAATTGAAAATCAAGGAAATCTTGGGATGCAGAAGATAACCAACTTTCTTCACTGACCAGTTAATAAACTATTTAACCTTTTCCCAATACATTGGAAATCGATATTTCTATTGAAGATTAAAATTTAACACAAACCAATCCATTAAAACATGAGGAGCCTAAAATTACATAAATATCTAAAATATTCATTGTAGAAATGTTTGGTTACAAACTACACAAAATAAAAATGAAGTTTATGTTTACACATTACATTTAAAGTGTGGATTTGATACTGTGACTATGGTGACAAAAATTATTAGTACCAATTTGCTAATGATGCAAACTATTATCAAGTAGCAACTATTATTTTAATGATAGTGCTAAAATATCTATTATTTTTTTAATAAAGCAGATGTAATAAAGTCAGATGAATTTATTTCAAGTTACATATTATCTTTTGAATATTTATTATATATACCTATTATTCAAACGTTTAATCATGTTTAATGTATACAAAAACATATAAACTAGCATATTTTTTCAAATTGAAAAATAGTTCAACATTGAAACTACAGTACTATAAATAAACTGAAAAATTTAGATGAAAAGAACTTAGCTTTTAATAACTATGAATTGAGGTTATGTTCTGAATTCATTGATTAGAGCAAGAGTCTACAATATAAAGGTGTTGCCAATATCAGAAAGAAAATAAAGTGTTGCCAAATGACAAAGAATAATATCACAATTACATTTTAGCTTAATTATCCTATAAATAGTACATTTCATTATACTACTTATTTCTGTTCAAATCTATCCTTATTTCTGTGTGTTCCATACTTAGTCTTCTATACTGTTATTCTAAATGACAAACTTTACTTATTGAAAATGGGGTACTTAAAAAAAAAATTGGACAATTTTAAGGGTGTAGCATGATAAAGTTTAAATGGTAAAACCAGACACACACAAACCTTTTTAAATATATTAAGAAATTTTTTGTATATGAAAATGAGTTCCAAGTTTGTATCCTGCTCAGCGACATTAAGTGAAGACACATCCTTAAATATTTTTATTCTCTGTTAATGTGTTTGTAAGTTTATTTTAAACTGTGGCTTAAGTTTTATGCAATTTTGGAGAGCTATGAATATGATTATATTTTTCAACTTTTCCCATTAATTTTACAAAATTATTTTCTTTTAAACCTGACTGAGTGCATATAAACACACATTAAAGAAAATAAAAATTGCATCTCAAGTATTTGTCTTTTTGAATGATTTTCTTATGAATATCTTTACCACATACAAAAGCAACCTTATTATGTATGTGTGTACACATTTAAGAAGAAAATTTAATGAATGATAAATTTCAATTCCATAAGGAACAAAATTAAATATAAGTTTTAAGCTCTGTCTACTGATATTGAACAAGAAAAGTCTAAACTATACACAATGTAAATTATTCTGTACAAAAGAAAATATAAGTAATTTCTATATAATAAAACCATCAATGATTCCAGAAACTTAAGTTAAATTCATTAATATGACATAGTTGTATGAAAATAAAATGTAAAAATATTTTTAATGAGAATATTTACACCTTTTCTTTAAAAAAATGCTTGTTGTGGAACTGCACAATTATAGGGAAAAAGACAATTATAAAAGTATCAGAAAAATATAAAATTTTAAGCAAAACCATATTGTACAAATGAAAAAAAAAAAAGCATCATATTGGATTTGCAGAAACTTTTTAAAAATACAGTTTTCAAATCATTGCACCTTTCTATAACAACTTTTACTATGTTCCTTTTTTTAAAAAACACATAAAATTCTCAGCATCATTTATATATAGCGAATATTCTAAGCTATAAATTTTCATTACTTTCAACGTACCATAATAACATGTAATACTGCTATTGAAGTACTTTTAATTAAGAAACCAAGTAAATAAAATTACATGCATTTTTTTAAGAATACTGTACTGCTTATTTCCGTACTGTTAAATATTTTTTTAAATCTTAAATCAAATTTTAAAAAAAATACTCAAATAGAACTTTCTAAAATTTGACTGCAGTCAATATATACCAGTCATTTGCAACAAAATCTGTTAATTGGTGCAAAATATTAATTCTTTACATGAGTTATTTCATATTGTAAATTGTTCTCAAACAATTTTTCTTATTAATGTTAATAACTTTTTGAAGAAGTTTATATCTTAAAATTCTCTTTCCTAAACTATGTATTTAAATACATTGAGGTTAGAATAAAAATTAAAGCTGAATTATAATTTTTTTTTAAAAAACGGGTTTTAACAATAACAATGCATGTGCACATCGATATGTACTCTTATCTAATAATTTATAAATGCAAATATTTTAAATACCTTGATTTCTAATGATGATTTTTGACTTTTCCTTTGCTTGATTTTATTCATAATTAAAACTGTTTCTCCCATCAAATCATCTACGATGGCATCTACAACATTTTCAATATTATCATCCTATATAAAAGATTTATTTTTTTAAAAAAACATTTAAATTAGCATAGAAATTTATGAAATATAATATTTGAAATGTTTACTTAATCTGAAATTCATCAAAAATCCCAATTTGTCTAAAGGGATTTTCTTCCTCAATAAGTTACATTCTACATATAGTTAAGCCTCTATATTTAAAACTTTTTTCAAGAAACTTGATTTTTTACTATAAAAACAGTTTCTGTATATTGAGCAAAATTTCTAAATATCATACATAATTTTTTGCAGTAAAAATTATACTAACCCACTGCATCAAAAAGTACCTACAAATTTTGTTCCTAAGAAGAGATATAAAATAAATAACCAAAAAACATTTTTGTATTGATTCTTAGCTCCATCATGACAGTGCCTAACTCTCTCACGTGTCCAAAAAGACAGTATTGTTTCTATGGCACTATGCAAAAAGGATGAACTGCTTTTGCTCATTATGGAAAAAAAAGTGAATTTCAAATGGTGATTAAATTATCATATATAAATGGCTTAACACCAAAAGATATCAAAATTCTGCTCCTGTGTATGTGAGTGTTTACAATTGAGTAAATGAACTTAAACATGTCCACAATAGATGAACGTTGTTCGGGATGACCAGTGGATATGACTATTCCTGGAATGATCGACAAAACCCAGATATGTTTTGAATGATCAATGAATCAAAGCGTGTGAAATAATTTAATCCACCGCCATATAGCAAGGTACAGTGTTTCCAATTTTACACGAAAAATTGGACGTGCAAAAAAATCTCGACAAGATGGGTGCTCCATCTGCTTTCAGTGAAAAATAAATACAATTGTATGCATTTATTTCCCCTGAGGCTATTAAGTGCTTTTTCACCACGATCTTGACAAGTTTCAGTGTCCATACATAACTGTGGACAAAGCGTGGATACACTACTACACTCCAGAGATAAAGGAACAGTTCAAAATAGAGGGGATTTGAAGGCAAACAGGCTCCAGAGAAAGCTAATGTGGTGACATCGGCTGGCAAGGTGATGACTACGATTTTTTGGGATGAACACAGAATTATCTTCACTGATTATTTGGAAAAAGGAAAATAAATACCTGAAAAGTATTATGCATCATTACTGCACTGGTTGATCATAGAAATCAAGGGGAAAAAACGTCTTTATTTGATTTGGTTTCATTAATGTTGCACTAGAAGCAATCCAAGGACTATTGGCAATAGACCTCATAATTTTGAACCTCGGTCAAGAGACAAGAATACCTGATGGCACCTCCCTCTTCTGATTTCCCCATCATGCCAGCAGGAGGACTTTGAGTATCTACAGATTTTATGTGCAGCTACATGGCGGGTCTTTAGTGACATCAAGGCTCGAACCCACAATTCAACAAAAACTGCCGGTCGTGAGTCCATGACAATGACCACTAAGCTACCATGGCTACATTCTCATTTAAAAAGATCCCCTCCCATTAAGACAATGCACACCTGTGCAGTTTGAATAGCCAAATTCATGGAATTAAAGTTCGAATTATTACAACATCCACCGTATTCACCAGATTTGGCTCCCTGTGAACTTTTTTTTATTTCTAAACTTCAAAAAAAAAAAAAAAAAATGGCTCAGTAGACAAAGGTTCACATAGAACGAAGAGGTCATTGCCCAAACAGATGGCTATTTTGAGGGGATATTCTGAAATCTAACTTTTTAGATGGATTTAAAAAGTTGGAGAAACATTTGGTAAAGTGAATAGAGCTAAAAGATGACTATGTTGAAAAATAAATAAATAAAAAAAAAAAATCTAAAATAATTTTTTTTCTTTCTCTCTCTAAGGACTTATTGAACAACCCTCATATATTCTACATCTTTAAATGCAAATTATTAGCATGACAAAAAATATGTAAAGTAAAACATGACACCAGTATTAATATGTTCTTATATAACATATATATTGTCACACTACTTTATTTACATCATCATAACATGAGAACTACTACTGTGTTTATTTGTACAGAAAACTGTTAATAAGAACAATATACAATACTGGTAACAAATATAAATATTTATAGTTTTTTAAAAAAATAACTTTTTAAAAATTAAATATTACTTTTGTTTCATTTACAGCTTCCGATGCAATTAATGTAATTTCTGGCTCATTTTGATAATCCATACTAATGTTTTTCCTGAAATACAAATGGAATTCTTCAAATTTTAAGAAATAGTGGGAAATACAAAATACAATTATTGTTTTCTCTATTACTTTTATTCAAAATTTAATTAAAATTTAAATTCAGTAGTATTACCATACCTTAAAATAACAGAGTACAAAAGCTCTATAAATAAATATCGGTTAAAAGTATAATCTAAATATAGTTTCTACAAATGTTTTAATGAACATGTTTATTTCTCAACACAAATCAGTACAATTTTAAAAATGACCTTAACATCTTCTTGAAATTAATTATATTTATATAATTCGAAATAAACACAAACATAGAAGAAATCTCATTAAACAGTACAACCAATTTATTCCTATATAAATATTTACATTTACACAATAGATTAAGCAGTTTAAAAATTCTTTTTCAAGAATAAACTTTACAAACAACTAAATTGAAATTATGAAAAAATGTAAGATTTGGAAAAAAAATTCACATTCTTTTAGACCAAAAATATATAGTAGTTTGAAATACTACTATATATTTTTCATATATTACCAAAAATATATGAAACATATAGTAGTTTGTTTATGATTTAATCATTTGGAAAAGAAAAGGTATAAAACTACAAAATGCATTTCTTAATAAAAGAAAAATGGTTAATTTCTTTTATACTGACAATGAAAATAACATTCAAATAAGAAAAACTTCTTAAATTTAGTTTTATATCTTACAATACAGTTTAATTCTGTATCATATATCAGCTGATAAATATTGAAAGCAAAAAATGACACTGAAGTCCAGATATTATAAATGAGTTTGAAATAAAACTTTCTTTTGAACTTTTAATTATAACAAACCTGGATTTGGTGATTATTTTAGGAAATTTTGATTTAAAACTATTTTTCTTTACATCTTCTTTTTCTTTTACAACGGTCAATAAACTTCCTGGCTTATTTACAGTCTTTTCTAAAGATGCCAAATACATTCTTCTTGCAACAGTTCGCTTTCTCTAAAAGTATACCGTAAAAACATATTCAAATATACTGTTCACATCCATGTACATGTATATAATACACTATTCAAAAAATATATATTTGATTATAAATGCTTAGAGTCATCATAAAGAAAACAAACTAGAATAATAGGATTTGAAACTACAAAAATTCAAATAATGAAAAAAGTATAGCCCTTACTGACAAACATTACATTACATACTTCCATAAAACTTGGATTAATTCATACAATAAATCACACAAAGGAAAAAAAAAACAGGAAATGGGATTAACTCAATAACATAAATGGTGTTTGTAAATTAAAAATGAGAAAAAAATTTCATGATTTTGTATGAATAAAAACATTTTTTCTTCCAATTTCTAAACCAGAACTTCTCCTTTCTTAACCAATCAAAGGAAAATTAGATTAAACAGTTTTCTTCATTAAACTGAAAATATCCTTGTCACATATTTTCCCTATTAACTCTTTGACTGTATGAACAAGCCTAGCTAGTCAGGCAATAACTTATACTATTAGAAGGTGGGAAGTGTCCAAAGAAATCAATGTGTATTTGGAAAAATCTGGCAAGGCAAAGGTACCGATTGGTGCTTTAATGTGCCTATGGATCTTGGATCTTTGGCAAGGATGACAAGATTTAACCCATGCTTTAATATCTCGCCTAATATTTGGCCACACAAAATGTTGAGTTACCATTTTGGTAGAGGCAGCAATTCCAGGATATAAAAGACCATGCAGGTGTTGGAAAACAATTCTGCGGTAATCCTTGGGGATGAAAGGTCGAGAAACATTGGTGGAAACATCACAAGTGAGAGTAATATCTTCCAGAGGAAAATATTGTTGCATTAGTGTTAAAGATGTTGAGTTGGATTCAAGATATTTAAGTTCATCATCTACCAACTGGGCTGCAGCATTGTCCTTGTAATCAAGATAGCTTGCTTTGGAAATGAAATCAATTTCAATCCGAGATAATGTATCTGCTACCAAATTCAATGTTCCAGGAACATGCTGTATGTTTGTAGAGAACTGGGATATAAAATCCAGGTTTTAAGTTGATGTGGACTACATTTGTCAGCTTTCTGTTGAAATGCATAAATGAGAGGTTTCTGATCAGTGTAAATCACAAACTCTCTTCCTTCCAACATGTGACAAAACCTTTTTACCTTGTGTATATGGCCAAGAGTTCTCGGTTGTATGTAGACCATTTCTTTTGGGATACAAACAATTTCATGGATAAGAAAGCAAGTGGTTGCCAGATATTTTCATGACATTGAGCTAATGCTCCACCGACAGCAAAGTCTGAAGCATCAACCCAAATGCTAAGTGGTGCATTTGGCATGGGGTGATGTAACAAAGTAGCTTATGCTAGGGGTTGCTTCACCAGTTCAAAAGATGTAGTAGCCTCGTCTGTCCATTCTAGCACTTCTTCAGGCTTGATTTTGACTTTTCGTTTTTTTTTTTTATTTCTGATGCCTTTTAAAAATTTTACTAAAGGTGCAAGGATATGGGCAGCCTGTCTAATAAAACGTCTGTAGTAATTAAGCATACCAAGAAAATGACGTAATTGAGTGATGGTGGTTGGTTGAGGAAATTTTAAAATTGCTTCGATTCTATCCTCTAAAGGTTTAATTCCAGTACTGCAAACTTGAAATCCAAGGAATTTTAAGGTGGGTACTCCAAAAGTACATTTAGAAGGGTTTATAGAAAGTCCATATTGATTTAAACATTCAAAAAGCAAATGAAGATGTTGGATATGCTCCGCTTCTGATGATGATGCAACTAGAATGTCATCAATATAGGCATAAACAAAATATAAACCTCTTAAAACCTCATCAACAAACCATTGAAAAAAAGATGCAGCATTGCACAGACCGAATTGCATGCGAGTACTTTCTTAGAGTCCAAATGGGGTTGTAATTGCAGTTTTATGGATATCATCTTCACTTATAGGATATTGGTGATAACCTTGACTAAATCAATGTGTGAAAAAATAGTTTTGTCATGTAGTTCTGAGGTGAAATCTAAAATGTTGGGAATGGAGTATTTATCTTTTTTAGTTTGGGCATTTAATGCAAGATAGTCACCCACTGGTCTCCAATCGTTAGTCTTTTTTAGGTACAATATGAACAGGTGATGCGTAATTACTCTTAGATGGTCTAATATGGCCTAAATCTAACATGTGCTGGAATTCAGATTTCACAGTTTTTAAACGATCAGGAGCTAAACGTCTTGCCTTAGCAAAAACAGGTGGACCAGTTGTCTCGATAAAATGCTTAACATTATGTTTTACTTATTGTGAGAAAGGTGGTTTAATAATTTCTGGAAATTCTTTCAAAACATCATGAAAAATGCTCTCGTCAGAAACAAGTTTAATGGAATGAACTTCAGGAGAAACAAGTTTACAATTTGTACTAAATTTGGTTGTATTACCAATCAATTTTCTATTGCGGAGGTCAGGTGAAATATTAAAGTGGTATAAAAAATCAGCTCCAATGATTGGTACAAAAACAGATGCTATTAAGAAAGGCCATCTGAATATTCTTCTTAGATTTAAATTGAGAGTTAAAAGTCTCTTACCATAAACATTGACAGGAGATGTATTAGCAGCTGATAATTGTTGCATACTATTTCCTCACATCCTTTCAGAAATCAAAGCTGGGAGAATGCTGACATTGGATCTGGTATCAATGAGAAATGTGATGTTAGATGATCTAACTTTGATGAAAAGGCGATGTGAAATATGTGGTTGCGAGAAGGTAGTCGCACTTACTCCTCGCTGGATTCGGGTTTTTTGTTTATAGCTGTAGGGTGAAATGCATTTATAGGCCCTTTCTTGAAACTTGTTGTGGTACCAACAAAAATCAGATTACCTGGAACATGAAAATGAAAGATTTCGGGAGAGATTTCTAGGACGAGAATTATTTCTTCTCTGTGGAGTCCTGTGCCGCAATGTAAAAATGTCAATCCTCCTGTTCAGCCTCTCAATTTCCTGAAGAATACGATTTTTGTTTGAAGAAACGATGGCGTTTGTCGAAAGTGAAACGTTGGAAGTGCTCCCTTCAAGGATTTTATCGGCGACTTCTGCGGCCTTTTCCACGGTTATTGGCATAATGGATGCCAAGGTAGTCTTAACTGATGCCGGCAGTTGTCGTAGTAAAAGCTCCAACATGAGTTCTTTCGGGACATTGTGCAAAGCTGCCCGCTGATTCATTGTCCTGAGGAGTTCTGAAGGCTTCCAATCTCCCAGTTCTTCGCATGTTAATAATTTTCATATTTCTTGTTGAGAAGATTCACCAGTTCGTTGGATCAGCTGCGTTTTAATGGTACTGTAAAGATCCATTTTATCAGGAATGATAATTATGTCTCTGATAATTGTGGCGGCTTCTGGTGGCAAGTGTGAAACAATATAATTAAATTTTGTGCATGTGTAATCGGCTTCAGTACACCGAGAGCAAAAGTTCGTTCTCACGTGGAGAACCAGAGTTCAGGATCGCTGAAGTTGTAAGGAGGTATTTTCACTGCAGTAACTTCAGCCATTTTTTATTAAAATTTAATAATAATAGCAGATAAATCAGCAGGTTTTAGTTCTTTCTCTGGGGCACCATTGTAGGATGTCACGGATCTCTACAATTTCAAGAATAAAAATTTATTCATTAACTCAAGCTGCACAACCTTTGTTTGCATTTTCGATTTCTTTTTCCAATGATGGGGTAGAAAAAAAACTTTAAATACTTTTTTGAAATGTCTGAGTTGTGTTAAACACTTCAAAACAAACCTCTCAGGATGTATCCTGTGACAGACACTGTAGTTGATTATTCCTTCCAATCATCATTTTAAAGTAATTTAGTTTTTAAATGTGTTGAACCAAAATCATGTTATCTAGAGCTGACAGTATTGTACAAAGATTTTCAGACTTTTCTTATTGTGTTAGAGTGAACTAGTATTACAGGTTGCAATGCTATGCAATGTTTCCCACAATATATCATATCGTGTTAGAGTGAAACCATGTTTTAAGATACTGTGCTGTAGTAGGGCTACATATACATAAAATAAACTAAAGTATAAAGGCATTAAAAATCTAAATTTAAATACAAATTGAAATAATATAAAATACAAAATCTTGTAAAAATATTCAAAATTAAATATGTAATTAAAAATAGATAATAAAATATTGACTTCGGGGAAGGACACCAAAAGGGATTAATAAGACAGTAAGAAGTAATTATTAAAAATTGAAAATCCATAAAAAAGAAACAGAATTAATACTTAAAATTTATCACTGATGATATTAGAAATGAAGAAATTTGCAGATGAATCAGATTATGCCACTGTAATTTTCTCTCTTTTTTTTCTGATTTAACAAGGAATGGTTTTTGTGTAATGGACCAGTGGATTCCTAGAAAGAGTGGGAAGGTGCAAGAGTGGGGAAAGAGGAAGCCAATGAATAATTTCCAGAAAGGGCAGAGAGAATGGGATAGCGTGAATAGATTGATTCTGTATGTGCATTTGGAGCCATTAAGCCTTACAGTTTTCATCTCCTGTCAACATGAGCTGGTAAAGAAGTGACTTTGGCTTGTTTCTAGTCCAGGAAGAGAAGGATTAAGATGGAAGTTTAGGTATGTTGAATTTCAAAATTGTAAAACATATACGTAAAACTGAAAAACAAGCAAAGAAAATCTGTGGAAAGCAAATTTCAGCTCAATATAAGCTTTCCTTTTCTCAAGAGTTCACTATAAGCATTAAAAATAACAGTTAAATAGAAGTTCTGTTGGTACCAGTGAAAAAGTTTATTATAACCAAAAGTTCATCATATCCTGGATTTTCTATAGCAAAGTTTGACTGTATAACGTTTAAATGTTTCTTTAACTTCATTCAAAGAATTTCATTAATATATCAATGAATTCAAATATTTTGTTTCAGAAACTTTTCATACCTCCAAATCATGAGGAATAAAATATCCACTGCCCTTTTTCTTTTCATTCACAGCAGAAACAGGATTTCGTTTTCGCATAGTAGTAGATTGTAATCTTTGAAGACTCATTTTCAAGCTGCTTTGTATCAACTTCATTTTCTTCTCTAGAAAATCCAGTACATATTACATACAACAGCAAGCACAGTTATTTATATCAATTTTGTTTATAGATTAAGTTTTAGGAATAAATGGGTGAAAGATTTATTTCATTTTGAATATCACAGATTTAGCATATAATGCATGAAATAAGACATTTTAGATATACATTATATGATCACCTATGCAAAAAATGCTACAATGTAAAATATTTCTTTAAAAAGCACAAATATTCAAAAACAATACAATTTATCAGTATTTTACAAATGACTAATAATAAATTTTCTTTTATTAGTGTGAAATAAAGAGGTTTAATTTCTAATTTATTGTATGAATTCATTTTATGAAAACACATAATAATTTAAAAGAAAATAATTTCCTACAGATTACTTTTAATTTTATAAAATCCAATACCAAGATAATAGATTACATATAAATATCAGTCTTTTAAATATAGAAATCACATTACAATTTTCAAAATTAAGAAGTCTAAAGAGAAAATATTATCATTTAAAATGAATGAAATAGTAAGATAAGGCTTCTTTAACAGCAATTCTATGTGTGTGTATGTATTATACAATAAATGCAAACCATAACTATGTGAACATCTCATCTTTCAAATGTTACATATTTTTACCCACTTTCCTAAAAGACAATCTCTCTCTCTCACTTTTTTTTTAAAAAAAATATTAGTTTCAGTACAGGTGTTCCATTTTTATTCATATTTAAACTACTTCAACAGTTCAAATAAATAATTAAAAATTCTTATTTATATTATTTCAAATATAATACTAGTCAAATTAATAAAATGCATAGCAAATAAATTTGTTTTTTGTGTAGCAAATATATTACATTAAAAGAAACAAAACTTTATTTCATTTATAATCCTTTATTAAAGACAAAAGGCATTACCATTAATCAGACTTTTAACTGATTCAGGTACATCATTATTTGCGGGCAGTCTTAACATGTTGACATCCTAAGCAAAACAAACACAGAAGATCAAGAAAAAATACAATGAAATAAGTATTTCTTTAAAGAAACTATTACAATTATTTGATTAATATGGAAATGTGAATGAAAAATAATTGTCAATAAAAAAATTAGTAAAATTAACTTTCTTAAAAGATTACATAATTTTGTAATTCCAAAAGGCTTGCATTCGAGGCAGAAAAAAATTATGTAATGAAATGCAACTCGAATAAAAAAAAATTTGCAATCATTTAAAAAAAAAAAAAAAAAAAATAATTTTTTTTCAAATTAAAAAAAAATTTTTTTAAAACAATTTAATAAAATGTAAGGTTAATTTTTTTTTTTTTTTTTACATATTTCAGAAGCTTTTAGAATTATACTTATAGTTGATATTGCTTTAATACACCTTGTAAATAGGTAAATCATTTATGATCATTCATAACAGAAAAACAGATCTATTATGATCATTCATAACAGAAAAACAAACAATAGAAAACAATGTAAAAAATTTAAAAAAATAATTACTTAATTATTTGAGTGAATTCAATTTTGGCTATTCTTTTCAATAGGTGGATTAAAAAAATTCCAAAGCTTTGATCAAATGATTAATAAAAATAAATAAACTCTAAGGAAAGATTCTAAGATTTTAAAACACATTCAGCTTCTTATACATAAATTACCTTATCATGAAAATATAGTTAAAATAAAGCATACAAATGAAAAATAAAGCCTAAGAAAGTTATACATCAAGAATCTGAATAAAACATTAATTTTAATGTGAAAAAAATAGTAACTAATCTAAGTTGAAAATACTACATATGGCATTTTATTAACTGGAAAAACTCTAGATTTTCATTAAGATAACAAATCTAATTTACTTCATAAAAAATGTAATTTTTTTGACCAACACACAAAGCATTCTTTAAATACATATTATGCATTAAACATAAATTGAAAGTAAATAATAATGCACATTAGAATTTAAAAAAAAAAAGATCTTAACACTGTTGATTACTTCAACATTTCACAAGAAAGCTAACTATTAAAAAAAAAAAAAAACTAGTTGCCAATAATATACTTGATCCATGACATTTTCTTTTTTTACTGGTTCCATCAATCCTGATAAAGTAAGATCAATTCTTTCCAATTTAGTTCTGATTTCATTTAAAGCTTGTGGCAGATTTCTTCTATGTTGATTCAAAGAAATATTTGTTTTGCTTCCTGCAAACAAAAAATAATGTTGAAACATGTCAATATTCATTATGGTTAATATTACATAATAAATTAAAGAGATTTAACACATCGATCAATAACTCCCGAGACTAACCCAGAGATGGCGCTCGTAGTAAACCAGTAACCAAGTCTTTCTAGAGTACTAACCTTTGCTTGAAACGTGTCAAAATTTTAAGTCGATCGGACCAGGAAAAGGCGTTTTTGAAGTGAAGTGAAAAAGGTTTTTTCCCTTTAAAGTTAATAGCAACTAAAGTAAATAAGAAGTTGGAGTCTAATCATCTCCAAAAATCTTCCAAAATAAGTAACTATATCTTTGATCTGCCTAGCTAAAGCTTGCATCAATTAATTGATGAAATACAACTTCCTTTTGAAGTAGTTAACAAATTTTTTATCTGATGGAAATCTTTTCATAACTTTTTTTTTTTTTTTTGTTCTTGTATATTATAATAATCATGAAAAAATTCATAACACCTGATAAGGTAAATGAATGGGATGCTATGAAATTACTTAGATTATTACTTAAAATTGAATAGGAATTTTCAATGCAATAGATATTTGTTTATTAGAAAAATAAAAATGCACATTCATTTTCTTGGGTGTCAGCCTTATCATCTGATAAAAAATTGAGGCATATTGAACATGCTTGACGGATATTGTATAGGACTAGGCAGCCATAAAACATATAATAAACAAATGCATGACACAATATTCAAAATTTAACTTCTAGCCAAATCTAATGAGTACATAACATTTTGCACTTTCCATTTTGCATTACATATCTGGTCATTAATTATAAGGCATGAGTCTTTTATGCATCCTAAAAACAGCTTGGGAAAAAAATTTATCATACTGGCATTTCAGCAATATCTCTTTAGTAAGATAAATTCTAAAAATTCGAAATAGAATCTTTGAAAGTAATGCAAAAAAGGCTAACCAATAAGAGCAGATATAAAACTAAAGAATCTTATCAATTAGGTTAAGTCATAATTGATTTCTGAGGCAGCTAGGTAGAATCAATTGTTTGTATCTATCCATTATGACAATCGAGTTTTGCTTTCACTAAATAGATATAGTTAGTCTTCTGACAATTATTTTGAGTAATGCATGTTATATTTAAATTTTGTTCCTAACTCCTAAAATAGGGAGTGAAACAGTACATGTTTGTCATGTGATGTCTTGGGAATTTAAACTAAACAATTGTGCTAAAGCAAAAGAGAAAAAAATATGGACAGATTGAGAAGTTGGAAATTTGGGTACTTGTCTATTATAGCGGCGCCTGTGAAATTATGATTACGTACCTAAGTCAGAATGTATTCTGGATAAACTATTGTGATATTTTAGTCGCTTGGCGATTAATCACCGCTATAATAAACTACTAATTTGATTACCAAAAATCACCTTAAAAGAAGAAAAAGTCTTTCTGACCTTGGCAACAACCTTTTAAAGGCAATTTTGAAGCAAAATCTTCTTAAATCAACAATAGAAATAGCAGAAAGGTTGAATGTATCACAATCAAATCTTTGCCACCCTTAGAAGAAATTGAGGAATGTGAACATGTTAAAAGTATTGATACCTCACTATCTTGATGAAAAGAATGAGGAAGGTGCATGTTAATCGCTACAGTTGGTTCTTGAATAAAAATTGAGCTTTTTTTGTGACATGATTGTAACAGGAAATGAAAAATGGGTCTGCGTAGACCAAGGCAAACAATCACTATGAACAGCAATGAATCCATTGTTGCTATTGGTGAAATGATTAGAGATAATCAAAGACTGACATCTGTTCAGTATTGGTTCCGAGTAAAGAAACAGTGCAACCATTGATTAAATTTTCGTTGATGATGAAGTTCCTTCAAATACTTCTTCCTTTAGCAAAAGAACTGTCGTGGGGAACGCCATGTCGGTTTTAGAATAAATGTATTTTAAAACATTAAAACTCTTAAGTTATGGTGAGAATTTAAATCAATTAATGGTTACCCTTTTTGTGCATTTTAATATATTGTAATCAATGTATTTATTTTAAATATTATTTGGTTCATGTACATGGTGTCACATCAAAATTATTTCTGTAAAAAAATTTCAGTACATTCTATTTCCACACTACAATTGAAAATTGCACTACTCAACATTTTATTTTTAATAAGATTCAAACTAGTAACATGCAAAACTGTCAGTAAAGCAACATCATTACTTACTTAAGTGAGAATATACAAATACATCAGTCTTTTGATCAGTCATGATATCACTTGAATTAATGTGCAACTTGAACGAAGCACAACAT